>OY783221.1:13493732-14015732 GCA_963678705.1 Panorpa germanica
TATAAAAGAGATATCGTTTCAACGTATATCTCACGAACGTTTCTATAGATTTAAAAAAAACGAATACATTATTTGTTGCTATGTAAATAAAAATTAAATACTGTTTCTTGTTAAGCGCATCATTTGAGAATGTCTGGACCGATTTGGCTAATTTTTTTTTTAATTATTCGTAACAGGGCAATAAAAATTGTAAAATTTTGATTAAAACTGAAAAAGGTTTTGTTGTATGAGATTTTTGCTACTATGTACGCAAATGTCGTTTTACAGCTGAATGTCAAATTGTGAATCAAGCTAAATATGTCGAAAAATGTTTATTTTGAGTGGATTGTGAAAAGAATTGATTGAAATTTGGACAGGACAATGTCTGTCGGATCAGCTAGTATAGAAATAAAGTGGGAAAGTTTTGACTGTTTCTTTTAGATTGTTTAACCATTTAGTACAAAATATATAAAGGTTTTAAGTTAATTTTTTTTTTGAAAGAGTTCGCGCATATTGGGGACAACTATCGCAACTTATTGTTATGCAACTATGTGATTGTATTTAGTCTCTCAAAGAAATAAAACAATATCCCATATGAAGTGTAAGTAACTGTTGTACTTAATATCCGACTGTACTTTTACCTATGATTGTCACTAGTGAATCTTAAGATTAACCAATTTTCCTGTACAGAAAGTTGGTTAATTTCTTTTCTACTTATTTATTAAATTATTTTTATACAGGGTGTCTTGTATCCGACTACCGCTACTTTAATTTTATTGACAAAAACACCCACATGTGGTGGAACGGCCGCAATTTTAAATTTAATTTTTCTTTTTAGATGACTTTGCCAAAAACTATCGATTTCTCTTAATCTAAAGGTCCTACGGACATAAAAAGGATATTATTTGAAAGGTAATTAAACCACCTATCAAGTAATAAAGACATTTTATAAACTTTTAAAATAACAATGTCATAAAAAAAAATGATTTATGCGAATTTTAGTCTAAAATTTGTCAGTTTTTTTACATATCTCAAAAACCGCCACATTGATGTACATTATTTTTACAATGTATTTACATACAATGATATTATCTATAAACCGACACCAAAATCATTGCTCTGAGTTGCATAATTCGAAAGTTATTGATGTTTGAATATGACCCTTACATAATCCTAAATGTTAATTTTCTAACTTTTCCAAAATTAAAAACATAAAACAACTTGTAATTAATTTTTAATGATATGTGGTACACTGACTTCCTTAATTGAAAAATTGATTAGATCCAGAGAAATCGATTTTTTTTGGCAGAGTCATCTAAAATGGCGGCTATTCCAACAGTAACCATAGAAATATAAGAATAGAGTGTGCAAGAAGTTGAATACTGTGACAAAGGCAAAGAGAGAGATACCCGTGAAAGTCCTCTGTGTCTCTTTCGAACCGAGTACTGTGATTGACTGCCGCGCTAACGTAAATATAGCTATACAAGAGCCATGTTGCGTCAGAATGGGGGGCTGTCGGTGTCTTTATTCATTTTAAAATTTACTGTATGCTACACTCACTATTACAAATATTTTTATTTTAACAATAGCGTCTGCTTGCTTGTTTACCCCCTACCATATCGCCGGTCAACCAAGCCTGCAGCAGCGGTTCGGCTAAGAAGAAACAGATAGGACTCTCAGTAGGCTATCCTTCTTTTTGCCTTTATCGCTTCCTCTTACACGCGGCCGAACACTTCGCGTACTCTATTCTTATATCTCTATGGGTGTAACCCTACCCCTTATGGTAGTTTACTTTATTTTAAGAGAGCGATTATATCTTACTCTCTTGCGAAGGGTTCTTTATGGTGAACTGTCTCACCTTGAGTCGGATAACCGAGCTTATTGTGAATGTTTTATACACTATCAGGACTTACTAATTCATCTAATAATATTACAGAAATATATTAAGTTTACTTACCTTTTGTGCTCTGCAGGCTCCGCTACCATAAAGAACCTTTCGCAAGAGAGTAAGTTATAATCGCTCTCTTAAAATAAAGTAAACTACCATAAGAGGTAGGGTTACAAGGGGGAATGGACCTCCACACATGAGGGTGTTTTTTGTCAGTAAAATTACGTATATAACATGCCCTTAAATTAACGGTAGTCGAAGACAGGACACCCTGTATAATTTGTATATATTAAGAACAAAAAAGAATACAAAATATATCTAAGAAATACAAATTACACACTTTCAAAATATCTGGCATCAGTAGTAGCCGCCAGCTCGTAGGTCCTCGTGTTCCGCATATTTCTGCGTTTTATTCGTTCAATCTCCTCTCCTGTTGAGTGGCAGTGGAAGTGGCTGTAACAACACGCGATATTGCCACCTCAAACATCACACTCCTGCACTCCTCATCACTGTGGGGTGGTGGGGTAGTGGGGTGTTCCACTGTTTAGATTTACGTTGAAGATATCTTTATGTGACGACTCAAATAAATAAATTACGAAGAATGGAAATGGAATATAAATATATAGGTCAAAGCTGGACATTAACGATAAATTTACAAAAATTTACATAGACTCCTGTTACATAGAAGGATTCTCTTATCAAAAGTTAAAGGTAACCTCTTAACCCCTTCCCCCCTTCAAACTGCCACCACTTCTCCTCCCCAAGCATACACCATCACAGCTCCACCGTTTTTGCTGCAAATTGCAAAATAATTGTTGTAATAGGAATGTATAATCAGTTGGACTTCACTTCATTTGGCACCTTCGGTCCAAAGACGAGTGCTTAGGTAAGCGTCCATTGTGCTCGCATCAAACGCATTGCCCATATTGAATAAAATAGGGAAAAGAAGGGTACCGGGAGAGGGTGGAATATGCAGTGACACCTACACTACACTCTGGTTTAAAGTCGGCTCCAGACGATGCGGTGAACGTTTGATTCAAATGCTTGCTCCAACGTGTGTGTCAAATATTGGAAGATGGACATGGCTAGTTTCCTGCTACACGGTGGAACGAATGTTTGATCCGAATGAGTTATTTATTTTATTAATTTGTTGATATCATTGACACTGACACTTCTTTCAACGTGAACGTTGGATACACTTAGTTCTAGCATCTACCACACGATGTGTCCAACGTTGGAAGATGTTCATAGCATAGTTTGGCGCCGGCTTAAAGTTTGAACCAGTAGTTATTCCGAGAACCGATCTTCGAGCTGCATGTATATCAGTATACGTGTATTTCTATTCCGCAATACATCCGCAGTATTGGGATACAGCTTTCTTTTTCTTTATTCGCTCGTATTTGTGCGAATAGACGTTTATAAAATGGACTCCTCTCCTCGCTGTTCTTTTTGTTGAATACAGTCTCAAAAAAGAAACTTATCCAATATTAAGACTACGTAAAGTTTTTTACTTAATATCGGGATATACTTTTCCATATGATTACCAATCCAGCGCAATATAAGGGACCATCCATTAATTACGTCACACGCAAAGCAGGAGACACAACAAGTGACAAGATCTGACAATGAGAGAAGAGTTAGAAGCTTTGTGACGTCTCATGCAATCTAAAATATAAGAAGTTGTAAATATCAGGCCAAAGAGCTGAGCTAAATAATTATAACGAATTGCCCCAACGACTGAGTATAGGCATAACGCTTTAGCGCCATCCATTTTCTGGGCTACAACATTTCACAACCTACGGAGCCGTCTAAAGATATCTGATAAGGTAGGGAGCAGTAATCAAGTTCTAGTAGTAATCAGTGTCGGTGTGATTGTTTTAAGTTTCGTACATTTTATTCAAAAAAGCCAAAACGTTTGATGCGGGCAGTGTAGGTCTGTGGACACTCATCATCTCTTTCTAGCATATGTAAGAGCCCATACATTTTTGGGTGTGCTGTTTCCAAACACCGGATCAGAGAGAATTGCGTGCCATGTAGGACACTGCCAGAATATATATCATTCGATTGTAAACGTTTATCTATGTAGTATCATTTCCGTTAATCCGAAAAGCTTTAATTCACACATCAGGGTGCCAGGGTGGGAGTGGGTAGAAGGAAGAGGAGAGTAAGGTGAAGGAGGCTTCCGCAATCTTGATACTTAATCTGATATCAAAAGAAATAATAAAACATTTAGTTTTGTTCTGAAGGTAATATATAAATGTGTATAGCAGGATATCAGCATTACGGCCACCCCTAGGGCCACCACCGTGATACATATAATGATATGGAAATAATAATAAAAAGAATAAAGCATTTAATAGCCCATATAAATAAAAGTAAATTGCGGTTATATTTAAAACTAGGTAGAATAATATTTATATATTGTATAATAAACGAAAATTGTGCCATCTATTGGTGAGTAGTTCAAGAAATCTTTTATAATTGAATTGGTTTGAGGTTCAACTAAATATGGAATGAAAATTTTAAATAAGCGTATAGAATTTTTAATTGATGTAGTTGCGTGTGGATTTACATTAATTTCCACTAACCATAGATACGAGTATTTAAAATATATCTAAGATACCAGAAGTTTCTGTTATATAAACAACTTTATCTGATATTCAACGTTTTGTGAGCTATTTTACTGCATTTTGTAAAACAAATTTACCCTTTGCGCGTCAGCTTACTCATAAAATCTCTTAAAAACACGTAAGGATTATAAAATATTAAGAACACCTTTTTAAGAATGATAAACGGCTTTTAGAGTAACTGTGAAATAATAAAATAAGATCCTTTTAATTAAATATTACTAGATTTTTTAAAGTAAAATATAACATGAATGTAAGATAACATTCATGTTTTAGATTTAGACAGTTAGTTTCTGCGTTGTTCAGGCTACAAAGTACACTTTCCTTTTTTCCGAAACCCATGTGTCCCCAATATAGCCAATTTCACGTGGTCTGCTTCTTTTTTTTATTTAGAATTTAAGGAGATTTCAATATCAAGGTCATGTTCACCTGAAGTTATTCTATTTTACTTAAATTTTAATATCAATTAGGAATATGTCATCACTCTCCCAGACGTCTGTAATCTTTGTTATGTATTGTTATCTGTTGAATAGCCCGACTTCGTTTCTGTGCCGTTTGATTGGATATCTAAGTGGTTTGCTAGTTTGGTGAATTTTGTTATCATTTTACTGCTTTGTAGTTTGGGATATAGACGACATAATGTAATAGCTATATCTACTCATCTATTTATTATATATTCATTATCTTTTTTAGAGACTCCTGCATCTATTTTGGATGAGTCTTTTTGATGTTTATTAGATTTCTTCTTTTTTGAACATGATTCTTTTTTTTATTTCGTAATAATATGCCACGTTACAATCTGTTACAATAAGTAGAACAATAAGTACCTATGCTAAAAATGAAAATTAACCTAGATGAGAAATAATGGTCCAGTGACGGCTGTATCTATGAATGACAATTAAAAACATTGTGGTAGCTTTAACACACTGTCTTTTTAGTCTTTTAAAGTCATGTTTATCTAGGACATATGTTTATCTAGTAGATTCACAGCTAGATAGTTTGGATGATTGTTTAGTCGCTGCTGCTATCTTTGGCTGAATTTGTTAATTTCTTCACTTCGTTGTATCATTTACTTCTGTTGTTGTTTTCATATGTTTCATGTGTTCTGCTTGAAATGGTATTTCAGTGTCCATTGTGATGTTTTCCACCCCAATAGTCTACCCCATACATTCCTGTACCTACAAATCATGTATAGCTAAACCAATATTGGTACTGTCCCCAGCTGATACTGACAATATGTATCTGAATGTCGTTATCGTCTTGTAGTAGCTGTCGGGAAGAGGAGTAGTGGGAGAGTGAGCTATCTAAATATCGAATCGAATCGATTTTTAGAAGTAATGGTTATGGTTGTTGCCATCTAATCAGGCCATTAAGTGGTATCACCGTAAAACATATATACTCCAATCCATACCCAACTATTAAATTTAACCTTAATTGTAAGTTTCAGCTTGAGAAGAATAAAGAAATTTAAATAATAATATTAAGGGATTATCCATAAACTCCCTGGTTTCTTAACCCCCTTTTGCATGTTATATCATGTCACACATTATGGACAATGTCCCACTCCCAATATTGTGACGTCACTTATTTGAAAATAAACACATTTAGCTCCCAGTTAAAATCAATTATATTTACTTACAAGGGGTTTAGCCTAACAGAAATGTTTGTTGAGACTGAGGTCTCCCCAGTAAACATTTGAGTGAAATAGCATAGCTAGGTGGGGTTCCAGAAGATCAGATTTCAGATAGATGTTCAGTAAATTGTCAGAATTTTTTCATAAGAATTTTCTTTCTCTTTCCAACATCATACAATTAAAAAGAGATATAGTTGTTGTCTCTTTTACATTTGACAATATTTATCTCAGTAGAGATAAAGTTCCACATTCATTTCAACAGAATATTACAGAAAAAGAAACAGCAGATCTGCCTCTTTTACACTTTAGTGATTAATTTGCAACTTCATTCAATACTGATACGGTAGTGAGGCCAGGTGAAGTGATTTTGCCATTTGTAGTTCATGTCACTGACATTTCCGTTGAATGAGTCATACGCATCTTCAATATGATGTCAAAGTGACTCCAAAATATTTACTGGGTTGTTTTTTTATTTTGGACGTCACATTTTAGATTAGATGTGACGTCACAAAGCCTATGACTCCTCACATCCTGCTGATTACATCTTATCGCACTTTGTGACAGATTAGTTTTCATTCCCAGTAAACATTTTGGAGTCACTTTGACATCATATTGAAGATGCGTATGACTTTTTTGTCATGAAAGAATTCATTTACGGTTCAGTTTCTCACAGTCGTTCATATGAAATCGGCTACAAATGGCGAAACCACTCCACTTGTCGGAATACAAATGAAGATAAAATTGATGCAAACTATAATTTAAAAGTTAAATAGTGATAGAAACGTCACAAAATAGGACACTTCACCAAATTGTTTACTGGGATATACTTTACTGGTATTCAAATCACATTGTATACTGTATCGTACACATTAGTGCGACATAAACATGCGACATCCAACATTTATATATTTTCATTCAAAAGTTGACATTATTTAGACATGAGTGTACTAAATGTGTTGTATCTTTAACGTACAGACTAGTGCGACATAAACATGCGACACTAATAAAACACTTACTTATGATATGTTTCAATCCTAAGTCGGTGTTTATAAAAGAATTTGCATGTACGGCAATTTTGAATCTCAATCTCTACTATATTCTCATTGTAAGTAGACGTTTCTTTTAGTTGTTTTTAGTAAATAAATAAAAATAATTGAAAATAGGGTTTAAATGGACAAATGAAATAGACCTGAACAATAGACCCTTGTCAAACTGAGTTTGTATGCACGAGTTAGACCTTGTTAAATAACTGAGTTTTTTCTTCTAAGTATTTTTTTTTTCTAAAGCAGGTTGAAGGAATTCGTTCGAAGTATGAAAGCTTCCGACGTATTAAGTTTCATGTCACACTAGTGTGGACGTGTTGTACAATTTCTTATAACAAATGTTGGATGTCGCATGTTTAAGTCGCACCAATCTGTACGTATCTTAACATATACATGGTATTTACTCTAATATATAGTCCAGGTAAATATTGATTGAGCGCTAAGCTATTTAAATAAAGGTTACAAATTGTATTAAAGCAAATATTAAAGTTAATTGCACAGTACACTATTTGCAACTCATTCAATTATGGACCCGCAATGGTATGAGCTATGGCCGGGACATGATTACATTTTGTTTTGAATACCACAATAGTACCATTCTCTCACTCCTCCACCCACTAGTAGATGGCAGCACCCATCTACTACTGGCATTTAAAAGTACATGAAATAAGTCCACGGAATTAATGTTTACCGGTGGTTAATTTATTTGCACAACAAGTAAACTATATACCAGGCATGTTCGCAACTTAACAGGCATGCAACTTAACAAATCTTTAATAGCATTTAAAGGTTAATATCTACAAATAAATAATGGCTAATGGGATTGCGAACTCTTTTTTTAGAGGTCGTTCTTTTAATTAGCGTTTTATTTTTTTAAATATCCAAAAGTTGAAAGAGTTGTAGGTATATCAAACTTGAATTGCCGCATGTTTTGATATGCAAAGTACGTCACAAAAGAAGTAAATAATCGAGATTATATACTTCATAGGATGCACAAGCACCTGTTAATAGTAAACGACGTATCACACACGCACTTGTGTGCGTCTCTGTTGTAAAAAAGAGATGACATATGGTCGGACATGACGTACCATGCATTAGAATTGTCTATAACGTTGGATCCTTTTAATAATTAAAAAGACAAAGATGACCCTGCTATTAAAAATATTTGGTTGGACATTTAAGGTTTTTGTAGCCAACTTTATCAATATATAGTACAGTTTTATAGAAATTAGGACATAGGACACAAGCCCATTATTTCTCTATTAAGTTATTGGTACCTTTAATCTTATGCGCCATCACATTGAAACAGACTCCGTTCGACTTCGGTCGCATGACCATGTCAGTCGCAGGGGCCTATTACTTAAAGTAAAATTCTTTGACATGGAATAAACCGCTTTTGGCGACCCCTTTAGGAATATTTTATCTTCTATTAACTAAAATTCTCGGCGACTCAACATAAAAAGGGAATGAAGCCCACATATATGAGTTCTCGACATTATAAAAACTGTCAACACCATAATGCCGGCAGTTCACTCTCGCTGAGGCAGGCGAGATCGTGAGCTAACAGTAGCTCTCGCCTCGTATTGGCTATTGTCGCGTGGTCTCGGTTGCCTCGCCGAGATCGAATGTGTACTATAGATCTCGGCTCGTTTTGGCCTGTCTCGAGTGCTCTCGCTTCGCGTTGGCTTCTCTCCGTTTGTTAAGTGGTTTTTTAACACAAGTCAAAAGAAACGAGAAGTGAGACCAATAGCCATGTTCACTTTCGTAAAATAAAAATAAGAAAAAATATTAAATTATTACCGCCTTACACAGAAACCTGTTATAAAATTTATAACAGGTATAAACTTGTAATAAGCCTGTCCGGATCTGGTATAAATTTTATAACTGGTTTATGTGTAAGGCGTTAAAATAAGAATTAATATTTCCCCTGATTGCTAGAACAGAAAGTACACTTTATTTTTCGCTCTTACACTTCAATGTTCTAATTTTTTATTTTTTTATTTTACAATTTGAGGCGATATGAACGTCATTCAAGGGTCATGTTCGCCTGAAGTTATTTTATTTCAGTTGAACTTGATTAATTAAGTTTATATATCAGTTAGGAATTCGAGCACTTTTTGTATTTCTTCTGAATTGTTTGAAAGCATGTCCTTTAGTTCACCACTGATGCTGTGTTTTATTCGTTAAGTTTGATATTTGCGTCTGACAGTTGCTGCACTGCGGAGCTGTTGTTTTACTCATTTAATGTTGATGCGTCAGCCTCGTAAGTCCTGTTCGTAGTCTGAAGATGGCTTTTACAAATTGTCTGTTGCTTTGATAAGAAGTTTCCCACTTTTTTGTATTTTCCCAAATCAATCTCAATTTGTTGTTTTTTATTTGCGTCCAGCACTGGTTTTGAATTTGCCTCATACCCTTTTTATACCAATCTATTAAGTAGGTCAGAGACTGGATTAATATTCTAATTTTAATTCCAATATTTGTCAATCACTGTTTTGATTGCTTTACGTGCTGCATAGACGACGTTTAAACGATGCTACGCACACCTTCCAACGTTTGACGCTTGATGGTTGGACGCATCGTGTGGCCGATGCTGGAGTTCGGGTTTTTTGACCCACGTCAAAAGGGTTTTTTCTACCCCCACCACACACTTGATTCACATGTCATGCACTGCTGCACGAATCATCCAACAATGGAAGGTTTTATACTTGAAGGTTTCTTTATTTACTTGAAAGTTTTTGTTAAACAGTGTCAGCCTGGTTAAATATTCGTTCCACCGTATAGCAGGAAACTTACCATGTCAATCTTCCAATATTTCAGTCACACGTTGGAGTCAGTAATCAGTTAAAAAACTATGAAATTATGAAATATTTAAAATTGAAGAGAGTTGAAGAGATTTGAAGTGGGGTCTGGCATATTTAGTGTTTAGCGAGTCTTCGGCCTTCGGCCTACATTAATAAAAGAAATGCATTTGTTGAATGTACTTGTACTACATCAAAGTCATGTTCACATTCCATAAATATAAAAATTTCACATTATCTAACATATAATTTAATAAAATAAAATATTTGAACTTGAGTAATAAGCATGGTGGAGGACGACGGACGGGGGACGATGGACGGGGGACGAGGGACGGGGGACTGGGTGGACTTATTGTTTCCGTGCAAATGTTCTGCGGCGTGGCGTATCGACGTAGAGATCTTGCTCCAGGGGTTGCTGAATTCCCCCACCCCCGATACCTGCACATAATAAAACTTACATGCTCTAATCATGTGGGAATACAAAATGTTTCGCCGTTCTCGACTGCACTAGGTCTGAGTTTTCATAGTGCAGAAGGAGATTCCACCCTCTGATTACGACTACAAACGTGAATTGTGAGTCACTGCGTCGACTGCCAGGAAATGAGTGCTGGGTCCACTCTTGGGTGCCCGAGGAGGGGTGCCTTTTAACTCTTAATCACATTATATGCAACACTGACAACTGAGTAACAATATATCATTGTACATTCAACGTCGAAGTTAACCCTGCGTGTGTATACTGGGTCTTTAAAGGAACAGTTGAAATTTCAAAACTCCTATTTCTCTCTCATGAGTATAGAGCGCGCTTCACCTATGCCCCCTAAAAAATCTAGGTAGTGGTAGGGACTTGAGGTTCCAGCCATAGAAATATAAGAATAGAGTGCGCAATAGACTGAATACTGCGATAAAGGCAAAGAGAGAGATAATTGACGAGTGTCGTCTGTGTGTCTTTCTAGCCGAGCACTGCGTCTGCTAGCTTGCTTACGTCCTACCTCACCGACAAGCCAGCAGCAGCGGTTCAGCTAGAAAGAGACAGAAAGGACTCTCGGGATCTATCTCTCTTCTTACACATGGTCTCACTCTTCGCGCACTCTATTCTTATATCTCTATGGTTTCAGCAGTGTAAGCATCTGGCAGTTTACCGGCAAAGACGAGCCAGTGAAACCTGCCTCTGTTCCCTGAAAGGGTCAGTGTATTACATTATTAAAACGATGTTAGTATTTTCCAATGTTAGTAAATGCACTTTTTTTGCTTTTGTCGTTGTTTTACAGTTTTTTCATGGTGAAAATAAATGTTTTCTGAAATTTAATATATTATTTCTTAGATTATATCTATAGATTTCTTATTTATTAGTTCATCTTTTTACTACAATAAGTTTTTGAAGATGGGTGACCATTCAACGGTTACACTAGGAAAGCGAAAACGATCTTCTCTTTGCACTTGGAAGGAAAACAGAAAAACAATGTATTCTTGTGTATCGTGCGGGGCACCGCATAAATTCTCTATTTGACATTAACTAATATTAATTATTATTTCATAACTTTTGTATTTTAAACAATAAAAACTTATTTTGTGCCGAATAATCACCGTTCCGTTTATTATGACATGCCTGAATCCGTAAAATATTCCCTACTTTCAAGTGCACAAATAATTCAACTTTTTGGAGCCCACGCCAAAGACACTACATTCTTTCGAAAGCTTATAGTCTAAGATAATAAGTCTACAACCGCTTTTCTTAATATTTGTTTGTTATAAAGTTATGAATTTTTTAACAATATTCCGTTTTTTCCGCGTTTTCACTATTTGTTAATTTTTATTAACTACAGTTTTAAACTTTGGACTTTGGCAACTTCTGGACCATGTAGTAGACACTTCAAGAAGTAATCCAGAATTTTTCAGATTTTTTGAAAGCTTAGATAACTCGAAAAACTTAACTGTTCCTCAAAGACGCAGTGTACACACCATGACTCGAGAAATGTGGTGTTCACACGGAGGGTTAATAAGAATTTTGTTGCTAATAAGGGGAGACATAATTTTAGACTTCCTTCTATATAGTTTTTTAAATTTATTATTTAACTAGCTGACCCGACAGACGTTATCCTGTCCAAATTTCAATAAATCTTTTCAAAATTAAACTGAATCATTTTTTCGTCACTATTCAGTCAGCTTGATTCACAATTTGACAATAAACTGTCAAACGACATTTACATACATAGTAGCAAAAATAACAAAGAAAGAAGAACATTCACTTTTTCTAGAATTTTCTTGGCAAATTTTCTAATTTTTCTTTCTTTAAAAACCTTAATCAGACTATTAACAAGATTTTCTACTAAGTGAAAGTCCCATCCGATTACTACCAACATTGTAGGAGGTCATCGGTGATGGAACTAGTATCGGAAATATAAGACAAACTTTATTTAGAAATTACTTGATGAAACGTAAGTGCGTGTTTGTAATGGGTGGCAATCGCGTAACGGTATGGCATGTACAAAAAATTCTAAAATCAAAGTTTTGCATAGAAATTAGATTTCAACATAGATTATAATTTTTATTACACTTTTACATGATAACAGTTTTAGATTAAATTTACGATTTAGAGAAAATTCAAGGTATATTAAATAAGACAGCGGTCAGTAGTATCTCCATGTATTTGTCCAGATAAATGACCTTTCACTTTTTAGGTTATGTGACTGTTATTTACTAGGGGGTGGTGTGGGAAGGTTTATTTGTCACGCAACCCCAATGTCCCGAACTTTGAATGTCGAGGGGAGATTAAATCTTTGACTTGAATAATGATCCAGCAATAAATTTTGATTGGAGCAATGGTCGCTAAATTCTACAATACTTAAAATACCTTGGATTGTTGAATGTCAAAATACCTCTTCCAAAAGCTCTGCCAAGGTCATTGGTTGAATGTTGCTAAACTAGAAATATTCACTTAGAAGTGGATCAAAAGAAATGAGCTTGTGGACCATGACTTACTTTCTATAAGACGGAACTACATATTGATAAAGTTGGCTACCAGAACCTCAAATGTTCAATTATATTTTAATTTTGTCTGTTTAATTACTAAAGGAATCCAACGTTGTAGAAAAGTCCAATGCATAGTACGGCACATCCTACGATTTGGCATCACTTTCGTATCATGATACATCATGTACTACTTAAAGCTGAGAGGTGTATCCCACCCAGTAAACAATTTGGTGAAGTGTCCTGTTTTGTGATGTTTCTATCACTATTGCACTTTAATTGTAGTTCGCATCTACTTTATCTTTATTTGTATTCCGACAGATGAAGTGGTTTGACCATTTGTAGCCGATAAAATAGATATTTCACATAAAAGACTGTGAGAAACTAAACTGTAAATGAACTATTTCATGAAAAAAAATTCATACGCATCTTCAATATGTTGGCAAAATGACTCCAGAATGTATACTGGGCATGAAGTATTATATTACGAAGGTTGTGAAAAAGGAAAAATAATTTCGATTTCTTATTTTTTCTATGCATATCTAAAACATGTGGCAAAAGTGAAATTCAAATTTGATATAGCTATGACTCCGTCAAATTTTGAATACTCAAAAAGATGAAAACGTCAATATACATATATTATATTAATATGTATTTCAATCAAACATTTAACCCTTAAAGGGTTCACGAGACCTTTGCTAAACTTCTTTTTAAAGAATCTGAATTACTGAGTAGTTTATATCTTATAGCACATGGGCTGAAAAGTCCCAGGCCTAACACATAGATGGCGCTACTTTTATTGCAGTCACCTTTTTTTCAGTTAATACTAATTTTCAAACGACAGCTGTTAAAATTTCATGATATTCTATTCAGTGGTTTGTGAGTTATTGTACTAAGAGTGACGCTACTTTTCTTATTTTCAAAACAATGGATCATAAACAATTTCGTGTTTTAATTTTACACTGCTTCTTGATGGGAAAAAATACCGTTCAAGCGAAGCAATGGCTTGAAAAGTGTTATGGGATTTTTGAAAAATAAGTCTACCATAAGTATTGCATGACAATTTTCTACGTGGGATACTTAAGCAATTTTTATTATTATTTAAAAGTATATTTTCATTGTTTTAGTCAAAGCGCGAGATTGTCAGACGGAATCACAGTGCTCCGGGATTCAAGACACCAGCTGCGTCAGAGACCACGCCGACGGACACACCAAGTGCTTGTGTGGAGACAACGCGGCCCCTGTCAATGGGGCCTGCCAGACAAAATTAAAAGGTTAGTCTTTAAAAAGTGTATTTACTAACAAGTTTTAAAAAGTTCAACAAAATTGAATGAGGAAGAGGAATTTCAACCATGTTGAAAAAAGTCGTTTCGAGAAACACGCAAAAACGTTTTCGTATAGAGTAAGTTTGTTACCGTGTCACTAAAGTAGCTATAACTCCGTACAGAATTCAAATTACAGAAAAATATTTTTGGAGACATGTTACTAAACGTCTAAACCTTCAAAAAATTTAGATTTGTTTAAATTTCTAAATTACAATATTGCCTTAAATGTCCCATTCAATGCTTGTCATCTTTTTAGCTTCCACTCAAAAACAATTTCCTCCAACCTACCAGAAATTTCTGCTACTTTTAGCTCCCATGCTAAATCAAATGTACATACAATTTATTTATTTTAGCTTAAGGATATTTTAATTGCTAAGATCATTTACTCATATTATCTATGATCCTATGTTCATATTATTATTATTTATTCATATAATTACTATTCATAATCAATTTTGATGTTTAGTGCAGCAATTTCATTAATCTGTATCTTTTTAATTTGTTAATATTTTTCCAAAGGATAGCGGAGGGTGTATGTATGATCACTGTGTCTTGTTTATACGAATCCTATCTATGATTCTTTCTTGCATTTTTTAATGTCATCTTGTTTTTGCTTTAATTTTTTTGTATTCTATTAGATGTTCTAGTAGTCTTGTTTTTTTTTTTTTTAATGTTTGGCATTTGGCACTACTTTCTTCTGCTTTAGCTCATTTATTTACATATCATTGTGCTTAATTTAATTTTGATCTTTATTATATCTAAACATTCTCACTCCTTCCAAAAGGAAAAAAAGAAAATATCCTTATAAAAATAAAAACAAAAGTGCTACAACTACTGCTTTGCTCCTTCTGCTACTTGCCCTCCTATTTCTACTCTGCCATTCCTTCTCTTTCCTCGTTCCTTTTCTCTATCTCCGCCATCCACCTCTTCTCTTCACTGTCTCTCTTTAATAACTGCCCAATATTCTTTTCGCTTTTTACCTTTTTCCTCACATGAAAACTTAATGTGCTCCAATGTTCCTATCTCCGTTCCGCACACCCTGCACATTCTTTCCTCGCTATTTGCCCAGTATCTGTTTCCTTTCTCCTCGTTTCTCAATCTGAATTTGACAATCCTTCTCATGTTTGTTCTGTCTTTTTCTCTTACGTATTCTAATAGTTCTCTCTCCCAAATCCTTTTATATCTTTTGTTATAATTGCTCTTCTCAATTTTGCCATTCTTTCCTGTTGTTGTATCTCCCTAGCTCCTCTTCCACACTTGTGTTTTTTTTCTTTTCTTCTCTCTGCCTCTTCTGGCGCCATTCCATTGCTTTCATAATACTCCTTTCTCTTTTTCGGGTCTCTTCCCCCATTCTCCTTTCTACTCTCCTCCCTAATTTTCCTTATTTCGTCTTCTGCGTTACTCATTTTCTCCTCGAACTTGACTGCTCTCCTTCCTGTTTCTATTCTTATCTTGTTCCTTTTTATTTCTTCCATTATCATGTATCCCGGTGTGCACTTGTCCAGCCCTAATACCCATTTAATGTATCTCTCCCGGATTCTTTCCAATTTCTCTTGGGAAAATATGTTTGGTGTGAATATGCAATATGGATGTTTGATAGACTAATAACGAGTATAATATAAAGGAAGGAACAAGAGAAATTGGAAAATTAATAGTCTTGTTTTTTTTAATATGTTTTTAGTGCTATTTTTCATTGTTTAATATAATTAGCTATTTCTGTATTCCACCATGGTACTTGAGCTTTATTATTCGCTTTCTTTTCTGGTAATGCTGTTTATCACGCATTTCCAATCATGTCATAAAAAGTATCAATGGTCGCTTCTTGCAAATTTTTTTTTTTTATATATATTGTAGTATATGGTATACAATTGAATATTTGATATTTGTATATTAATATATTTGATGACTAGATATCTAGTCCTAATTGAACGTTTCTTGGTTGAACATTATTACTTTGAAATTTAACGACATAAATAAAGCAAAAACTACAATAACGAAACAACGATTTTCATTTCAATGTAACAACATAAAACATTTTGTAAGTAATTACTGTGGCTTGTGGGTAGTGGGTGGTGGGTGTTTGGGTAGTATGGGAGTATCTCCCTGCACCCTTTCTAAGCCCCGCCCATGGCCAGCCAACTACTTGTGAGTAATACGCTTTATGTACTTGTGTTGGCTATTTATATCCTCGGAAGACAAATATCTTGTAATTTATATTGCAGTAAGTCGTGCTTTACGAGCGATAAATTAAAAAGAAAGAAACAGTTAAAAATGCTAATCAAATATGAATACGATGTGGGGCAACCTGCTAGCAGTTAAGTCTATGATTATATTTGTACCGTGTGGTGAAATTTAATTCCCCAGTACTCTTGTTTAATCCATATTTGTTTGCAGGTCTTCGCCACGCTTGCAGCGAAACCAACAAGTGCATGGAGGAAATGATCTGCGTGGCCGTTAACAACACCCAGGGCCCCGACGCCATGGTGATCACCACCGGAGCAACCAAGGTCTGCGTTTGCAACAAGGAAGAAGGCTACATTGAAATCGATCACGAATGCAGTGGTAAGAACCGCGAAATTCAAAACGCATGTGCACTCATTTCTTAGATTTCAATTGTTGATTGAAATTGATGTTAATAAATGTGTATTGGCGTGTCTATTTTATTAAATATCTAAATGTTGACGGAGATATAGAAATTAAAAATTTGAATTGTAGTTTTAGCACTAGAAATGGTCGGCCATATTTGTATGACGTGAAATGCATTTTAACGTTAGTTATTTGTTGAGTAGGTCAGTGCTGTGGTAATGTTTTGTAGCTGTTAAGAAATAATCAAGTCAAGTCAAAGAATAATAAGTTTTTATTTTATTTAACCCTGTTACGGCAGACATAATATTGAAATTTGATTGTTCCTCGAAATAACTGTAAATAATATTTGATATTTTGATATATAAAATCATATAGCAGAGATTTATGAGCTGTAAGGTTGGTAACCTGTAAACTTGCCAGAGTTCTATCTTGAATATGCTATCTCTTTTACGCTCTGTTGTATAAAAGAGATACCAACTAGTGGTTGTGAGGTCACATTCATTTGGAATGTTGTACAACGTTGAATCCCTTTAATAATTAAAGACTGTTAATATCTCCTAACATATAAGAAGTTATTAAAAAATAATTGAACATTTGAGGTCCTAGTAACCCACTTTATCAATATATAGTACACTTTTATAGAAATTAAGACATAGGACACAAGCCCATTATATACATGTGGTAGTCCTAGGTAGCGTAGTGGTTAAAACTTTACCTAAGCTAAGCTGGATTTATAGTCGGACCGGTGATATGTACCGTACACACTGGTGCGACTTAAACATGCAACATTCAACATTTGCTGGAAGAAGTTGTACAACACGTCCACACTAGTGCGACATGCAACTTAATACGTCGGAAGCTTTCATACTTCGAACGAATTCCTTGAATCTGCTTTAGAAAAAAATCTGTTTAGAAAAAAAACGTAATAAAACTCAGTTCTTTAACAATAGACAAGGGTCGACAAGGGTCTATTGTTCAGCACAGCGGTTTCTGCTTTTAACAAATGTATTAAATTTATACAAATTTCATTTGAAAAAATTTACATGTGAAATGTGTTTCAGGTTCTCCACAATCCACCGCTGGACTCCTAGTGCTCCTCTCTGGCATCCTGAGTCTCAAAATTCTTCAGTAAAACTATAACTTATATAACATACCCATTAAACACAGAAATGTAGCATTTACGTATAAGTTATGTAAAAATACATTTGATGGGTATTGTTCAATTATTTATTCATCACCATAATTCAGATAGAGTTAATGATTTAGAAATTTTATGGCTGTTATTTTAATTTCAATAAATTGGTTGTGAACCATATCTTATTTCTCTTAGTCGATTTTTAATGTTTTTGTATCAGTTTGTTGGAATGTATTGACCCAGTGACGGGGTGACTGAGAGGTTATAATTACCGATTAGGCTAATTCAGAGCGGGTCAGAGGATGTATATTTCCAGTACATACATTTAATTCAACGTGTACTCACGCAACCAGGCATCTTTTATTGTGAACACTATATTTTTCAAGTAATGGTGTGTACACTAGGTCTTTGACGAAACAGTTGAGTTTTTCGAGTTTTCTAAGCTTTCAAAAAATCTGAACAAATTCTGGATTACTTCCTAAAGTGTCTACTACATGGTAAGAAGTTGCCAAAGTCCAAAGTTTAAATCCGTTGTTAATAAAAATTCACAAATAGTAAAAAACGCGGACAAAACGGAATATTGTTAAAAAATTCGTTAACTTTATAACAAACAAATATTAAGAAAAACGGTTGTAGTCTTTTTTACCTTAGACTATAAGCTTTCGAAAGAATGTAGTGTCTTTGTCGTGGGCTCCAAAAAGTTGAATTAATTGTGCACCTGAAAGTATTTTACGGATTCAGGCATGTCATAATAAATGGACACAAAATAAGCTTTTATTGTTGAAAATATAAAAGTTATGAAATAATAATTAATAGTAGTTAATAATAATTAGTGTTAAAAAGAGAATTTACGGTGCGCAAGCGCAACTGAGAAATGTGACTACGATGATTATCGCAAATCGGCACACCGCACGATACACAAGAATACATTGTTTTTCTGTTTTCCTTCCAACTGCAAAGAGAACTTCGTTTTCGCTTTTCTAGTTTACCCCACGTTTACCCGTTGAATGGTCATCCATCTCCAAAAACTTATTGTAGTAAAAAGATGAACTAATAAAAAAAAATCTATATATATAATCTAAGAAATAATATATTAAATTTCATAAAACATTTATTTTAACCAGGAAAAAACTGTAAAACAACGAGAAAAGCAAAAAAGTGCATTTACTAACATTGGAAAATACTAACGTCGTTTGTATTGACCCTTTTAAGGAACAGAGGCAAGTTTCACTGCGTTTCATTGGCTCGCCTTTACCAAATCCAAACTGCCAAATCTGGACACTGCTGGAACCTTAAGTCCCTACAACTACTTAAACTTTTTAGGGGGCATAGGTGAAGCGCGCTCTGTACTCATGAGAGAGAAATAGTAGTTTGAAATTTAAACTGTTCCCTAAAAGACCCAGTATACACACGCAGGGTTAAATATCTGTATTTGCTGCGAAAAAGGTTATTTTTTTATTTATAAAGGTATTTTTCCGAAAATTGTAGGAATTTAATTTTAAAGTTTAATAAGCGCTCCAACGTAAGCGTTCACTGGTTTGACTGGTTTGTATTACCGCATCAGGGTTACCGTGGAAACATGAGTATTACAGATTTTAAGGTAGCACATAGCTGAGGTGTTAGCGATTCCGGCAGCAACACATTTATACGAGTAAAGATTTCTTTACCTATTATCAGATTCGTACATCTGTATTCGTACATTCGCTTTTGTCGTTCGTACACGGAATTGATGACGAATTTGAGAGTCTACTTTGATGCTTTCCTTCAGTTTATTAACCAAAAAGAAAAGTGGTTCACAACGCAATGCATTACGGCTCATCTAGCGCAGTCGTTGACGAACTAAAGTAAATTAAATTACCTCACATGAGGTAAATATTAAATACTTGGTTCTATCTCTTTCTCTCCACAATATATCTTTATTTAGGAGCTTACTAATTTGTTCTTTACAAGGACATATGTAGTCGTATTTATGTATAGAGCGCCCATCACTCAAAATCTTTGTATTTATTATTTTAATATATTGAACAATTATAAAAAAAACTCATAATAATATTTTTCATACTAAAAATAAATCTATTAAATTCATATAATAAAATAAATCTTTAAAAATAATAGTCTTGTAAAATATTAAATGCACTTTCATTATGTAAACCTTACGTAAATATTAAGTAAACAGCAACTATGTTTTAATAAATATTTAATAGCACTATTCTTTCTGATATACATATAGTGGCGGCTTGTAAAACTTTGCAGTGGTTGAATTGTAACTATGGCGCCTGACTATTGTAAAATACAACCATTGCTACAATTTGCTACTATCGAACGGTATTTTATCACAAACAAGAAACTGCACCGCTGCCACAGTCGAGCCGCCACTGTATAATTTGGATCTAGATATATATTTCAAACACCATTCAATTTGTCAATAAATAGAGAAATGTATAGCGTAAGAAATTTATAAATTATAGTTCTATGAAAATATTATATGCCGAGCTCGTTAAGACGACAGGCGCAACATCAGCAATTTATTGCATGTCATTACTTTAAAAATTTTGTCAAACTGCACTATATCAATAATAATAACAATTTTGTTTCAATTAAAACACAAATAAATTTTCATGTTATATGTAGAGCACAAGTTTATATGTAAAATTATATCTTGTTATAGGCAATTTATAGCGAATTATTCTAGTAATTTTGTAAAAAATTAGTAAAGTAAGTTTAATAAATATGTTAATTTTATTAATAAAAATATATTTATTTAGTTTCATTCAAAGAATATATTTTTGGTTTTATTTCAAATACCTATTGAAACGCGACATCTTCATTCTGAATCCACAACTACAAAATGAAAGAAGGTACAAATTTCAATCGCGACTATCAGCTCGAGCAACAAACCACTGAATATAGACTGTCAACTGTGAGCAATTAATCGATACTTTTTGGGGGGTATGAATGTTCTGGGAGGTAAAAGGGGAAACACGAAATATATATATATATATATATACTTTTATATCTTTATCCCAAACAACCATTTTGACGCCATATTATAACCTACAAATATTACTATTTTACATGCATTGTGTGGTTTGTGGCTCCAATCTGTCCAACACTGAACCTAAATTACAGTTCAGTTGGTCTACGTTTTGATGGATAGTATTTCGTGAAAACGTGATAACATAACCTCATTATCTTTGATAACCTCAATAGTTCTTAAGACTAACTGAGGTCCACTTTGGTTTATTTGGATGAACTCAGGCGAATAATTAATTTGAGTCTTGGGCATGTGAATTAATTAGTGACAATTGCATTTAGCACGCAGAGTAGTTAAAGAAAGTGTATTATTACATACATAGTAAATAACATTACTATAAAAGATGAGTGGTCGACATAATAATCAATTACCAAATAATCTCCCACAACTTCAAAATGTAATAAAAAGAGATCCTGAAACATATGCTGATGAATTTTTACAACAATACAAACATTTTACAAGTTTAATAGAAATATTTCGCTTGACACCTACGCAACATAATAAAAGTTTCGATGAGTTGGTTATGTTTTTGGCACAGGTTGGTTGGTTATCTTTAGTCTTCACTGACAGATATATATTTATACAAGTAACATTTTTTTAAATCTTTTAATTATATTTTAGGTTTCGTCCTGTTACCCAGAACAGCTGGTTACTTTTCCAGAAACGATTGTTGATGTACTGCGATGTCATGCCTCTGTATTGGACCCAGTAACTCGCATGACCTTATGTCGTGCTTTAGTTTTATTACGAAATAAGAAACTATTGCCAGCGCAACAATTGCTTGAACTATTTTTTACATTACTGCGATGCCCCGACAGACCATTAAGAACGTTTCTGCAAACACATATTGTCACTGATATTAAAAATATGAATTCAAAACATAAGGATGCAAGAACAAACTCTGTAAGTTAAATTGAGATGGTTATTTAAGTTGAGAAGAGGCTCTAATTATTTTTCATTATTTGTTACAGAGTCTACAAAATTTTATGTATTCTATGCTTAATGATTCCAACGCAAAGGCTGCTAAAATGTCTATTGATATCATGATAGAACTGTATCGGAAAAACATTTGGAACGACGCTAAAACTGTTAACGTAATTGCAACCAACGGTTGCTTTTCTAAAATTACTAAGGTAGTTATAAAACAGCAAATAATGTTTCATTTATATAGTTCTTCAGGTATTTTTCACTGTCTATGCGTTTCAGGTTATGGTAGCAGCCTTAAAATTTTTCTTAGGATCTGATCCAGATGAAAAAGACCCTGACGAGAGCGATAGTGAAGATGAACCAAATTACAAAGAAGTTGCTATGGCAAATAAAGTAAGGGATCATGGAAATATGTTCATATGTTATGCTAGCAATATTTTAAAACACATATTTATTTCCATAGGTGAACAAAAAGAGCCGTAAGAGAGATAAACAATTAACTAAAGTAAAAAAACTTGTAGTTAAATCTCAAAAAAAGAAAGGACAAGCACCATCCTTTAATTTTTCAGCTCTACAACTGATTCATGATCCGCAAGTAAGTCGTTACATAAAATTTTCATTCATTTTGTGGCTATGGCTATTTAGTCAAAACAAAATAAAATTATAATTTAAAAAATGTTTAAAATAGTCTAAACTATGACATTTAATATATTTCAGGGTTTAGCTGAAAACTTGTTTAAACGACTAGGAAAAGAAAATCAACGATTCGAGGTAAAGCTAATGATACTGGATGTTATTTCGCGGCTTATAGGATTACATGAGCTGTTTTTGTTTAATTTTTATCCCTATCTCCAACGCTTTATGGAGGTCCACCAACGGGAAGTAACCCGAATATTCCAATTCACAGCTCAAGCTTGTCATGAACTTGTACCACCAGATATTCTACAATCTGTTTTAAGAACAATTGTAAACAATTTTATAACTGAAAGAAATTCTGGAGATGCGATGGCTATTGGGTTAGTTTTGTTGTATTTGTTCTAATACTCTATAATATCGTTGAATAAAACATTAAATATTTTTCTATTTATTTAATAGCTTAAATACGGTGCGTGAAATTTGTTCTCGATGCCCTTTGGCAATGGAAGAAGATCTTTTGAGGGATTTGGCACAATATAAACTATATAAAGAACGATCTGTTATGATGGCTGCCAAATCTTTAATTCATTTATATAGGTTTGTATTTTCATATATTTATAAAAACAATTCATTCATTCGTTCATATATTTCTGATATGATCAAAATATTATTAACAGAGAGACTTATCCCGATTTGCTTCATAAGAAAGACAGAGGACGGCCAACAGAGTTTCAGGCTGAACTTCAGTCACTTAAATACGGTGAAGTTAAAGCACCTGATTATGTACCTGGTTCTGAAGTTCTACTTAAAAAACCTAAGAAAGAGGTTTGTTTAGAAATTTTATGCGTTAAATTTACAATTTTTTTCATTGCAATAGTACAAATTACTTCTAAACAAACTTGAATACATTAAGAAAATTCAGTTTATTTTAAGTTAATCTATACGATTATTTGTAGGAGGCTGTTGATTATGATTCAGATAATTCTGATTGGATAGATGTAGATGATTCGAAAGATGAGATTGAAATCTCAGATGAAAGCGATAGCGATGATTCTAATAAAGAAGAAGAGGAAGAAGGTATTAGCGAGGGTGAAGAAAATGCTAGTAATAAAAAAGAGAGTACAGAAAAGATTTCTGAACTCGAAACTCCAGGTAGATCAGTATTAAAATATTATTTCTTTAAAATATCAATATGTTTATTTTAATATACTTTAATTATACCAGAAAAAAATGAAGAAACACTAACGAAACAAGGAGTTTCGATTGATAGATTGTTTACGGATGCTGACTTTCATAGAATGGAAGTGGCACAAGCGAAGAAGAAAATTGCACCTTCTCGCAAAAGAAAGGCTGAAGAACTTGTTTCTTTGAAAGATATTGAGAATATACATAAAAAAAGAAAACATGACAAAGCGACTCGTTTGCAAACTGTTAAAGATGGAAAAAATGATAGAGAAAGGTATTTTATTTTAATTGTATCTTTATATTTATTTTATTCATAATTATCAAACTCATAGTTATCAAAATAAATAGTTAACACTGCAGCAAAGAGAAATAACAGTAAATGATTCGGACTATCCAGTATCTACAAGGCCTGCTGAACGATTTATTGTTATTTCATATTAACTAACTATGAGTACAGTAATGGGTCCTAAGAGTTCCGATTATAATTTAAATATTTCTTGCAGATTCGGTTATAAAGATGGCCGAGTGGATATTCACTGTTCGAAAACGAATCGTGAAAAGCGAAAGACAAAGAATTTCCAGATGATAAAGCATAAAGCCAGAGGAAAAGTTAAGAGGTCTTTCCAAGATAAGCAAATATCTTTAAGAAATTATCTTATTAAACAAAAGAAGATGAAATAAAAAGTTGTGTTTTTTTTAATAATAATTTACCGGGCTTCAAACGACCACGGTCCTTTTTTCGCTCTTGTTAATACATTTCATTTACATTTGACATCTACGTTTTACTTATTATTATTACTTATTAATTCCATATCCTGTCTATCCAGTAGTTCCTGTATATTCGTTGGCACACCACTCCATTTTCTATCATAATTCTATATAAATTATTTCTGCAGGCCTCCGTTTCCGTACATTGAAAGATCAAATGCTCTGGATCTGCCATCCCTTTTATTGTGTTGTATATAGAAATTATATATATATATGTATATAGTAGTTTTTTACATTACAATATTTCTATAACTAATCTTTATTTTTAAATAAAATACATAATTGAACAATTTATTTTCTTGTATTTTCTCTAATTCACCTATTGACATTATAGCCATACAATTAATTAATGTAATGTTATTGTTGATTTTTAATTTTTGTTTAAAATGGGCTTGTGTCCTCATTTTTTAGTGGTCGATTTTTCAATTGTTGATTGAAATTGATGTTAATAAATGTGTATTGGCGTGTCTATTTTATTAAATATCTAAATATTGACGGAGATATAGCAATTAAAAATTTGAATTGTAGTTTTAGCGCTAGAAATGGTCGCCCATATTTGTATGACATGAAATGCATTTTAACGTCAGTTATTTGTTGAGTAGGTCAGTGTTGTGGTAATGTTTTGTAGCTGTTGGTACTCAAACAATCCAGTCAAGTCAAAGAATAATAAGTTTTTACTTTATTTAACCCTGTTAAGGCAGACATAATATTGAAATTTTATTGTTCCTTGAAATAACTGTAAATAATATTTGATATTTTGATATATAAATACATATAGCAGAGATTTATGATCTGTAAGGTTGGTAACCTTACACAAGGATTGTGATGTCACATGCATTTGGAGTTTGTACAACGTTGAATCCCTTTAATAATTAAAGAGACAAAATGACTTTCTTAATTGTTAATATCTCCTAACATATAAGGAGTTATTAAAAAATAATTGAACATTTGAGGTTCTAGTAACCCACTTTATCAATATATAGTACACTTTTATAGAAATTAAGACATAGGACACAAGCCCATTATTTTGTTGGTATGCAAAACATACTTTTAAGAATCGTCAGAAATTAACAGACACCACTTAAACAGTTACAAAATAGGGGTCTTCGTTCTGATAGTTTTTTTTCAATCAGCTGTAAAAAGTAAGTACCTATCATAAGATAAAATACTAAAACATAAAATCGCCAAGGCAGAAAACAGCCTCCTTTAATTTATCCGCAGAAAACGCTGACATCGATTATTTTCTCCACTATGCACTCCGCAGGGTCATAATATATACTTCTTTACAGGGCTGAATTAAATATTTGGAGGCCTGATGCACTTGCATTCCGGTGAAATAAATTGTATCTAGTCACGAAAGCCTTAAGGCTGGAATTCCAGCAAAATTAAATTCACCCAGTCACAATTGCCTTTAAAGGTATGGGTTTGCGCAAGTAACATACACCACCCTAAGCTATTGTCTAATTGACCAATATATTGAAACGTGACATCTTCATTCTGAATCCACAACTATAAAATGAAAGAAGAAAATAAGAAGGTGCAAATTTTTATCGCGGCTATCACCTTAAACAAAATCCAGCATGGTAATGTAACCCACGTCATCTATGGTTGTTTGATGGTTGTTCCAGGTTGTACATTTTATATACTTACATACTGTCAAACTACTTGACAAGTTTTAGTTTAATTGACAATTATAGCAAAAAAGGATATTCAAATTTGCAGTAAAATGAATTTTGAGGTGTAATTACAGTAAAACTAGTATAGTGTAGTGTATTACGATCAAGCGATCAATTACCACATATAACCAAAATACCTGCTATAAAACTGACATAACCTTCAAGAAATTTAATTTTTCTTTCAAAAATGGGTAATGAAGATATAAATATTTTACCCATTAATAAAGCTACGAGCACGTCACTTGTACAACACTGCATGCATTTTGTTGCTCGAAAGAAACGTTATTGTAAAATGACTGTAAAAGTTGGTAAGCAATACTGTGGTGAACATCAACCAATTGAAAATAAAGAAAGTGTTATTGATAATGAATTCGATAAAACAAAAGACAGAATGATCTGCCCCCTTGATCCCACACAGTAAGTTGTACAATTTATCCCAAAGTTTTTCAGAGAATATTTAAATAGTATGTACATGTACAGTAGTTTTAATTTTTTTTTAGCTCTTGCTACACCAGTAAATTAAATAAACATTTAAAAGTCTGCAATGCTAAAGTAACATCGTTACCACCATATATAACAAAAGCATTTAACCTAGGCGATACGCCAAATCCAGAAGGTGAATCAAGAGTATCACTGAATAATATTGCACTAGAGTTAATTATGGAGATGGTGCAGAAAGTTAGAAAAATATATAGCGGTATGATACATATTTTACGCTTTTATACGCACATTGTAAACAGTTTATAATGAAATATTCCAGTATAATTAATTAATAAGTCACGATAATTTAGAAATAGCAAAGCTGGAACCTGAACTTTCAGCTTGGAAAAGTAACGCTCTCGACGCTGAATTAAATAATGAATCTTACGGAAAACTTAAACAAAAGCACCTTCTGCAGACTGCTTCACTTTTAGGTCAATTAGAGGTAAAACAGTAATTTTAGAATATAAAATTGTGTTACTAGTACAGCAATCCTATTATTTATAATTTACTTTTTATAGAAAGAAAATTTCTTAGCCCCAAATACTTGTTTTATTGAATTTGGTGGAGGAAAGGGCCACATGACCTATTGGCTGGCAACAATTATTAAAGATATAAGTAACACCAGAGTGGTGCTGGTAGACAAAGCTAGTCACAGACATAAACAAGATAATAAACTTAAAGACATGGAGAACCGAGTACATCGCGTTCGAGCTGATATTGCAGACTTGGAACTCTCTAAGCTGGAGCATGTTCAGGAAACTGGAAATACTATTGGAATTGGAAAGCACTTGTGTGGGGCAGCTACAGGTGCGTATCATTACTCTCCGCAAGACCTGCTTACGTAAATATAATAGAGTGAGATCGCAGAGCCGGTAGACATCACTTATTTTCTGATGAACAAAATGTGTAAGATTGAGTAGTGTTAGTATATACAATAATCGTATGCCTACCTGCTAGTATGTCTCACTCCCTCTCATGCGCACGGATAATGCCCTCTCGCTCCTACTCATAGCTAAATTAAAATTGGGTCATGGGGATGTTTGGCCTCTTGGATCGGTTTGTTCTCTTGTAAAACGTTTCAATACAGTTGCTAACACTATTCAATCTTACACATTTTGTTCATCAGAAAATAAGTGATGTCTGCCGGCTCTGGGATCTTGGACTGTAAGGTTTATATAACATATATCATTAAACTTTTTATGGACTTTTTTTTTAAGGATTATAAAATTATAAGAAGTCCTTTTTACGGTTTGAAAACTTTTAGAATTACTATAAATAAGACCCTTTTAGATTAAATATTACTAGACTTTGCTTCAGTAAAATATTATATGAATGTAAGGTATATAACATCCACGTTTTGTGTTTTACGGATATATGATTGAGTGAATTAAGTTCTTTTAAATAAAATTTCAGATTTAGCATTTAGGTGTATGGAACACACTAAAACATCGTCTTGTGGCATTGTTCTTGCGTTCTGCTGCCATCATCGATGTCATTGGTCTTCATATACGGGAAAAGAGTTTTTAAAGGTAATAATAAAATACTAATTGTTGCTTCAGTTATTTATATTTATATATTATTTTACTATTAATTTTTTGCAGAAATATGAAATAAATGAAGCACAATTTAACATTATGTGCTCAATTACAAGTTGGGCAACCTGTGGCTCTGGCATGAGTCGCGAGAAAAGAGCTGAGTTGGAACAGAAAAGTCTAGACAAAGTTGAAATAGATAATGATCCCGAAAAAGATTATATTTTCGTTATTCCATTGTCTCAATCTGAGAGAGAAGAAATTGGTCGTTGTTGTAAATTTATTTTAGATTATTGCAGATTACTTTATCTGGAAGAACATGGATTCGTATGTAAATTAGTATATTATGTGGAGAAGCATATAACACCAGAAAATTTATGTATTATAGCAAAACGAAATAATAACACTAATAAACATGCATAAATAGAAATTGTGTAAGTTGAACTTTATTTTAATATGATTAGTTTTGTTTTTCATATAATTTAATATTTACACTTAATTTAAACATTGTTGGGTAACAGTTAATATGCAATATTATCACAATTTGTGTTAATCGGGTCAGTTAAAAGTTAAATAACTGTTGTAACAGAAAATATATAAAAATCGTCTTAAGTTTCTTAACCAACCAAAGTTGGATATAGCTTTAAAATATAAAAGAATAAATTTAGGTTCTAACAAATAATCTTTATTTACATATCAGATATGTTTTTATAGAAAAATCTTTATTATTTCATGACGCTCTTCTTTGTACACTTACCAATAATATTTTATAAACATAAATAACAATAAAACGTACAGGCTAATATATTCTACAACAATAATTTTAAAGTTTCCTTAATGTTATTGCATTTGTGTCGTATACTGAAGTACTGGCCTCATTCGCCCTATTGTGATCGTGTGCTGCTACACCAAAGAAGTTGTTATCAACTACATGTCGCACACATTGCAGCAATATATTTCGTTCATGTCGAATCTCATTTTTCAAAAAAGTTCCAACTAACTTTTCAAATACGCTGAATTGTCTTCTTGTACGTTTGGGATTTTCTCTTTTGATTTCGCTGTTATTCTCATTCTTGCCTTTACTAAATCTTTTACGTTTACGTTTTTGCGATGTTTCTTTTTCTGAATTTTCTGTAGGAATGTTCTTACATATTTGAATAGGAATTTCTTCAGGCCCACCATCATCATCTACTTCATTTTTAATTATATCTGTTTTCACTAATTCGGTGGCTGGCTGTTGCTCACATACAGTATTTGATACTTTACATATTTGAATAGGAATTTCTTCAGGCCCACTATCTTCATCTGCTTCATTTTTAAGTATATCCGTTTTCACCAATTCAGTGGCTGGCTGTTGCTCACATACAGTATTTGCTACTTTACATTTTTTAATAGGAATTTCTTCAGGCCCGTTGTCTTCATCTTCCTCATTATCAATTATATCCATTTTCACCAACTCAGAGGCTGGCTTTTCTTCAATTATGGTGTTTGTTACATTTGTGTTATTTTCTTTTTCTTTTTTTAGTATTATTGGTTTATGACTAGCTATGAAATTCCTTTTTACTAATTCCACAGCGGGCTTTTGCTTAATTTCTATACTTGTTAATGTAATATTGTTTATTTGTTTCTCTTTCTGTGTTATTGGTGGTGCTTCGTTATCCGATTCGTCAGATGATCCGTACATAGACATCAAAGCTCCTAGCGAATTATTAATTTTAGTTTCTACAGGCTTTGACGGTATAAACTGATCTCCCAACCATTCTTCATCCTCAAAGTAGTCTCTCATTTCATCCTCAATGTACTCTTCTTCTTCCTCCGATGATTCGTCTTCTTCTCCATAAATTTCATTTAACCCAGAAAATGGTGGTAATTCACCATTCCAATCTTCTTTGTTTGAATTAACAATTTCAATGGGTATTTTGAGAACACGGTGTCTTCTCTGTGGACGCGTTTTTCCACGGAATCCGCCTCTCCCATTTCCTCTCATTGACCCACGATATCTTCCCCGACCTCTCGTGTTGTTGTCAAGGGTTTCACCTCTCGCTTTTCTTTCCAAATTAAGTTCACGTTGCTTTTCGACTTTCTCTATTGTTGGAAATTTTCTTTTCCTTTCGTTAATCCACTTGGCTATATCTTCTGGTGTAGTTGTTTTAATTTTTTTAAAGAGTCCAGTGCTGTGCTGAATTTTTTGATGTTTGGAAACGGCCTGCAAACAAAATATCATATATTAATCATATCAAACTAATATAAATTCAAATCAAATTAGTACTTGTAATTAAAGACGACCACTTATTAATGCTAAAACATTCTTTAATTACCATTGCATTCGCAACATATGTACATCCATCTAAATCACAGGTTACATGTTCAGAGAGATGTTTCTGTAGAAAAGCTTCGTCTTTAAAACTTCTATCACAAGTGTCGCAATAAAATTGATAACCGTAATGTGGTTGTACATTATTGCTTGTATTAGGATAGCGATTGGTATTGTAACTTTGGCGAAATCCTCTAGAAAACCCTCTTCCTCTAGGACTAAAATTTTGTGGTGTATGATTCTCCCTTAAAGGTCTTGCTGGACGAGGGTGAACAAAGTGAGGTAACCCATTATTGTATGAATGGTTTTGCGGAGGCACTCCTGGGTTTGAGAAATTTGAGAAACGAGGAGATGGGATATTAGATTTATTAGAATTAGGCCTTTGGTTCATTTTGTAATAATTAATTAAAAGACAACAATATAATGTATGAATAATTAGTAAATTAATATGCGCTGATAAATAAATTACACTTGACACATTCACTTATTCGATTTATAACCTCACTGTTTTTAACTAAAATGCACACTCTTACATGAACACAAAAAATAATATAACCTCTTTTGTAGTCTTTTGCTTATATATACAAATGTCAATGTGTTATATCTGACTGCTATATTCAGGTTTGTGGTCATGATATCAGAGAGAGAACATGAGCAAGAGCGGCACCAATGGTGATTATAATATGCTGAACATAAACCAATGGGAAGCAATATATAAACATCAGCACTAAATTTGAAAATGAAATTTCTTCATGAACTATAAAATGCAGGAAGCGTACAAAGAATTAAAAAGTCATCGTTGTAACGTATATCTTCAGAACGATTCTAATCATTTAACGAAAACCTGTTACATTGTAGAGGAATAAATTAGGAAACTATTCATCATTTTGCCTGTTCTTTAGATTGTCTAAGCAATCTTAAAAATCAAAGACTAGTTGTAAAAACGAAATTAAGAGTTCAGAGTTAATTTTTTTTTTAAATACCATTTGTGTAGAGGGGATTGCTATCACAATTTGACAACATAGTATGTTGTTTTACTTTGCGTGCGTTTTCATGCGATGTATATACGTGGATACTACAGTGGACAACGTTGCCATATTTCTTAACAACATGACTGTAGTTAGTCTTTAAATGAATACAAAAGTGTTCATGTATTGAGTAGTCTCTGAAAAAAATAAAATATTATCCTATGTGGAGTGTACATAACTTTTATGCATAATATCCGAATATGCTTTAGCCTCCGATTGTCACTAGCGAACTATCTTAAACAATAATATCCAATAGAATTACTAAAAGTAGCCTTTCTTACGGACAAAAACTACAGTGCCCTTTTTTGAATTTTTATTTTTAAAAACATGATAAGAACTTGGAAAAAAAATATTTATTGAAAGATTCATTTTATTTTCGTCCTTTCGTCCGCATGATAATGATGAATACAGAGGTCGATTTATTAATCGAATATATGGCAGATGGCATATATTTACTAAAGCGACGTTCTCAACATTTTAACACAATCCTAAATAATAAATCATCCTTAAAATAACACATATTTAAGAAACTATATATTTATGAGATTGGTTGAATATATTAATGATAACGATCAGCCCTCTGACATTTTTAACATCACGGCTGCAATGGAATGACCCTTTTATGATATCCCCTGAAATTAAATAACATAGATTTTTAACAAGATACATGTAAAAAAGAAAAATATATATATAATGTTTAATTTACCTTCTTTTACTAATTTTGGATTTCTAAAATGGAATATAGTTTGCTTCCAGTGAGTGGAATCTGAGCATGGCCCTGTTGAAAACTGTACGGCGTTTGGAAGATCAAAAAATGTATCAAAGTAACCAATAAGACCGGTTAATTGGCCATCTTTTGTAACAGTTAGTGAAAAATCGCTGTTAAAATTTACACAATCTATTGTGCATGTATTTATATCAATATCTGTTAGCACAAAAGGTGTTGTAAGTAGATGATCTTTCTTGGCAATATCTATTGCAGCTTCTTTTACAACTTCAGTTTTCATACAATTCATTTTAAATCCGTAAACATCAGACCAAAATTCAATCAAATTATTATGATTTTCTGAAATTATAACAATTAATTTTTAGATGGTTCGTTGTTTTTTATATGTCATAAAGTTTTTACTAAAATGTTTTACCCATGTCTCCGTTACCAACAATGCTTATGTTACATCTGTTTGGCAATAGTTTTCCTCCAGGTTTAAGGTGGTTATCTCTAGCATATATAACACTATCCAACATTCCCTCGAATAGCAGGAAGTATCCCATCCATTCAGAGATTATTATGTCTACTTTATCAGGAATGTCCAAATCTTCTAACCTTCCCTTCAATGTTGTTATTTTATCTGTAAGATTATTTTCCCTGCAACAAAGAAATTGTTATACTCTTTTAAAAATAAATAAAAGTTTATAAATAATATAACAAAATGTAAACCTGATTATATCCATCGCCTGATAAATAACATCTGACATGTCAACAGCATACACCTGTTTGGCCCCAGCTGTGGCTGCGAACATTGACAAAATTCCCGTACCGCATCCCACATCTAAGACTTTAGCTTCACCAAATAGATCGTGATTATTTAAAATTGCAGCCCTATATGATTCCGTTCTAACTTTATCCTGAGAAGTAAATCTTTAAACTTAAATACAATTCGTATATTTCGTAGTGGTTTTTAATCTACCATGTTTTGAGCGATAAAATACTCAGCATATGTATATTCCAGACTTACTGATAGCATTTCATAATGAATCCCATAATGTGCATAGCTGTTAAAATAACCTTCATCATCGTCTAATTGCAAGTCTCCGACACATCGCTCCACTGAAGAATTCAAAGTCCCTGAAACTGTTAAAACCAATTATACAGAGATGTGCGGTTTTCAAATACATATACTCAAAATACAAAATACCTATTTTCTATTTAAATACCTTTTAAGAGTATAGAATTTTATATTTTATTTGAAAACTTTTACAAACCTATTTCCTATTTGGAAAATGTAAAATACTTTTTTTATTTTTGTTACTTCCTAGTGTTAATCCGTAAACATTATTTTTTGAATATAAACTTAAAACCCACAAAGTTTGACAAGAACAGAGGTCCAAAAAGAATACAATTTGTGTGACTTCATTTATGGATGGTCCTTATATATTAAGAGCCAAGGCTCGCCAGACATATACCATTTTATAAAGGCTGAAATTTTTTTAGCGCAAGTACACTACAGCAGGTAAGAACAAGTGGCTACTACCTAGAGTGGCACTGGCTTTGCCAGGCAACAGGTAACAAAGGTGTATAAATTGGTGAAAAATTACGTCATAGTATAAATGCTAATTTTTTGTTTGTTTTTACTATGTTTGTTAAACTTTGAAGTATTTAAAAGATAATGAAACTAATTTAGATTCTTTAATTAAATATCCACACATAAAGAAAATATTTTTAAAATATAACACTTGCTTGCCAAGTTCTGCCCCAGTAGAACGTCTTTCTCCGTTGGGTAAATGATAATCAGACCTCATTATCTATATTCCCAATGTATTCCATTTTCCCAAACTATTTTTAAAATACGTATTTTGTATTTAAATACTAACATGAAATATATTGTGTATTTTGTATTTGAAATAGAAAAATAACGAGGTATTTGTATTTTGTATTTAAATACTTTTGAGAAGTATTTGTGCACATCTCTAAATTTATATATATATAAGCCCGCATTTCAATGCCTTTGAAGTTATTAAAACGTATTTTGACTCCAAATGAAGCGATATAGGTAAAATGAATATGTATCTTGTTGCTATTGCATATTTTAATAATAATTTACTGCATTCATACCGAATGCTATCACATATATCAATGAAGCAATAAATGCATATTTAATTGAATTTTTAATATATATCAATTATATTGTAAAGAGTTGTAAAGAAATTTATTTCTTACTGGAAGAAGAGGTCCCAGGTTTATCTTCAATTAAATTCTGCGTCACAGCGGTCATTTTTTTCATATCTTCCATAGCTAATTTAAGTAAAGAATCCTTTTCAATGAGCTGGAACAAAAGCAGTTTTATTGACTATATGTGCACGTTAGTATTAAAATAATATTTGTGTTGATGCTTTAAAATAATACCTCATCTTTTAGGGCATTAATAGCAGCCAACATATTTTTATATTGACTTTCAGGTATTGAAATTTTCTTTTTGTTATCATAATCGTTTTCATCTCCATATGAATAATCATGCCACTTTGTTTTAATTAAATCCTCAAAATCTATAAATATTTGAAAATATATTTAGTACTCTTCGCTGTTTAATATATGAAACAAAATAATTTGCATATTGAAAAAGAGACCAACCAAACATTAGCCAAGGATCAGCTTCTACAACAGGTCTTAAATAAACATCATCATGCCAGAATGCTTGTTCAGAAGATGTAAACTGTTTAGGATCTGGATTATGCTTTCGAATATAGTTAATCATCTGTAAGAAACAGAAATGTTAAATTATGTGTCCGAGCTACTTCTGCTAAAACTAAATTTTATATTTCCAGTACCTTAATATATGAATAACAATCCATTCCAAACTTAAATTTTAAATCAAATAAATTAAAATCGTGAAGTAGATTTAAATGTTCAATTGCTAACTCTACATTTGCAAAATGTTCTGCTGGACAAAATAAACACGCTACTTCAGTTTCAAACTGACATGTTTCTTCCCAATCAGAGTCTGTATCATCATCTTCACAAAGGTTCGGCAAATCTAAAACATGACTTAAGTAAAGTAAAACTCTTATAGAACTACCTGTCACAAATTAATTGTAAAACAAATACTCCATTTTCGTATGTTTGATAGTCTTTTTTTTAAATTTCCCTTTTCGACAGGTAGCTGTATGAGAGCTTTTACAAAGAATACACTTATGCGACTTATAAACTTACCATTATCAGAGTCCATAATGACTAAAATTGACAATAATTTACTTTCAATTATTTAAATATAAAGTCATATATTTTAAAAACTGTTTGGTTAAACCCAGTTAAACCAAAGGTAATATAGGTTAAAGCAAGTTAAAGCCAATGTGTTTCAGACATTGTTGTTGACGTTATCACCGCTAGTGGCGCTCATAATGATAAACTTCAATTTGTGAATTAATTGTCAAGTTTTGTATTATTTTGTATTTAATCTGAATTGATCTGAATTAATCAAATATATTGTATAAACCAAAGACTGTATTACATCTGTGATGCTAATTTAAAATATTCATATTTAACAGACAAAGTATTAAAATAATTAGAAATAGTAAGTAAGATTCAAAAGTAGTTAATAATTATAAAGCATCTAAACAATTTTACTTTTAAAACTTTATATTAATTCAAACACAACATGAGTGCACCAATGGAAAGGATACAAGTTTTAGATTCCATAGAAAAAGATATAATCACATGCTTACAAAGTGCAGGTATTTATATGATAACATATTTTGTCAATATTTTTTGTAAAGTAACATAACCTTAATATTTTAGGTCAAGCTTTTATGGAATTGAGCAAGGAGAAATCAAGTCAAAAACAGGCGGAAGGTCAAACACAACAATTTCTAAAAACTTTGAGTCAAGTGGAAACAAAATTAACAGAGCAGATTAATTATCTGACTCAAGTCTCTACTGGACAACCCCATGAAGGTTCTGGATATGCATCTCAAAAAGTCCTCCAGATGGCTTGGCATAGGTTGGAACATGCTAGGTCAAGAGTTAGTGAACTAGAAAGAGTTAAAACGAAGCAATTGCAAGCAGTGAGCAACAGAAATGCGAACAGAACGAACGGAAATACAAATCCTCCTCCCAGTACAACTGGAACGTAATTTAATTTAAATATATATTTGAATTACTTTCATTTAAAACATGTACTATACAATTTCTTGTTTATTAATAAAATACATTATTTATAACTGATAGCAAACTAATATTTCCTTATCACAATTACATGATGTATTACGAAATTTGTTTGTTAGATATTATTCCCACATATTTACTGTTTCCACTACAACCAATTCCAATGCGTAATCTTATGATATAGAAGAAACTAATATAAACAATCATGTCGTAAATGTGCGCGTCTACAAATTTCAATGAACAGTACCAGATTGTCGTAATACAGTCTTGCCCTCCTTCACTGTGCGCTAAACCTTACGACTAAAAGAAAACAACTTAATATTTTATTCTCTACTTTATTACGAAGAAAAACAAAAATATTTAAATATAAAAAAAGAGGTTGTTATACAAATAATTTCTGAGATTAAAATAAAATGTAACGATAAATGGTGTTCCAATAACTGCGCCGGATTTAGGTAACATTTCATATAAAACACACTGAATACAACTTATATGGATATACAAGGTGTTTATTTTACGTGAGACGATACTAAACTCGGCTCTCTTACTGAAATACCCTTTATTTCTCTAATCATATTTCTTCTAATGCAGGAAACACCAAGTTACAGTTAAGTGCTGATTACTATTTTGTTACTTTATATTCATTAATTATTATCGAAGTTTTCACAAAGTAATAGTTACGTTAGCTTTATTAATTTTATATTATTAAATATATAGATTTCAATGTTTTATTAGATAAAACAGTATTATAATATTGTGGTTATTTAAATTAAGGAGCATAAGCTGTGAGATCAAATGTGAGAACGTTGCTTACCAAACACTCAGCAGGCTGAAAAATGAATATACAATTTATTAAATAATAATATTAAGAAAATATAATAATTTTGATTTAAACATACCTCAGGAACAATGCCCACAAGCCTATCAGCATGACAATAAAATTCTTCTTTCAACGAAATAACAATGGTCTGTAAATCTGTTGTTTGATTACGAATGTAGCTTGCTACTTTACCAATATTGGTATTATCTAGAGCAGCATCGATTTCATCCAACACAAAAAAGGGAGCTGGTTGATAACTATGTATTGCAAAAAGTAACGCCAAAGCGGCAATTGTTTTCTCTCCTCCGGATAAATTAGACATCGGCTGAAAGCGTTTTCCGGGGGCTACACAATTATAATTAATTCCATCTAGATAAGGTTCTTCAGGATTCTCAGGTCCCAAGAATGCTTGAGCACTCTGATTTCTTGCTAATCTCTATAAAAAAAAATGTATATAAGCAAACAAAAATCAATTTAAATTATACAACAAATTAAATAGTAAATAATAAAAGTATATTACCTTATAAATTTGATCTATTTCGTTTGCAACGTGTTCGAAGCAACTTGAAAATTTGCTGTGCCGTTCTTGTTTAACACGATCAAAATCATTTTTAGCTTTTTTAGTTCGCTTCCTATTGCTTTCAAATTCTTCGTTGGTTGACAAAACTTTTTCCCGAACTTGATCCAGTTTTTGAATTGCCTATAAAAATATATATTAATATATAAAAATTCAGCCTGAATATGAAATCGAATTTATTTCTTTCCAATCGATCGTTGTCTGTATTTGTGTTTGCGTCTTATTTACTTTTAAATTCATTTCATACCAGACTGAGCCACAGCGATGCGTGACCTGGTTTAATTAGTGTATTCGAAACAAAAGTTTCAAGTTTATTTATACAATTATTAAAATGCAATTACCCGCATATTAGGCGCTTGAATGCGCTGAATTGTGTCTCCCAAACTTTTAATAGATTTCTCCATCTTATCTGCAGTTTTTCTAATGTCATCAGAATCACCTTTAGATGTCATGTCCCGTGGAAGACTAGAGTAATCTATAACTATTCTGTTACAAGAAATAAATTTATTAAATAATATTCGAAATATTAATTGTACATAAAAATTAAAGAGGTTCTCACCTGCTTTCTCTTTCGTACACCGCTGTACTACTTTCTGAAGCACTATTATCAGCAGCATCACCACCCTGTGCTGCAATGTCATCCATAGTTCCTTCTTCCATAGGCAAGAAAATATCATCCATCTGTACAAAATATGTTTTATAGATATAGACATTACAGATACAAGTATTATTCCTTATTTCCTATCTTACCTTGCATTGCTTCAACATATTATGTCTATCATTGCGTTTACTTTCCAGTTTAGATTCAACGGACGCGACAGATTTTTGTGCAGAAACAACATCTTTGCTAATTGTCCCTACTTCACGTCGTGCCTTTAAGAAAAATAATGAAAAATATTGAATTGAACATTTTTGTTATAAAAAAATTATTGAAATTACTTTTCCAATTTCTTCTTCCATTGCATCATATTCTGTTTTCTTAACTTGCTTATCGCCTTTTAGTTTATCAACTTGAGCCTTATCTTTCTCGATTTCTTGCCTCTGTTTTGCTTCAGCCTGTTTACTGGTTTCTAGAGCATCTTCATCATCTTGAACGGTGCGTTCCCATCGTTGAACATTTTCTATAAATATTTTTTTTTTATAATAACTACAAACACATATTACAACAAATTGTTAACTGTCAAATTGTTTACGTTCAATATTAACTAACTTTGAGTATCTCTCGATTTTTCGAATTCCAGATTACTGGCAATTCGATCAATTTGACTTTCATATTCCATCTTGCGCTTGGCTCGTTCTTGTTGAGTCCGAAGTTCCCGTTCTTCGTACTCTCTGATATTTTCAACCCCAATTGTTGCACAAAATTTTTGAAAGACAACATCTTCTACATTGTTCATGTTTTCTTTAATGTCTAAAATCTTCTGCTGTCTTTCTTCCATGGTGCGCTCAATTTCAGCGATGTTTGGCTATTAAAAACAATAATATTACATAAAATATTCAAAATCCTTTACATAGGGGCATAATATAGCTTACTCCAAATTGGTCTTTTTGTTCTTCTAGTTGTTTAATTTCACGGTCTAACTTCTGTATTTGTTGCATCTGTAACATAAATTTAAAAGTTAGTGGAGAGATGTACAAAGTTTCTTAATTTTTGTATTTATTATTTACCGTTGTTTCACGATCGTTTGTTGCATAACGTAGTCTAGTTTCAAGGCCCCGAATTTGCGAATCGACCGTTGTTAATTCACTTTCTTTTCGTGATTTTTTCATTGCTTCTCGTAATTCATCAGTAACTTTTTCCTTGGAAAATAAAAAATTATATTTAACATTTGTTTTTAAAACAAATAACTTTTAAAAATGCGGTAATAAAGGTTTACTTTTTGCGCTTTTAATTGGGACATTTGCTTTTCATCCCAACGTTTAGCTTTTCGTGCAAGATCCAAACTACCTCCAGATATGATTCCAGATTTTTGATAAAAGGTGCCATCCAATGCAAGAGCCTAAAATGAAAACAAATATAAATCATAATATTCCAATGTATAAAAATAAAATATAAATACTTACATCGTATCTGTTTCTTCCTCCATCTAAATCATAAGCAACTTTCATTGCATCTTCAGGGGTTTCACAAACTAAAGCATTATTTGTAGCAAACAAAACAGCTCTGTGGATATCTTGGGGTTCAAAACAAAGCACATCAAATAACAAACGCACATTCTTCGGCTCACGAATATTTCTAAGACGTTCTTTTAACGGTTTTGCTTGAATATAATCTAGAGGCAAAAATGTTTCTGGCTCCAACATCCGTTCCTTCAATATCTGAATACATCTTCGAGCTGTTCTTTCAGTGTCCACGACAATAGCCTCCATGTATTTTCCCAACACTTTCGTGATAGCCACATTGTAACGTTTGTGTTGAGGTTGACACATCGTAATCATTCGGTCGTACTGTGCAATAAAGATACTATTAATTATTTAAGCAGAAATATAAATCATTAATAATATGAAAATAAATTACATACCACACCAGGCACTTCTTTCTTGAAGTTATCAACGATCTCTTTCTTTTTCTTTCGACGTGCATCTTCATGTTTATCGGTACGTGCATCACCAAGTTGTTCCACTAAATTATCAAGCTCAGCCTGCAGTTCTGCAACACGACCTTTAGAACTACCCACATCATCTTGCAGGTCAATTCTGATACGACGATTCTCTTCTAATGCCTGTTCTGTTGTTCTATGTAAAATATTTTTATTATTTTCATGTTTAATGTTATAATATTACTATATAACATACTACTATAATATTTACTTGATATGTTCTGCCAGTTTTTCAATGCGTTTTTGAGCTTCTGCTTTTTCATGACCCTTTTGTCTGTGCTGATTTTCTATATCAGTTCTTTTGCGGTTTTCATTATCAAGTCTATCTTGATCTGCTTTTTGTTCCCGATTCACAGAGTCCAACTGTTGTAAATAGCGAGCAGATCGCATACTTCCTTCTTCTTTAAGATGCTCATACTCACGAACCTTTAACAAAGTAGTAATTAATATAAATATACTATATTTTGATTTTGAAAAGCCTCGCATCTATTGTTTATTTACCTGAGCTTCTTCAAGATGAACATCTCTTCCACGTCTTTGTAGATCTCCTGCTATATTAGCTTCGTATTCACTGTAAGCAGCTTCGACTTTGTCTCGTTCATCCTCTAGTTTCTTAATATCGGCTTGATGAGCCTCATTAGCTTTACGTGCCTGTTCCAACGTCTTCAAAGCTCCCTCCAATTTTTTCTGAGTGTGTGTTACTCTTTCTTTTGCTTTAATAAATGTAGGTCGTTTCTTAGAAATCTCCACTTCCTAAACGGCAAACAAGTATTATTATAAGCATACTATCGTAAATATTGTCACATATACTACATATTTATAAAAACAACATACCGCTTCCCTCATTTCCTGCTCTATTTTTTGTAGCTCTCTATTCACTTTTCCTTGTTCCTTTCGCTTTTCTTTCAGGGCTTCTTCAGCTTTTTCTTTCTTTTTTTCTAATTTACTTACTTCCTGTTGTTTCCTTTCCAATTCCTCTAGATAGTACTTTGTATCCTTTTCATTATGATATAAACGGAATAACTGTAACTCTAGTTGTTTGTCAGCCTAAAAATTATTATTTCAAATAGAAAATCAATTAAACGAAACTAAAATTAAAAAAATATTTATATATTACATATTCTTGTTTCAGACGCGTATATTTTTCAGCTTCTTCCTTTTCTAATTTTGCTTCTTTACGTTCAGCAGCAATTCCTTTCTTTTTCTGATACGAATATTGGGTCTCCTCTTCAGCTTTTAACATCTCAGATCTGCAACGGTCGTACTCTTCCTTTAATGCACCAGATCTGCAACAAAAAAATATTTAATTTATCATTAAATTGCGAAGATATATCTCACAACGACCGCTCATAAGAATGACGTACCCACTAATTTCTTCGAAAAGAGCTGTCCGCTCTTTTGGATTTTTCATAGCGATGCTTTCAACTGCACCTTGAAAAACCAAAAAATTCTTGGCCTTTACATTTATACCCAGCTGTTCCAATTGGGCAAGGTAAACGCTGGTTGTTACGAACTAAAAACCATGGGGACCATGTTAGTCTTTAAATTATTTAACTTTTTAATATCAAATTGTACTTCATTAAATGTTACGTTGTTCATTCAGAAGAAAGAACAAATATTATGCTCGTATAAATGTTTGGAGCCTGAATGGGTTACTCTATGTGCCAGCTTAAATTTTACACTTGAAACTCTTAGTGCAAAAGTCTGACGAGACACATTTTATTTATATAAATAGACAATTATAATAGATAATTATAAAAGAAAACTAAATATTTTACCTGGCCATTTATCTTATACTCTGATGAAGATCCCATAACAGACCGTTGGAATCTTTTTTCTGTGCCATCTTGCAACAAAAATGTTGCTGTTACAGAAGCACTGAAATTTATTTGAAATTATTAAGAAAAGCAATCAGCAATAAATGTTTGTGTTTTGTTTGTTATATTAGCTATTAAATTTTATTTTTGATGTTCTAGTAATAATCTCATTACTTACGATCTCGATATTGGTTTATCAATATTGGCCCCATGAATTAACTCGTTCAATCTGCGAACTCTGAGACTTGCTGTCTTTTCTCCCATGACAAAAGACACAGCATCCATGAAATTTGATTTTCCTAAATACATCATCAAGATTTATTTTCTATTTTTATTTATACTTAAAGAAATTTATGCAATATATACCCGATCCATTAGGTCCAATTACTGCAGTAAATTGCTTCAAAGGGCCTATTATAAGTTTTCCTCTATATGACTTAAAATTTTCAACTTCTATGCTTGTTAATAATGCACTCATCCGTTTATTACTGGAACGAGTATTGTGCGACATTGTGAAATTATATGTTGTAGCTTTAAATGTATTAAACTTATATAAATATTAAAAATAATTTAAGATTTACATTGTAATGTTACAAACAGTTACAAAGTAAAAGTAAAACAATAATACTGACAGCATATCAACATGGCGCACAATGGCGCAGATAAAGCGGTGGCGGTAATATTGACTAAAGCTAATTTCATGGTAGTCCCGGTTGCATTGTAGTTGCTTAATAGTTATATAGATTGCATCACATTTGCATAACCAATCTCCGAACCAATTTGAACCAATCAAGTTGAATCAAGTTCAATTTCACCACAAGGAGCCGAGCCACGTTTATCCATTTTATTACATTTTATAGTGTGCTGGTGTGATTATTAAATTGGATAATAGTTCCTATTTCTAATTACATTGTCATTATAGACAAAATGGTTTTAGATCTTGATTTGTTTCGTGAAGATAAAGGTGGAAACCCCACAAAAGTTCGTGAAAATCAAACAAAACGGTTTAAAGATGTTGGTTTGGTTAACACAGTAATTGAGCAGGATACCTTATGGAGACAACTTAGACACAAAGCCGATAATTTTAATAAATTTAAAAATGTCTGTAGTAAAGAAATTGGTGAGAAGATGAAAAAGAAGGAACCGCAGGGTCCTGATGATGATCCAGTTCCTGACAATGTCATAGCCGACTTAGAAAATATTACTGCTGATTTGTTAAAGCCGCTTACTGTCAGTCAAATAAAAAAGGTAATACATACTATATAACGTGTATGTGTTTACAGAAATAGTTTTCTTGTAATTTATTAAGTCTATAGAATCTTATTAAGTTAGTTAACTTACTTTTCCATAGAAGAGAATGCGAAACATACATTAATATGTCATTTTAGATGTATATTATTGACTCATGAAATTGATTAGTATGTACCTATAAAAAATGTTACAGGTACGTGGCTTGATAGATCAAGCTGTGATTCAAAATGAGAAAGATCTTGCAGCATCGGAAAAGACACGAAATAATGCACTTAGAGAGGTTGGAAATCACTTGCATGAATCTGTTCCAGTAAGTAATGATGAAGATGAAAACAAAGTAGAGAGGACATGGGGCGATTGTACTAAGAAGCTTAAATATTCACATGTGGATCTTATTTGTATGATAGATGGTGAGTTAGTTAGTGATATATTTTTTATATCCATTAAAATTTTTGTACTACAATAAATTATTTCAGGAATGGATGGTGAACGAGGTGCAACAGTTTCCGGAGGTCGGGCTTATTACTTAACTGGAGCAGCAGTTTTTTTGGAACATGCTTTGATTCAGCATGCGTTACATTCTTTGTTTGCGAAAGGGTATTCTCCTTTATATACACCTTTCTTTATGAAGAAAGAAGTTCGTAATTTTCTATAAGTACTTAGAAATGGTTTCACTCATTTAACACACAGTAATATATTTATATCTTGACAGATTATGCAAGAAGTCGCACAGCTTTCACAATTCGATGAAGAGTTATATAAAGTTGTAGGCAAAGGTGGCGAAAAGGAAGATAGTGAAAGTGAAAAATATTTAATTGCAACATCAGAACAACCAATTGCTGCTTATCATAGAGATGAATGGTTACCAGAAGCTAGCCTTCCAATTAAGTAAATATTTACATTATCATTTTAAAAATTGGTAAAGTTTTAGTATGTAGCAATAGTTTATGATTTTTTCATTTAGATATGCTGGAATCTCAACTTGTTTCCGTCAGGAAGTCGGCTCCCATGGTCGTGATACTCGTGGAATTTTTAGAGTGCATCAGTTTGAGAAAGTAAGTATGCTCGCTCGATAATTTGATTTTTTTTAAATTTTTTTCTTTAATGAATATTCTTTTAATAATGTTTGCAGGTTGAGCAATTTGTTTTGACTTCTCCTCATGATAACAAATCTTGGGAAATGATGGACGAGATGATTGATAACGCAGAAAGGTTTTATCAGTCGCTTGGTATCCCTTACAGGTAAAAAACTAAACCATTTGTATATTTTATAATTACAAATTATTAAATACTTATTTGTTACGTTATTGAATAAATGATAGTTTGTTCCCGGAAATGGTGGAATCCACTTTTCTGAGACACCTGCATATCAGAAATGCAGCACTCTTTTAGTAGGCGTTACATATATGCAAGGTTTATTTTAGATTAAGAAAAAATTACTTTTTACTTAAAATTTATTAGGTTATCATAAGATTACCTTTAATATAAGTTACCTTTTTACATAAATTCATGTTTTCAGAAGCCAATAAAGCTTTTTAGATAAAATTATATAAGTTTTATGATAAATTACATGTTACATATTAAATAAATATAGTAGTAATAGATTAATAGTAATAGATAATACAAATGTAACAAAAATATGTTAAACATCGATAAATAATAAAACGCTATGTTATGTAAAAAATATTACATTAAATAATAAGTGAGTATACGAGTTATGTTGTGTTAATATAGTAAATATTTGTTTTAATTTCAGAGTTGTAAATATTGTGTCTGGTGCTTTAAATCATGCAGCAGCCAAGAAACTTGACTTAGAAGCCTGGTTTTCAGGATCCAGTGCATTTAGGGAGCTGGTATCTTGCAGTAACTGCTTGGACTACCAAGCTAGAAGACTTCTAGTGAGGTAATAATTAAAAAGGAATTATAGTTGTTTTTGTTTTATAGTATTTTTCAAAAATATTGAATGAATTTTATTTAAAAGATACGGCCAGACAAAGAAAATGAACGCATCTGTAGATTTTGTACACATGTTAAACGCAACAATGTGTGCAGCAACTCGTGTTATTTGCGCTGTTCTTGAAACCCATCAAACGGAAACAGGAATTAAAGTATGATTCATTATAAAATGCATGATTAAATGAAGATAAATTCTTTGTAACGATATTTAAAATTATTTTTAGGTTCCTGAGGTACTGCGAAATTATATGCCCGATAAATACAAAGATGAGATTCCATTTGTGAAGCCTCCACCCATTGAGCAGGAGCAAGCTGCTAAGGGCAAGGGAAAGAAACAAAAGGGAGCAGGAGAGCAATAACGCTTTAAGAACAATTAACAAAATTTAAATAGATAATCAATTCGAAGTAAATTGTACTCGCAACAGGTTAATCTTTAAGTTTCATTATAAAAATTTAATTGTCATAGTTTTTCTATGCTTCTGTGCTAAGAAGATGCTTCAACTAATGATGCTAATAACTTCATTATTTTATACAGTAAACTTTTACAATTTTTTATATTAAATGTATTTTTTTCTATAGACTATTTAAAATAAAATTTAATTTGTTTGTAATTAAAATGTACGCGGTTTGATATAAATAAATAAGTTATTTATTGCTTAATGTCGACTATTTTTACCTTTACGTTTAATTAACACACATTTTCTAATTTTGATTTGTACTGAAAATTATTCATTTTGAAATGCGGAGGAACGCGCGTTTTTACTGCGATATAGCTACCAACACAAACATAACAAAAAATTCGCAGCTTTAATGTTTTAATAAGAAGAAGCTTAATTTGTAAATCTGACATTTTATAGAATATTAATATAATTAATAAGAAATGTTATTTATGTTTAAAGTTACATTTTGATTTCCTAATTGTTATTATATTTAAGAAATAATAATAAAAACAATGGCTTTATATATTTAATTACTATTTATTATAAGTTACGTTCATTATGATTTTAAAAACCATGTTTCTTGTATTTGTGTTTTGCATTTTATTGAGATACTAAACGATACTATCCTGAAAAGCATTAGAAAATAGGCATGTATGACAATTAATTAATATTTTATATTTAAGTTTATTTAATAAATGAAGTTTATTTTGCAGCATGCACAAAAATAATAACTTTGGCTTAAAGGCTGCGGCCTCTGCAGCGGCAAGGATAGATTCTATGTTATTAGCTAAAGGAAAAATTAGGCATGAGGGGCCTAAGATTGGGCTACTACCTACTCCTGGAAAACTTAATGAAATATTTAGTACAGAGTTAGAGATTAATGACACTCCAGTTTCAGCTCGAAATCTTCTTACGAAGGTATATCAGAAATTAATGTAAGTGGTGTCAAGTATAAACTGTTTAAGTGACGCATTCTTTGCAATATTGTTAGGGTCAAACACAAGATGAAATTAGTCTGCTTTCTGGTGCTGCAATTTCAACAAGAGGAAGGTACATGAATCAGTTAGAAAGAAGTCAAAATTCTACAGATAGAGCACTGTATTTGTTTATACAAGGACCAAATAGTCAATCTTTAGATAGTAAGTATTTGCAAATATTCCGTTAATAATTTACGTATAAGAGATTTCATTGAGAATGAAAATTGTTTCAGTCGCTATTCAAAAAATTGACGAAATTATTCGCTCCGAACAAGCTACAGTAATACAAAGGTCGGCGCGTCATAAACAACCACAACCTCCTCCTCTGATGAGTATTCAAACTAACTTAACATCTGTAAGTTCTATTAATCAAATTTATATAATTTAATAAACAAAAACCTTAAATAATTTTATTGCAATCAAAATTAAAGGTGGATAAAGTAATGATTGGTTTGGATCACGCACCGCTGCCTTTTGATCTCAGGGGACGGTTAATTGGTCAAGGAGGTGCTAATTTAGAATATATACGAAATGAAACTGGAGCTGTTGTCACTCTAAGAGGACGAGGCTCGTTATTTATTGACAGTACTCTTGGTACAGAATCTCCTGAACCAATGCACCTATTTATTGAACATCCCAGGTATGTTAAATACTTTTATAATTTATTCATATTATGTAGGAGTCTTGTTAATTTTATTTTTGTTTCAGATATGATGGATTGGTCGCTGCACGTCAACTAGCTTTAAATTTAATAGAAACAATGCAACAAGAATTAGCTCAATTTCAACAAATGAATCCTCCAACAGTAGCAAATATACAAGCCGTTAACCAGGCACCACAATTTCAAAATGTTATACAGCAGCCACAACAAGTAAATTTTATAATTAAGACTGAAATAAATAATCTTTGAAGTATGGGAAAATAAATGTTGTACTATTTCAGGTGTTTACACATATTCATCAGCCAATTGCAATTCCTCCGCCTATGCTTGCAGTTCCACCACCAGTACAGATACCCCAAATTCAACAGCATGGAAACATTTTATCTCAACCAGGAATCGTCCATCCTACACTAAATATTATACAACCTAGTTTACAGCCAAATATGATACAAACGCAGGGAACAATTCAACAGTCACAACCAATGCTTATGCAACAACCAAATCATACTGGAGTAGTACACAATAATAATTTACTAGTTCAACAGCCACCACCACAATTAAATCTACCGCCTCCAGGTGTACATATACCTTCACAACAAGGTCCTATGGTAATTATATAAATTTATTATGGTTTTTTGCCACTCAAATACTTTACAGAAGAAAAATTTGAGAACATTAAGGTTCAAAAATGTTTATTTGCAACTAAAAGTTTGTGTATTTTCCATTGTAGGTTCCTAGCAGTAGTCAACAACAACAACAGCAACAGCAACAAATAATACTCTCTCAACCTCCTCCTACATTAACTTTACCGCCTCCTGCACTACCACCCCCGAACAACAATCAATTAATTATCGTTAGTTCTGCACAGAGTCATTTTACACAACAGCCACAAGTAAGTTCGATATTTTTAGAACTGGTAGCAAAAGATTTCATTTGATTAAAAACATTTATGTCTGATATTTTGATATAGATGTTTGTAAGTCAACCAGCGAATTCTTTAAATCATCAACCTTATCAATATCATATTATTCACGGCGCAAATCCTATATACACCACGTCTCAGCATGCGAATAACGTCACTGCAAATAATATTGCCGTGTCTCAACTTAATGACGGAAAACATAATGGTACGTAAAATCGAATATTTACTTGTTATTACTGTAACAAAATTGTTAACAGGGATATAACACATTGCAACAGTGTTAATAATTTATTAAATAATGTTTTAGGACCACAATTTCAAACAATGACAGTCCAACAGGTGTATCAGCCTCAGACAATAAATTCTCAAGGAGTGTTACCCCATCAAGAACAATATCTTACACAACCGTTAAATGGTAAGTAATAATAAAATGAGAAAATAAAGAATTTAGTTAATGTAACATCTCGTCAATCCGTATCGTATATTTTAAAATATTTTGTTTTACCGTTACGTATTAGAAACTAATGTAATGTCGCATTGGATTCGCGATGCTTAAAGTATTAATCAGACTTTTACATTTTGCAGGTCAGCAGTTTATAGTAACACCAAATTCAGCTCCTATCTACATAGTTCCTCCTCCAAATCAATCAATTCAAACTCAACCAAGTCCGCAAATCGATCAAAACGCTCCACAGACACAAACTATTCTATCTACAGTACAACATATACAACATCATCCACTGCCTGGTGTGCAGAATAACGTGGAAACTCCACAACCTCCTCCCCCAACACAAATTACAACTGGCGATTTGCACCGGAACAAAACAACATCGTCTAGCGCTTCTAGTCCTAAAAGTAGTCCTAATGATGTTGGAAACAAGGAGATTGTCACTACCATGCCACCGGAAACTGAAGCAGCACCAGCTAATACTTCCAGTGCTAGTCCAGCATTGTACACCCAACAGGTTTGTGTTTCAATAATAGAAGATTTAATATAGAATTTTTTATATACAGAAAGTTTTAGTTCATTTTAATATCTACTTCAACTTGTTTTCCAGGTTGAGGCAAAACCAGGAACACCTAATACAATGCAAGTAACCTTCACAACAAGTCAACAAATTCCACAACAATTCACCCAAAATGTTCAACATTTCACTACAGAACAGTTAGCTCCACCACCTCCACAATTTCAACAAACAAATCAACAATTCGTGCATAATCATCCACAGATGTTACCATCGACATCACAGAATTTTAGCGGAGCTCCATTAAATCAACAATTTACAAATCCAGTTCAACAATTCACATCAACAACAAATTGGCCACAACAAAATACAGGTCAAATTAATCAGGCACAAATGATAAATCCCCCACCGCAGAATTGGCAGGGTCAACAATCAATTAACTTTGCGACTCCTGGAGTGCAATTTACACATGGTTTAACAGAGTTTCAAACTAATCAGTTTAACCCTTCGGTGCAACAATTTGCGTCTAATGGACAACCAGGACAGTTTCAACAAACTACAGAATTTGTAAACGTAGCACCCGCGCAGTTCAATCAGAACCCTCAGCAGATGGTCCCCGCACCTGCTCCTGCTCCTACGCCGGTACCACTTCCGCAGAACAACTTTGGATACAGCTACAATAACGGAGAGGTGGTCCAACCTCCTATGCCGGTATAAAATATGACTTTATTATTGGCTCGTTATTGATGTGTTATATTAATTTGTTTAGTGTGGTTGATTTATATCGGAATTTAAGAGAACTTATATTTATCTGCAGGTTAACACCCCTCCTCCCCGTCCTGGACAGAAGCGGCGCTTGAGTGATTCAGATAATTGGAGAAACAAACAAGTTGCTGGGTGAGTCGATATATTTCTTATTGTAGATTTAGATTTTAAACTAAATATAAATATAGATAATTAGAACAAATTTTATAACAAGACAAATACACTTATATAAATATTGCTATTAAGAATTGAAAACTCTTATTTATTGCGAACACATTTATTGTATTTTTTTCTTTAAACTAAACTCTATGTGCAAGACAGTCACTTTTTTAGCTGTATTATATTAGATCCGATGAATATATAGTGTTTTACTCATTAAAACTTTCTCCAAATAAATGATAATAAAATTATTCCCATTGCTCAGTAGAATTACATATTTATTTTTATATTTTTGCTATCAATCGTAATTTTCCGTTTGCGGTGGTAAACCTTTATATTTAGACAGGGATAGCATTTGAAACTATAATTTTTGAGTTAATTTAAAATACAGATGCCTGAAAAATTAAGTAAAGTTTTTTTTGTTGCTTTTTCTTTTGACTCAAGAATACTCAGTTTAAATATATCCAATCGTGTTTTGACAGATATTGTAAAACATATTTCTGACAAGGGTGAACTCAACTATACAATGACTTTTGTAAATCGTTCGCCAAGTTTCTTAACAAGATATCTGTGCATTTTGTAGCGTAGAATATCGCACTATTAAAATTACCTTAGTAGCAGTATATATTATGTAACATATTCATCAGGTTTAATATTGTATATATTTTAATTTCTTTTTATAATTCCCTAATACTACATATTTACATATACAATAAATGTGTTTTTATAACTAAAATAAAATGTAATATATTAAATAATATTGATATTATTTTTAGGAAAAATAATTATTTTAAAATATGAACTAATATAATATTTCTAAAAAACACTAACATAAAAATATATCATTATTTTATTAGGTATATGGGATACTTACCGATCATATGCTCTATTATTTTATCTTGATCCTTTTTCTCGATATAGATTGACCTCTGACCCCTGAAATAAATAATCTTAAGGAAGCCACTTAAAATTATAAGGAAACTAATAAATATTTATTAAAGACATAGTCATATTTAGATAATTAATTACAAAATGAGTTTTTTATAACATAATATGACCTTAAGCCACTTGCCCTCTCACCCTTAGAGATTTATAGTACATGCAACTCTTTTTTTACACGATTTTTAATTGACACACTCTTTTTTGCACGAATTATTTTTGTTAACACGAATTTCAAAATAATTTTATGAATAGTTACAAAAATAATGCAAAAATGAAATACAATTGGGGTAATATCCGAATTTAAGATTTGTTCGGCTGGATACCAACAACTTGAGAAACCAAAAACGCATCATCTAGTAACAAACTTCTTAATAAAAGAAAACCAACATCAGAGGACTTCGTTGACGAACGAGAGCCTTCAATGGATTCAAACTCGTTAGATGTGTTACATATGTAGTTGTATCTAGTCTGTAATAAACGTTCGCGCTTATTACCAAGCAGTGGTAAAGATAGTTGCTAAATAAGCCTTTTGTTTCTAATTACTATTTTTTATATGTAGTTATAAACTAAAATATACATATCTTGTAGAACTTATATAATATGGGTTTTCCTTATTTCTTTTTTTTCACGGTTTTTTAAAACAACATATAATTCTTTTCTTTATCTTACGCGGATTCTGAATGTGATTAAATGCAGCATGTCTTTTTACACGGTTTTCGTTGGAACGTATTTTACGTGTAAAAAGAGAGTTGAGTGTAAATAGATAAAAGTGTACGTTAAGATTATCCGTAAGTGTTCATTGTGCTCTAAAGAAAATTAGATTTGTGTAAATGTTAGGGTCTCTCACATTGGAACAGGCTACTTGCGACGCCGACTTTTTTGCAAGATATGTGGATAAATATTGTAGTGATAAATGGAGGAGTTATGTATACAAAAAGAAATTGATGAATAAACTTTTCACACTTGTGATATTATTCATAATTTAATGTTGGTCACTACAAATCCCTGTAAAATTTTCTGACTATGTAATTGACTTTCTGCATATGGTTCCAAGATGTTCACTTTCATTACAAATTTCTTTGAAACTCATTTTTATAACATACCTAACTGATTAGCAAGATCCTAGTACTGAAATTATATTACTTAACTCTTAAATCACAACAACAAATAAATATAGGAATGAGGACAAACACAATATCGTCGTCCCAAGGTGCAAAATTCGTAACTCCAAAATATGTTGTTTTACAGGAGCGCTATAAAACTATTTCTGTAGCAACTTCATACCATACAATCCACACTTACTTTAGCACATATCATAATGACTCATAGTTCGGTTGATTAATTTACGTTGGAATAGCAGAAACAAGACACTACACTAGAGTGGAAGACATTAATACATGTCTCACAATGTTAACATGGAGTTAGAGCATTTTGTTAATAATCTTCCTATACCAACGAAGTCTAGAAAGGATTTTTTTTGTAGTTACAACATTTTCTGTGCTTGTACAATGAACCATCAGCTTAGTAAGAAGAATTAATAAGGGAAGTTACAACCTTTGCATATTAGGGCGACGATATGTTATTAAATGTGGCATGACTTTTTTTATCACTTAAAAACATAACAGGTAATAAGCTGGGCTTAAGAAAGGATCATCTATAAAATAATAATTAAAATCAATAAAATAAAAATCTCTATTATGATCTAAAAAAAAATAAATTGAAATTTAGCACCATCTTGAATCTCCATCATCAGAATTATATCCGAACCCCTTACTACTAGATATCGGCAACACATTTAACACTATCTTTCAACAGAACTGGTGCTGGTTCAGGCGTTCTTCTCAGGTGCCCCGTAGCGCCTCCTGGGAGGCATCTACAGAACCCTCACTCTCAGGGCCCTCCGCAGGGCCCAAAAGGTATTGTACAGTCCACCAATACAATTAATCAATAATTATTTACTTTTTGTTTCAGATATATTTACAGATGACACATACCATTATTTGTTGGGAAGGGGTATTATTTGTTGTTTACATTTTTAAAAGAATGAATTTGATTGACTTCTTTTGACATTATTATAGGATATACATACCTGATTTATTTATTTATAAATTATTAATTTTTATTTTATATTTATTGCGTTTAGAGTGCACAAGTATTCAGTATTAATATGGAAAATAGGGCTATTGAAATCTTAGAAAAAATTGTTTTTGGTAAAATTAATTAATTCTAAGCCATCAATGGCTGCATTATATTAGCGTTAAAAACCGTATAGAATATAATTTCCGTATAGTTTATAATTTGTGTATTGTATTTAACTTTCAAGCTTTATTATTAGCATTTCACAAATTGCAAGCAAAACATAATGATTGTTGTTTTAAGGTAGTTCACAAGTAAAATCACTTTTTAACAGAATTTGATAAAAATTAAATATAATATTAATATAAGTGTCCCATATAAAATTTCAAAAGTTTTGATCAGCAAAAAAAAACAACTGATATATGGTAGAAGAGTAAATTAGTAAAATTTTGACTGTTTTTTGACCAGATTGTTTGACCAGTAAAGACTTAATAAACTATCACATCTTACTGCAGTGGTTGCGTTTAAAAAATAAATTAACGTGAAATGCCATATATATTCAACAGCTAATCATTTTTCATATATGTATATAACGATCACTACACATTGCAGAGAGAACAGTTTTTAGTACTAGCTATTTGCTGATTCTGAAGTTTTCGTAGTGGCTTGGAATGGACATTACTTTTGCACTCTAAGGAAAGGACCAGTGTTCATGTAGACTCTTTCTCAGACTCAATAACACAATTGTTTGAATACATGTTGTAATTTAATCTATTAACAAACATATTGATGACAAATGTTGAATTTTACAAAGCTTTTTACTGCAAAATAATTTTACAGTAATATTTAATAAACACTAATCAAAAATCTGTAAAATAACTTTGAGCGTAAACATAGTAGACTAGATCCTCTGGCCTCGTATTTACAAATGACAGCTTTAGTAGTTTATACATTTGTTTTTTTTTCCCTTTTTTGTAAATGTTGTAAAAATAAATATTTTATTTAAATAAACACTTTTCTGTGCTTTTTGTGTGATTTTTTGTTTCTATTTTATAGTTAATCTAGTATTATCAAATAATTAGAACGCTCTATTTTTCTTAAATATATTTTTCTTTTTTAACTGATTTTTAGGTTTTGCGATCTAAACTGGAGAAGCGATTTATTTTTATTGTGTTTTTGATCAATTATTTTATTTCTCAGCTCTTATATATTTCACTACTTTTATGCAATTTTCAGATTGTTCGTTTTCATCGTTCCTGGATAAATGCTTTTTTTTTTAAATATAATTCAAAATGTGTTTACAATATTATCTGTTGATTATTTTGAACATCCTTTTTATTGTTTGTATTACATTCCGATTTATTTTTTACATTACAACGTAACGTATACTTTTAGGAATCTTATTATTTTCTGTAAACATTTTTACGCACAGTTTTCACTATTTTAATTGTATATACAAATGAATAATGACTTACCTGGAAAAACGGAAAAACAGTGCTTTTAAAAGTGCTAAAGTGAAAGTGAAAAATATTTATAAAATCCTGCTCATAATTAATTAATCATTATGATGCCTATGATAATTACAATCATACCATATTATACTGAAAGCTGTGCTGTTAATTATAAGTGCATGTTATTATATACTATGTGATTCATAAATAATAATTCTAATAAAATATTTCGGAAAAGAATACAGAAAACAGAACATAAAAAGGAATTAATAAAACCAAAAAATAATCACCAGAGAAATACTAAACACAAATTGATAATATTATAGTTATTATAATATGTTGTTTTAATAAATAATAGGTGAACTACAGCCGGGTCCCATGGAGATCCCAACCTCTGGAGATAACGGAGGGCCACACGGCACAACTAGTCCGCACCACGTGTTGCAGAGTGCCTCACCAGTGCCGGAATCACGTGTTGAGCAGCGTATTCATTTTGATCCTCGCGGATTTAATGGAGGGTTCGGTGCTAGACGGCCACCGCCTCCACCACCTCCACCTCGGTATTTAAATTGGTAATGAACGTTGAAGAAGATAAAAGGTTAGGATGATTTTAATATTTAAATTTATTTATTGAACCCGTAATTCTTTTAATCAATATTTATATATCTTCAACCGAAATTTATATTTAAATAAGTTTGTTAAAATGTTCGGTATTCAATTCAATTTTTTTTCAACCGTTAATTTGTTCTATCCTTTCTATGTCCCCCAAAAAGTATGATTTCTCAAAATTGCTCCAATTTCAGCAATAATTTGCTCTTTTGCTCTTTGACACCCATTTTCGCTTCATATGCGGAAATATGGTACATGGTGGGTCATACATTTTTGCATTTTAGGAATAACAATGAAAAAAAATAAGAGATTGTTTGTAAGATTGTTTGTATATTATCATATACTGGAAAATCATTTCCTAAAAATAATATCGTCCGTATGGCCACCATCTCGCCTCTGGCAATCCTCAAATCTAACACTTTGATTTTCGAAAACTTTTCGACACAAAACTCTGGGTATGTTGACCATTTCTTGACGAATGTTCTCGAAAGGGGGGTAAGGTCAAAACGATAAAAAAAGCATATATTCGATAATGCTTTTTGACTACACAGTTAATATATAATTATTTCTATAATTAGTACATGATAAAATGGCATTTGAAGAATACTTTGGGAAATTTTCATAAATAAATATCAAGGTATTGACAGAGAATCTCCGCAGACGTCACAAAAAAAAGTAACATTGCGGTGCCACTCATAACTCATCACTGGATTTTCTGAAATCGAAAAACCAAAATGATTTCATTAGTTGATTAGTTTCTGCAGGTAACGCTGTCGAGTTTCTATTTTTTTTATTGATTTTTCAAATTTTTACAGCACTTAAAAGTCAAAATACCGATTTTTCATGAAAAAAATCAGAAACTTTGTTATTTTAAAATACGTTTAAATTAAAAAAATAAAAAAAAACTCGATAGCGTTACCTCGGCATTTATGTAAAGAAAAAGTGTGCAAAATTTCAAAAGAATCGGTCCAGTAGATTTTGAGTTAGAGAGGGCACCGACTCTGAAAAAGCTAAGTGTGAGAAACCGCATTTAAAAGTTTCAAAGTAACACGAAAGCAGACCAGAGAGGCGAACACTTAAAGCTCTATATCTCCGACAGTTTTACTCCAATCGACTTCAAATCTTTACACAATAAACTTAATATGTTGTAGAATAATATAAATAAATTAAAAATAAAATGAAAAAAAAAAGTTGAAACCTTAAGTACAACCCCCCCCCCCTTTCATTGAAGAATTGTAGGTAGTTCATATACGTAGACTCCACTTTTAAGATAACTCCATAAAAAATCTGCTCGAGTTAGATCCGGGCTGCGGGGAGGCCGATGAATATCTCCTCTGCGCGAGATCAGTTTGTTAGGGAACATTTCTTTAATCACTGATATAATCTCCAGTTGCGCCATCTTGCTGCATTCAAGTTATATTTTGTTAAAACTAACGAACTGTTTTTACGAATTTTTACATATTCTGCAAAATTAACTGTTAAAGAATTACCGCATACATTTCCACAAGAAATTTGGGGCGATAAGGCTCTTTGAGGAGATCGCCGCCCAAACCATCACCTTTGAGGACTGCAAGGAAAATGTTTATGATGTTTTAAGTTCGGGTTTTCCCTGCTCCAGAATCTGCAATTTTGTTGCACACAAAATGCGCGTTGTTCTCTCGTGAAGCGATCTATATTTGCTAAGAATCGAGGAGCCGCGCGTGAATGGTCCTCCTCTCCTCCACGGTTCGGTATCTCCTCTGTGTACAAAAATGTATGGCCCACCTTGTAATAGAGGTCATAAGTAGCCAAATATGGACACTAGGTGGATGTAAAAGTAATTCATCGCATAATTTACCTAATTTTGTTGTTGCAGTTACATATTATACATTATAAATTTCGGACCTAGTAATCTAATCATGTAGAATTGTTCATTAGAGCAATCTCTACCACACCGTGTAATTATAGAAATGTAAGTCACTAGATAAGTATATCTATTCTTAGTTGTAGTATTATAGCCAATAAAAAAATATATATTTCTTTTAATCCGGCCCGCATAGTACTTTCAATATTACAAGAGGTCCGCGGACTCCAAAAGTTTGGGGACTCCTACTTTAAAGCAACAACAATAACTTCCAAGTCTCTCAATTGGATTTTACGATTTTTCATCTAGACATGATAGAGTCTATGTACGCGGATGCAACCAACATGCTTTATACAATGCAATGTAATCGGAGCTGTTTCGGACTAACCACCCTTAGGGTGCGTTTCACTAGACGTTCACAACAATCACCACGACAACAATCACTCTGTGACAATCACGTTATGAACGCTTGGTGGAACGCACCACAAATGTAATATTAGTTTGCTCTATAAATCTTAGATTCTACGTATATTATTTATTTATTCCAGTGGCCGAGAAGTGCAGAGACTACTACTACAAACGTGAACTAGATAATACGAGCATGTATGATTAAAGGTGCAATGCTTTCAATAAGACGGTGATGTTGTTTTAAAAACCGTCTTGTTTTAGTGATGGTGTTACAAGGAGTAGATCTTCTTAAAATAATTTAAATTTATGACTAAAGCAATATTTAGAGTTCAATAAATTGTATATATACATAACAAAAAATATTTGTAAAATATTTTAGTGTTTTAAATTAAATTAAAATATTAGTGTAAATAAAAATATTCGTTAATTTCGTGTTTTCATTATTACAATAAGTAGTCTACATTCTAAATGATAGTACAGTTACCCAGAAAAACTAAATCTGATAAGCCAAAGAATAAACAATAAAAAGAACATTTATTTTTTTAACTTTCAAGAACTTCTTAATTTTATTATTTTTATAAGGATACATTCTCGCCCACCAGTCTCAGTAGAAATATACAGGTGTTTTACGAGATTATAAAAATATATTTTTAAATGAATGAATAACAAGTAACAAATTTTGTTCTATTTTACAAATTAAGAGAAAATGGTTTTAATCTAAAAATTGATGTTAAAAAAAAGAAAACGCTAATATTTAAAATTAATGTAATTTTAAGTTGTTAATTATATTTAGTCTTCGGTATACAAGAATATTCTCCTCTACGTTAAAAAGCTCACAACTTATTACTTTCCAACTAGCAGGAAATGAACATATTCGAAGGCTTATTAATACTCAGTCATAACACATCAACATCTGCCGGAAACAGTTTATGGTTTTCATAGTTTTAGGTTTGATGTTGTTTATTAATGTTTGAATACAGCAGGTGATTAAAATAGACTAGCAAGGCACATATATTACTCAACTATGCAACAGCCATATTTAATTTGCAAACTAATATAGTTTTAAAAGAAAGTCTATGGATGTACGAGTATATTTCATATCTTAAGATTAGTTAATAAATTTTGAACATATTATATTTATGTAAAACTTTATATTTTCTTATTAAATTTATGTTTCTTTTTATATTCATATTTTCGTTACATGAAAAAATAATTATATTTATATATATTAATACACTTTGGGCACCATGAAATAAATTTTAATTTACCTGCAAAATCTACATATCGATTAAGCTGGGATATAAAAATAATTTGATAGACATTTTGTCTTGAGTTGGTCCTTCTGTGTATATATAAATTATTTATGTGTTAAATGAATAATGTATTTTCTAGCGTAAATTTTAAGTCTAACTTATACATAACTGGCAATTCTCTTTCATAGAAATTTAATTGTACAAAAACATAACAAAACGAAATTTTCATTCGAGATAAATCAGATCACTAATATATAAAAAGTATTGTCACACGACATAATAGATTGCCTTGTTTAACTTTTAAAATTGTTAATAAGTCTATTATTCTATTCTAAGGTTTTAACAGTATTATATAATAAAAATAGATTTTTTCTGTATATAATTTATATAAATATTAGAAGGAACTTATCTTACGACTAATGAAAATAGGCTCAAATTGCAATAACAAAAAACAAGGTAGATTTAGCAGATAGGGCAACGGGTTAAACATAAATAACATTTTCTTAAAAAGCAGGTGATTTACTCACAAAATGGTTGTAAAAGTTCAGTCCATTGCATTAAATTATGAAGAGAAATAATTCGAAATTTTGCAAATTGTTAACAATAACAATATTAAAATAACAGCAGCACTATTTTTGTATGAAAATCGTGTTTATACTATTTCTACCGAACATTCTTATTCTTATTACAGAAGTATTAACTTTTCCCGCTAAACACATTTATATACCATTTACTTCTAAACGTATCTGCTACATAAATGTTTTTGTGAGTTATTATGTATAAAAAAGTATTTAATTTATGATATTTTTAAAGAAAATTCCATCGAAAAGCATCAGTCTTTACCATTAAGGTAGTAGTCTAATTAGTAGTCATAGCTAAAAAGTTTAATGAATTCTATGATGAATGGTTAGAGATATCCAGACTTTTGGCGCTCTCGGCGACATTTTGAACAATAATAGTCTGTATCTGGAGACCCGTAATATGTACAATCCTGTGTACGACACGCGTTAGAATGAAATGCTTTAACTGGACGGATCAAGGAAGAAGTGGTGCCTCTTTCCTCATGTGGTACACTCTCTTGTGGACATAAAGATACTACGGCTGAGTGTACACCTTCTCTTTTTACTTCGTGTTTTTGTGGTGCGAAATTAGTTCGACGTTCTACTGGCGCAGAATTACAAACAGTTTTCCCATTAGTTCCTGAAATTGTAGGTAAAGAATAATATTTCAATTCTTATTTAATTAGAGCATTAGTTTGTTCAGAGGGTAAGTGAAAAAAAATGTACTTACCATTCGAACTATTTTGTTTTGCTAAATTATAACTTTGTGTTTTAATGGAATTTCCCGGGGAAAATATTGATGCTTGACCTGGTGTTGGTATAGATACTTTCAACGAATCTACAGTAGTAAATGTATTTGAAATATTTTTGGTATCATTTTCTTCGAAATTATGTTTTTCCCGTTTCACATTTTCCGCAGGTGTATTTAAACTTTTAGACGAAGCATGTAGTTCTGACCAGGTTGTTTTATCTGATCGACTTTTTGTTTCATCGTTACTTTTTTTCTTTATAGGGCTGACGGTCTGAAAATATTAAGTTAACATTGATATTTTTGAACATTTTACATTTATACTCGTATGCAATTAATTACCTTGCCATTGTTTGTTAAATCCCAATCGCTGGTGGACATAATATTTGATGGTTGTTTGGTATCATTGTAAAAAGTTGATTTAGATAAATATAATGTTTGGTCTAAGTTATTCAGCGCCCGAACAGATGGCAACCGTTTGATATTTTCATGTGATTCTATGTCAGTTTCAGCATAAAACTTAGAATTGCCCGTGTCATACCTCGGAGAGAAGTCATCATTTGTTTTACTTAAAATTTCATTATTTCTTTGTTTTTCAAAACACTCCGTACACAAATAACTCGTGAGAGCCGTTCCATATTGATCACAGCCTGGATTTATACAATTTAATGGACCTTCTAACATTGCCTGTTCCTGTAATTTTAAATTTTCAAAGTGCAAACGTTCTGTTTCTTGTTTTCCCTTATCTATTTCTGATTTTAAAAATCTTTCTTGTGCAAAATCTAAATAATTTCGCACCATTTCTTCTTGATATTCGTGTCGTTTTGCTCTTAGCTCCGCACAAAGTATCCTTGATTTTGTTATATTAGTCACGGAATTAGCAGATATCAAACCAGATTTTTTCTGCTGTCCCTTTGCACCTATTTTAGTTATAGAGCCAATATTTTTCTTTATTTTTTTACTCATTGATTTTCCTATAGAACCAAACTGTTTGGCTACCGATTGTAGCTGTTTAGCAGCTTTACTTTTATTATTTCCAAACATTGTTTGATCATTTTCTTCTAATGTTGCAGCATCAGGTTCTGTGAACTTTTTATCTATCTCATCTTCTGAAAAATCGATTTCAAATTCTTCGCCAGGTGAAATTTGTGATGACACAAATGCTACATCTAAATATTCTTTTAATATATGCATTTCATCCCTTTCACTGAGAACAAGTTTATTAATAATGTTAGGGTCTTTGTCATCTTTTCCCCATTGAAACTTTCCACCGGGATCTATACTAAAATGTATTGGGAGGAGCTGATGATCAGAGTCAGTTAATGGAATAACTGCTGGCGGTATATAAATACTACCGTTACCGTATGTTTCTTTTTCCATTACCACTAATGCGGAGAAATGTGCCATATCGTAAGTCAACAGTAATGGTGATCTATGACATTCACTTGGTCGACACTCTAGTGGTAAATAAATACCACCAAATGGAATTGGAGCCATAGCTTCTCCATTTAAATCTTTTAACATAGTTTCAGCTATAATGATAATTGGACGCCGTAACACATGAGCTAAAGCTAAAACGTGAATCTCCTCCAGACTCTCATAAGTTGCATTTTCGAACCTATGTTTAATTGAAATATTTAATGTAAATTGTTGAAACTAATTAGGAATTGTAAAATATTTGATATTAACCTGTTTTCATAATTATCGTCATATCTGGGTTCCAGAATAGATCTTCTTCTCACTGCGTTGCGGGGTTCTGTCGACGCCATTGCAACGATCCCTTCCCATTCTCGTTCCCATTCCACCTCCTCATAGACGAATCCTGCTTGAGCATTCAGCTTTGTTTGATGCCATCTCCATCTCCGATACAAAGATTCTTTAGAACGACCGCTAGACAACAAACCGTACAATGCTCCTCGTAATGTTAACAGTCTATCGTGGAAACCCCACATTGCTAATGATGCAGCATGTAAGAGACAATTTCCATCACCTGTTTGGAAAATGGATTAATTTTTTACCTTTTTCATACATATTTTAAGAATATTAATTATTTGATTTACTGTATTACCCGTTGTAGCCAGCGGCCACAATCTTTGACAAGATCCGTTTATGGCCCACCAGTTAAGTCTGCCAGATTGTTCCAAAGCTACAAGACATGAATTTTCTATTAAATCTTTTTCTAGAAATTTTTTAAAATCTTCTGTGTATACTGTAATATCAGGAAGCGTAAATGTGTATTCTGGAGTTTCAATGTAATACTGATTGTTTAGAGTTGAGTTTGGAAAATCCATTGCAAATTCTGATCTTGCTTTTGAAACTAACGTTAAATTATCAGTTGCTCGGGAAATTCCCCTAGCTAATTTCTTGCCTGCAAAAGAATCATTGTCCCAATTATTTGTCGGTGTCAACAGGAATGGAGAACACAAATTGGTAGAAAGATTGTAAATATTTTACTTACATTCACCATAATCAACAGCTTGAGATTTTAAAAGCATAGGTCTAGAAGGAGAATCCCGTTCTTGAGCTTCTTCTAAACTAACTCGAAGAGGTGTTGCCGTCACATAAGTCGTATGCTCCATAGGGAATCCCATTGGAGACCACTCATTTTGTAATCTTGCACATGGGGCTGCCATATCTATTAATTAATTGGTTAGTATAAATAGGAGCTCATGAATCAATAATGAATTTAATGTTAACTCAAGTTTGTTCTTTTAGTTTATTACGAAATCAAACTTACGAACGAAAACGAGTTCGCTAAATTCTTTACTATTCAATTGAATTAAACGAATTATTTGAAATAATTTGGTCTGGTGGAACATATTTATAAAATGAATTAATAATAGTTTTACCAATTGTCATGCTATTTTTGGCATTTTCATATGCAGTTAGGGCTGAATGGAGGTCCCAGCTTTTCGACTGTAGAAGAGTATGAGCGGCTTTAGCACTAAGACCCGTCTGCGTCATCAACGCAGACACCAACTGAGTCTCCATTTGACTGAAACTATAAAAGAAACGGCGATATTGAAGAGGATTATTTCTGAGGTCATATGAAATTAAATTTCAGCAGGAAATATTCAGAAATAATACTTCTATATTAGACCATTATTAAACGTAAACAACAATACTGAATAAATAAGAAATATTCTAATTTGATGGTAACTTTTATGTGGCTTATTTCTACTTGTGTAAAAGAGTACTAATACTGTAAAAAGAAAATATAAATGATTTAAAATTTGAGCAATTGAACGTTGATGATTTTAAATCCATTAAGCCTTGAAATTTCTTTAATCGAATATATAATACATTAGCATAATAAATAACAATTTGTTAATATATTAGCATAACCTAATTATAATAAGGAAGCCAAAATGTAACTACATGTTTCATCTGTTAAAATAATCGCTATTACGTGTCAAGGCTTCACCAATCCTCATGGTCAAATGAAAGTATTAATTGTAATTAACAAGGTCTTTGAACTGAATGTTTTTGTTTAATGATTATCATGGGCATAGTAAATTTCTAATATATTTTATATTAACAATAATCATCAACAAAAAATTACGATAAAAATTGCATTTTCAATTTGTATTGAAATGACTCACTTATTTTCTGAGAATCATTTATTTTTTGCTATGTTTATATGTTGTAGTATTATTTATTTATGCTAATGATCAGTTAGTAAAATTGATTATTATTAAAATAGTATTAGCTTTGATTATTACTCTGAAAGTAATTCTGCATTTATTATTTGAAATAGATTTCTCAATAAACTTATTCGAAAATTTTGACAATAATTTAAAAATGTTTAATATTTATGTTTTTATTAATAGCTATTAAATATAAAAAATTAACTTCAAAATAATAAATACAAATTTGATTCACTCTAACAGTGAGGTTATGTCACTTAAATAATTCAATGCAGCTACTTAGTAAACTTAAATTTCAATTGAAAAATATTTACAACATTTTATATTACAAAATTCATTTAATAAATAATAAATTAGTCGTGGAATGTGTATAATGACATCATGAATTTAATGAACAAAAATTTGTCAATATAATTAATAAATAGTTTTATTTAAAATCGTTTACAGCAAATGTCATGCACGTAAAACACCCACATATTAAGGAGAACAAAAATAATGTTCCTATATCGTAAGTTAAAATATAAATAGCTTTTGTGTAGGTCATATAGTACGAAATTTCCTATTTTTTTCTATGACTGTTTATGGTAAACAAACCTTTAATTAGTACTATAGTTGATAGTTAATTACATAATATTTTTAAATTTCTGCTTAGTAAAATTATATTACAGCGCACTCTTTAATATATTTTTTGGATATTTATATCACTTTATATATTAAAATTTACACGTAATTTGAAATATATTCTGACATATGACACTCATGACACTTGGTTTGTAGCCATTTAAATAGTATTTTAATACACTTACGTTTTGTCACTTTCTTATTTAAATAGTTTAGTTTAGCATAGAATGGACTATAACGTATGTCGAGTACTCTTCTAAATATTTATATTGTTATATAAGTTTTTTAATCCTATCAATAGAGTGCGCGGTTATATTTTAGAGCGTAATTTTAAAAGTATTAATTTTCAATTACATTTAGTACAGCCAAGGTGTCTTCAATGATGTCTTCTTTTAAAGGTAAGATCATGTTAGTCACTTGTTAATACGTCCCGGAATTATTAATTATCCCTCCAATGCAGAAATACATGACTAATTTGAATTGAAAGTCTCAAGTAAAATTTTAATCTAATCTATAATTTATGTATCGTAAAAAATGATATGATATGTTTGTAAAAATGATGATTAATATCGATTAATCATTTGAACACCTAAGAAGACTTTAAAAGTCTCAAGGATTACAAAGCTCTGTTGTATCCACCATTAATTTGTATTGTGTTAATTTTGCACGCTGTGCGGTTTTGAAATATCATTATGTATTAGAAATAAAAAAATATGTTTATAGAGAATGAACGAGATACGTTTAATTTATATCCATAAAACTATAACACGTTGCTCCATCTCTTATACGAATCACGAAATTCTTTTAACACAAAATCCAAAACTATAACTTTTAGATATAACTCAAGTAGACTCAAACCACTTATGATTTATCAATAAAAAAATAAAATTATATTAAAGAGAAATTTATTTGTCTTCTTTTACAACCTTTGTCCTTTGGATTACTTTATTCAAATCGCTAATAAAATAAAAATGTAAAACCAAATTATAAATTTTGAAAAAAACAATTATTTATAAATGTTTTAATACTAGCAATAATTGTTACAAATAATTAATTACTCTTTAAAAGTAACAATTATTATTTCTTCTTATCTTCTTTGGTTTTGACTTCTTTTACTGCTTTATCTTTCTCATCTTTGTCTTTAATTTCTTTCTTGTCCTTGGCGTCTTCCTTCTTCCTTTCTTCAGCGTCCCGGTTCGTCAATTTGTTGTTGATGAGGTTGTGCAGCGCGATGATGGACCTCACCAAAGCTGCCAGGTAGACCACCAGCATCTGGTCGTTGGTCTTCACGTAGATCGAGTCCACGAAATTGTCCTGGCTGATATCCGGGAGCAAATTGAAGATATCCTGGAGCTGGTAGACAATCTGGTGATTCACTGGAAGAGTTCCTTGCCCTACTTGCACCAGGTAGTCCCGAATTTCACGAATTTGTGAATGAACCTTTCAAACCTGAAATATTTACAAAAATTAATTTAATTTACAAAATAAACAAGAAATATAAAAAAAACTGTAACATTCAGACATTAATTGTTGCTGCTTCTTCGATTTTTCTACTGATAAGGGTAGGTTTTATTTATTTTTATGAATGTACAACGTATTAAGTTTATTGTGTGAAAATTTGAAGTCGATTGGAGTAAAACTGTCGGAGATATAGAGTTTTAAGTCTTCACCTCTCTGGTTTGGTTTTGTCTTATTGGTTGAAACTTTTAAACGCGTTTTTCTCACACTTAGCTTTTTCAGAGTCTAGCTCAAAATCTACTGCACCGATCCGCAATGAAATTTTGCACACTCTTTCTTTACATAAATGCCGAGGTAACGCTGTCGAGTTACTTAACAGGGTGTCCTGCAGAAACTTATCAACTAATGAAATCATTTTGGTTTTTTGATTTCAAATAATCCAGTAATGAGTTATGAGTTACTTTTTTTGTGACGTCACCGGAGATTCGCTGTCAATGGCTCATTTCTTGATATTTATTTATGAAAATTTCACAAAGTATTCTTTAAATGTTATTTTATCATGTAGTAATTACAGAAATAATTATATATTAACTGTGTCGTCAAAAAACATTATCGAAAATATGCTTTCCTTGTATTGATTTGACCTATTATAAAGAAAATTACACCAAGTGGTATTATACACATATTAGTTTGCTTGGGGGACCTTTCTGGAGGCATAGCACGACTCTGCAGACCCTTATCAACCCGTGAAGTTTATCCAAAGCACAGACACAGAGCCCTAGAGTAATTATTGTTAACTAAGTAGCTTCGTTTTACCTAAAATACATCAAATTAATAACAAAATACAAATAATTCGGCTAAAAATCAAGACAACGTACCTAGCAGCTGGTTTGTGATTCTCTGGGACAATGTCCCGAAGGTGGTGTCCTTAATATCTCTCAGGAGGTGCTCCACACCGACTTCCTCAGCTTCCTCGGCCCCAATTTCACTAGCTACGTGTTCGAATGTCTTCGAGGTTGGTGAGCCATCGTCATGGACCTCTTCAACAGCTTGATAAGCCTCAGTAGGTAGCCCTAGGTCCTTAGGTTTAGCATCAATGATCACCAGGACCGAATTAGGACAATACCTTCGCACTAATTCATTAATAGCAACGTCATTTTGATGTAATTTGGGTCCAGTGTGATACCAGCCCACTACACGTTCTCTAGCATTCACTTTTTTAAACATTCCGTACATATTTTCGAGATAGTCATGGTCCAGAAACCAAACTGACTTATCTTTATCATCTTCATCGAAAGGAACTGTTAACAAAAGGTTAATTTTGACATTTATCTTAACAATAACAAAGTTCTAGTTGTATTGTGTTAATATTTAACGTGGTAGAGAGATTTATAGTGCAACAATGACATACAAATATTGAATGTATTCAAACTAACCTGCAAAACTGTTTGAGACATCAAGAACTCCTTTTGCTCGCCAACAACCTAAAAGAACACCAACTACACGTTTTTGATTACCAATTTTGCTTAATTACAATAAAAACTAGATTTAATTAATGAAGGCAATCATCTTAAGCTCTAATACAAATGTACCATTGTTAGTTGATTATTGGCCTTGTGTAAAATATTGTCCAATTGTTCCAGGATCTGTTGTGCAGGCAGAATAGGACTTCCTGGATTGTCTGGAACTTAACAGGAGGACAGGACGAGTCAATAGGTCACAAATAAGTGAGTGTTATTATATTTTGCAAACAACAACCAAAAATATTTTTACTTGTAAACAAAAATTTATAATGCGATGTAAAAAATATAAGTAAATGTTTTTGGGATGGATAGTATATTCACGTGTGTACATATAGTAGTATGCGGATCAGGCGTTGTTATTATTATTATTATTTATTTTTCAGGAAGCTGTTTTAGAACTTCAGCGAGATGTGGATAAAAAATTAAAAGAAAATAGAATCTTTAATATTACTAAATTTTAATGAAAATAAAGAAAATGAACTTATTTAATGAAAATGTAAATACATTTTTCATGTTTCAATAAATATTATATGAAAAAAAATTTGCTTTTTTGTTAAAATTTTAAAGGTTATACTCTTGTTAATTTCACAAAAAGTCGATGGTCTCCGAATGTAAAATTTATAACGTATTGTGACGTAACTTTTTACGCTGATTTCAAAGATGTAATTTATTTTTTGGTAGGCCTCCCGGTTTTCGAGATATCGGCGTTTCAAGGGTTAAATAATGGACGTATTTTAAAATGGTTTCCAGATTTGAAATCAGCGGGAAATTCTACGTTCAAAAACGTTGTTAAATTTCGAAAAAAAAATTTGCTTTTTTGTTAAAATTTTAAAGGTTACACTCTTGTTAATTTCACAAAAAGTCGATGGTCTCCGAATGTAAAATTTATAACGTATTGTGACGTAACTTTTTACGCTGATTTCAAAGATGTAATTTATTTGTTAGTAGGCCTCCCGGTTTTCGAGATATCGGCGTGTCAAGGGTTAAATAATGGACGTATTTTAAAATGGTTTCCAGATTTGAAATCAGCGGGAAATTCTACGTTCAAAAACATTGTTAAATTTTGAAAAAAAAATTTGCTTTTTTGTTAAAATTTTAAAGGTTATACTCTTGTTAATTTCACAAAAAGTCGATGGTCTCCAAATGTAAAATTTATAACGTATTGTGACGTAACTTTTTACGCTGATTTCAAATATGCAATTTATTTTTTGGTAGGCCTCCCGGTTTTAGAGATATCGGCGTTTCAAGGGTTAAATAATGGACGTATTTTAAAATGGTTTCCAGATTTGAAATCAGCGGGAAATTCTACGTTCAAAAACGTTGTTAAATTTCGAAAAAAAAATTTGCTTTTTTGTTAAAATTTTAAAGGTTATACTCTTGTTAATTTCACAAAAAGTCGATGGTCTCCAAATGTAAAATTTATAACGTATTGTGACGTAACTTTTTATGCAGATTTCAAATATGCAATTTATTTTTTGGTAGGCCTTCCGGTTTTCGAGATATCGGCGTTTCAAGGGTTAAATAATGGACGTATTTTAAAATGGTTTCCAGATTTGAAATCAGCGGGAAATTCTACGTTCAAGCACGTTGTTAAATTTCGAAAAAAAAAATTTTCTTTTTTGTTAAAATTTTAAAGGTTATACTCTTGTTAATTTCACAAAAAGTCGATGGTCTCCAAATGTAAAATTTATAACGTATTGTGACGTAACTTTTTACGCTGATTTCAAATATGCAATTTATTTTTTGGTAGGCCTCCCGGTTTTCGAGATATCGGCGTTTCAATGGTTAAATAATGGACGTATTTTAAAATGGTTTCCAGATTTGAAATCAGCGGGAAATTCTACGTTCAAAAACGTTGTTAAATTTCGAAAAAAAATTTGCTTTTTTGTTAAAATTTTAAAGGTTATACTCTTGTTAATTTCACAAAAAGTCGATGGTCTCCAAATGTAAAATTTATAACGTATTGTGACGTAACTTTTTATGCAGATTTCAAATATGCAATTTATTTTTTGGTAGGCCTCCCGGTTTTCGAGATATCGGCGTTTCAAGGGTTAAAAAATAGAAATATTTTAAAATGGTTTCCAGATTTGAAATCAGCGGGAAATTCTACGTTCAAAAACTTTGTTAAATTTTGAAAAAAAAATTTGCTCTTTTATCAAAATTTTAAAGGTTATACTCTTGTTAATTTCACAAAAAGTTGATGGTCTCCAAATGTAAAATTTATAACGTATGTTAACGTAACTTTTTACGCTGATTTCAAATATGTAATTTATTTTTAGCTAGGCCTCCCGGTTTTCGAGATATCGGCGTTTCAAGGGTTAAAAAATAGAAATATTTTAAAATGGTTTCCAGATTTGAAATCAGCGGGAAATTCTACGTTCAAAAACATTGTTAAATTTTGAAAAAAAAATTTGCTTTTTCGTTAAATTTTTAAAGGTTATACTCTTGTTAATTTCACAAAAAGGTGATGGTCTCCGATTGTAAAATTTATTACGTATTGTGACGTAACTTTTTATGCAGATTTCAAATATGTAATTTATTTTTAAATTACTCTTGTCTTCTTTCATTTCGAAAATATAGAAAATGTTAGTTTTACTTTTATAAGTAAATGTTTTTGACATAGGTAGTATATTAACACGTGTAAGTATAGTAGCATGCGGATCAGGCGTTAAGTATTTGTTTTTTCATGCAGTTATTTTTAAACTTTATCAAGTGAAGTACTTAAACGTCAATGAATGTATAATTGAAATGAAAACACAATTATGTAATTATATGGACAATAAAAAACGATTTATTTATTTGTTACATATATTACTTATGTACTTAAATTAGTTAATAAAAATGTTCTTGTTTGTACTGTAGATAACTTTATTATCGATTTGCAGCACCATCTATGAAACACATCGTGCACTTTTCAACGGATTTAATTTACAGGTTGCTATCAAATGATAAGTTTGAAGCTGTGCTATTTCAAATAAATGAAATTTAAATTGGCTATTGACAACTGACCACTTTGGCCACGACGTCTGGTGGTCAAAAGAAGTACTAGTTTTAGAATGCACTTGATACACAATTTTGATTGGTTTAGTATAAATTTTTTAACCGTACGGAAAAAATGCAAGTTAGATAAATTGTAGAGAATTTAAATGCGCATCTAGCCGTACTATTTTAAAAAATTTAAAAAAATTTTTTACCATAGTTTTTGTGTTTTTCTGTTTTTGACCTCACGTTTTTTGACCATAACTAGGCGACAAAATCAAAAAGTCCACGTTGTTTGTTCTACAAGTTGTAAAACTTATTGTTTTAAACATATTTATACATTAGAAAAAAAAACACTTTTCATATAATTTTATGAAAAAAACGTGAAAAAACGTTTCGTAAATGTTGAAAATTAATTTTTGTTGGTTTACGTTTTTTCACGTTTTTTCATAAAATTATATGAAAAGTGTTTTTTTTTCTAATGTATAAATATGTTTAAAACAATAAGTTTTACAACTTGTAGAACAAACAACGTGGACTTTTTGATTTTGTCGCCTAGTTATGGTCAAAAAACGTGAGGTCAAAAACACAAAAACTATGGTAAAAATTTTTTTTTAAATTTTTAAAATAGTACGGCTAGATGCGCATTTAAATTCTCTACAATTTATCTAACTTGCATTTTTTCCGTACGGTTAAAAAATTTATACTAAACCATATACTTGTGTATCACAACGTCACTGTTTGGATTATCATTATTTTTACCACATTTTATCAAATGTCCAGCTTGCAGAATTTTTTCTGCATTTCTAACAATTTTCTGAGCTGGATTTGATCCAACCCAGTGAAAAAGTTGGTTTAAAGAAAACATAAATAATTAAAATTCATGACACTAATTCAATGTAAACTTATGGTTAATTCTTTGGTTGCACACAAGAAGTAGCCATGTTTTTTAAGCCCCGCCTACTGGTCCGTTGTCAATAATAACAATGTAACATATCTTGATTTGTTTAGTTGTTTTATGTTCAGAATTGAGATCATGTACAAAATGAAGTCTGATTTATTATTATTATCTTAAAATTAAATAAGGCAGGTCAGTTGAAATGGAGTGTACAGAAGTTCAGTGCCAAGGAACCTGATTTGGATGACTAATTGTTCCAAGCTTATAGTACCTAGTGGTAGAATGACTTCCTAATGTAGTAGCAGATGACTGTGACACTACCGGAACATCACTTCCGCTTTGTGTGCCATCTCCCCTTAAAACTGCCGCACATTTCCATGTTTTTGTATAATTCACTGTAAATTTTTCTTTATATATAACCATGTTTAACATATACCAAATAAATAATATAAATAATAGTCGTATTTATTACTTTTCCATAAACGAACACATCCATCGTCCCCGGAAGAAGCTAGAGTAGTTCCAATAGCATCCCAACAAACCCTCCAAACCGTGCAATAGTGGTCGGAAAATTGAGCAACAATTTGTACCTCAAGGCGAGCTAATGTTCCTTGTATGCCATTCATCGCAGCATCTCTACAAATATTTGTTCAAAAGTATTGTTAACCTGCTAAACATCTTATATTCATGCTTTTACATGCATGCTTATGCATTTTACTTATATAAAACCTAGTAATATTTAATCCACAAGGGTCTTCTTTTATTATTTTATAGGTATTTTAAGAACTTTTAATATTTAAAAGGGGGTGTTCTTAAGATTCTGTAATCCTTAAAAGGATCTTAATAAAACGTTTTATAATTATGTTAAAGAAAAAAGTAGACTTAATTTTTAATAAGCTGAAAAGTAGGTCACAAAACGTTACATTTTAGATAAAATCGTTTACGTAACAAGTTTTATGATAAATAAACGTCAAATATACGTAACTGTATTTAGCGGGAATAATTCCCGTACTCCTAATATATTAAAAGGTATGTGATTAAAATTACTTACTGTATGGGTCTCAGAGTAACAATTCGAACATCATTCGTCGCTATAGCTAATGTGTGGTAGTTCCTTCCAACATCTGGGGCAAATGCTATGTCGTGAACAGGTTCTGTGACAGAAGTTAGTGCTTCAGATCGGGACCATCGCCTTGCATTTTCACTGTATTCATAAATGAATGCTTTCCCGCCACTGTTTGGTGCAACGTCGTCACTTCCTACTGCTATCATAGGAGGATGCAGCCTAAAATTTATTTTTATAAGCAAAAACAAGTATAGCATTAGTAGTTAAGTAAATATTTAATGACCTGAACATTGACTGATTCCAAGATAAACAACTAAGAGGCAACTTGCACGCCACTTCGTGCTGAAGAGACCACTGACTTAAATTCATAACATCTGGGGCTTCATATATTCGTATAACACCATCAGCTGAACAAGTTGCTAATAACAAACCATGTAATTTTGGTGCAAATTTAACATCTGTAACAGATGTTCTTGAATCCACTAGGTTTGTACGTCGAACCCAGCGACGCATTGAACGTTCACCGACTCCAGTATTGTCACCAACTGAAAAAAAATATATATTGGTTGATTTTTATGTACTGATAAAGTTAATGTAATTGTACAATTTATGTACCAACTTCCTCCCAAACAGCAGCAGTTCTGTCAAATGAGCAAGTAGCTATTACTTGTCCGAATTCTGGATGTGCCCATGTAACTTTCCACACAGAACCACTATGAGCTTTCCAACTTGCAGTAACCTGCCATTCCCCATGTTCGTCCGCATCCCACACCTAGAAGCATTTATATATAATGTCCATAATAAATATATAACATTAGGAAGCATAAAATAACCTCAAATTACTTTTACAAACTGATCGCTGGAGCAAGTTGCCATTCGATCTCCATAGTAGTCATAATCAATATCATGGATGACATCTTTATGATCTGTATTAATTGTTTGTGCTTCAAACATATTTAAAACTTTTTAAACCATCAAAAATAATACTTATTTGTTTAAAAAACCAGCATTCGCACGCGTACTTCAGAACAAAATAACAAATATATGACAGTTAACATTTGGAGTATGACAGAGACATCTATTATTATATAAATGAAATGTTATTAACTTTGATATTTAAATGGCGGGGTTTTTAAATATTTATATGCTAAAGATCAGAAACAATATATTTAAATTTATATGAAACAAATATTACATAATAAAATATAATAACGTATGTATTTAATTTATAATTTACATAATATAAAAATTCATAAAACATATTTGTATGATATGAGGAACTAATAAATAAAATAAATTAAAACTTAAATTCAAATTACGAGAGTTCGGCGGTGAGTTATGCTTAAAAGAAGTAGTGCTGTATAAATCTACAACGCATTGTCGCATTAATTTTTTGAAAATGTATATTTAGTCTGTGATGTATAGAAACGAATAAGATAAAATCTCCCATCGTATCGTAGATTTATACGACTCTTATTTATTATTTCTTCTAAGAATGAGTCACAGTCGAACTTTCTTAATTTGAACTATATCCAATATATGTAATAGACAAATTGTAATGATAAAAAATATTGCTCAATATTGGATTGTTATGATATCCCAATTAATTTAATTAATTACAAATCAATGGTTTTTAAGAAAGTTATTGCACAAATTTAAAACTAAGTGATTATAGTGTAAAAGGGGATAAGTTTTATGTTAACTTTGGTGAACTCTTATCTTTGAATTTGTATTGTTGCTACGAATTGACTTTGTAAAGACATAATGATTTTCATTAAAAGAAAACAATATTAAATGATATTATATATATTTTAAATCTTTAGGAATGTATAAAAAATTAATATCGTGCCAAATTTATTGAAAATATTTTGCACTTTTTTAGCATAAAATTTTAGAATTCCATAGCGCTAACTCTCAACTTCTTTCTGTTTCTGAATATTTTATTTTTATATTGGAATGTCGTGTTCCTTATGACTATAAACTTTTATCAAGGCGACGGATTTAAGGGGCTGTCTGGAATCTTGTAGAACAGAAACAGTGTGTTACGGAACTTTGAACCCTCAGTAATAATACATTATTACTGCAACAAACAAACTGGCATAATTATTTAAATCTTCCATAACACTTTCCTCACTTTATTGTTTACGTCAAAAGAGTCTATGTATAATAAATACATTTCGCAAATTTTTAACTTAATGGCGGCTAGGTTTCCTAAACTCAACAAGTTTATACGAACAGCCCCTTAAGTCAAATAATTGACAAACCACCTTGATCACACCACTTTCCTACGTTTCTAATTATTATTAATTTATAGTTATATCTATAATTATTGTAATGTCATTTTGCATATATTATCTTAAGTTATATATAAATATATATACGTATATACATATTTATATATGACTATTATTTTATTAACAACTGCATTATGTATATTTAATCATTTAAATTAAATGTTAACATTATATGATTTTAAAAGATTGGTCATCATTTTATATTTGATCTTACAAAAACCACACATATATGACTTCTAATTGAATTATCAACAATTCCTCATTATCTGTAAAGGCCATAGTTTACATAATTTCACCTACCTTTTATCATTTTCAGTGCCGGGGTCACAGCAGTCTTACGATCTGCTAATTAATATGCGGGCAACTTTTTGTCATAGTCATATTATGTGTTTCCATTATTATATTACGCATTATTACTACCAAGTTTATAAATTGTTACTATGCTTCAAGACCATTCTATATTGGTGATTTGGTTTTAGCTATTTCATAATTATGATTGCAATTGTTATGATTCATCTTACTTCGATGGCATTTCGTTTTTGTAAGTGTCAGTGATTTCAATTTGCATTTCATAATTCATAGAAAATTTTGAATGATATAAACAAACCAGCACGATTACCAGGAGGATATTTCACCAAATAATTGGACTGAGTTTGATATTTTCTTTCTTACGAAATTCCACATATAGGTGGTCTCCCTAGATTCTCTTTTCTGGTGTAACAGAGAAAACATTATTTCATAATTTGACCATAGCAAATTGTAACCGCTGATAACTATGTCTATGAAATAAATATAATAATATTGTATTAAGTATATAATTGTACATATTTACAACTTAATTCTATTTAATGCTATCTCGTTAACTTCATTATCATAAAATGAATGACTACACAAAGGAATGTAATTATCATAAAATTATTAATGCTGTGCCCCCGACAGGTCAAATGATCTCGGGGGTACATATTTGAAGGTGGTGACTCTTCCCCAGGCTTGCATCGTTCTTCTCGGGCTGCGAACTCTGCACCACAGATCTCTTTACAAGGAGGACAGATTAACGCCCCTTTGTGAAGCCAGTTGTTACTCATTATATAAATACTGAGTTGTTGCCCGGCATGGTAACATGTATACGTGTAATTAGAAACCTAAAATATGTATTAAATATATTTGTGAAATTTGATAGAATTCGATAATCATTACTTGCGTGCTTTTACTTACTGTTATATGTAGTCTTCCACCAGAGCAGTAGTATTCATAGCAACCGGAGCCCCAGTGCTGCCATTGTCTGACCTGCTTGCAAGAGCGTTCTTCCCACATGCGCTCCGTGTGCTCAAAACATCTTGAATGAGCTCCATAAGATTCCAATGCAAAATTTTTATCAACAGCTGTAAAATGTAAGCAATACATAATGCCAGTAAATAAGAAAAAATATATATTTAGATGGTGGGTAGGTATTTACTGGGGTTGTTTTCTTCAAACTGACAATGTGAACCTCGTACTATAACATTTTTTGACCTCCATGTAAATTCTTGTATGTACGGGCAGTAGTCCGAAAGTGTAACTGAGCCCCCAAAGAAACCCTCACGCCCTTCTCTGACGTGATTTATATAATCAAAATTCTGAAAATAGATGTAGTAATTATAGTCCGTGTTGGAGATAACGTACTAATTTATTATTTATTCAAAACTGGAAATAATATTACCTGATATTGACGAGGAAGTTCCGTGGGATGTTCCACAAGATTGCACAATGCTACAGAACTTCTATCATCTGTACATTCTGTCTGTAGAGGATCACGTTTAAGTTTATTACAGAATGGATGAATGGAGCGCCCCCTAGATAAAAAATAAATTTAGAACTCTAAATAGTATGTGTCTTAAAACCTATAATAAAAGTAATCAATATACGCCTGAAATATAAGCAACCAATTTATATTAAACTTTATTTTTTAACTTTATTTATTTATATTTAACTTATTATATTTATAAAATGAAACCAAATATTTTGCACATATACGGATATAATACATACATCATATCTAACATATTGTAACTGAACTAGTTTATACATATATCAAAATATTATCTTTATAACATATATCTAGATAAAATGCTAATATAAGTAATAAATATATAAATTAGAAATGTAAAAACTTTTTACAGTTCTAGTAAATCAAATTCTTGTAAATTAATTATGATTGTTTTGCTGTTTTGTCGCAAATGATATTTACATATTATAGCATGAATGATTTATGTTTTGACAACACACATATTATGTTAATTAATTAATAAATTAGTGGCAAATTAAATGAACAATTAAATTGGCATATTTACATTTAACAAATAAAATTACAGAGAAATTGTATTCAAACTATATATTTATTAAATAGAAACGATTTTCTGAAACGAATAGCAGAGTGAAATTAATAAAAACTGGAAATTTATTTAAAATATTTACTTACTATACAGTTTGCAGTTAGAGCTGCATCAATTTTACTTTATAAACTAAGAATTGTAAGCATAAATATTTTTTTTGCGCATTTACTTACAGTTTAGAGAAAATAAACTTTTCGTAAAACATATTGACTACAATTTCTCAGTTGCATGAATGTGATATACAGAGATGTGCACAAATGCTTTTCAAAAGCATTTAAATACAAAATGCAAATACCTCGTTATTTTCCTTTTCAAATACAAAATAAAAAATAAATTTCATGTTAGTATTTAAGTACAAAATATATATTTTAAAAATATTTTTGAGAAAATAGAATACTCTTTAGCTTACTATGAGAATTTACGTAAAATATATGTTATTTATGTCATGGATTTTAATACCACTATTTGTTCAAATAATTTATCTTTCATTTTTCGTCGATGAGGTCTCTTATCATTCCATCAAACGAAAAGACTTTTGGACGTTTGGCTTCGGCGTCCATTTAATTTAAAAAAATTGATAATGGATAACTTAAGTATAGGCAGATAGTTTTAACAGGAATTATTTTTATTTTGTTGAAGGATAAAATATTTATATTAGTTGGGGTAGTTTATGAATTAAAACGGACAAGTGCTAAGGTTAGTAGGTAAAATAATATATATTTATGTATATATATTTCAGTAAGGAATGTAGTGGAGTGATTGTATAGTAGCAAAAGAAACAATAAACGAGAAAATATGATAAACAAATTTAGGTAAACGAAAATCAGATGTTTTATGGTGGGGGTAACAGGAAGGATAATAAAATAATAGGCACATCTATCATTTTAAATTAGAATTATTAAGACAATTGTGCAGACACTTTTAGATCATTGATGGTGCTAATGTTGGTGGGGTTTTAAGTTAATATTCGAAAAATAATATTTACTGATTAACACTATGAAGTAACAAAAATGAAAAAAGTATTTTGTATTTTCCAAATAGGAAATAGAGTGGTAAAAGTTTTCAAATAAAATATAAAATTCTATACTCTTAAAAGTTATTTAAATACAAAATAGAAAATAGGTATTTACTATTTTGTATTTGCATTTTGAGTATATGTATTTGAAAAACGCACATCTCTGGTAATATATATATACAACAAATGATTTGTGAGTACGTACCTTGCAGTTTCATTATATTCTGGAATTTTGCTATGAAAAAAGATAAATAATTGTTAATTAGCAATAATAAATAATACATGCCAAGCTAATTGTTAAAAACATGAACCTATCGTGAGGGTTGAGATATATACATGTACATTATTATGAATATGTCAGACTGTAAGCATTAGTAAATTCGGTTAATATCTACATGGTATTAATAAAATTGGGGAGGCAGGAACATCTTTCAGCTGATAGAGCTCTCCCTAAGGGTATTTGATCTGTATTTTATATAAACAATAATACACGATGATGAATTAGTCTCTTGTTTAAATTCATTGTAATATAATATTTACATGACCCGTTAAACCGCTAAACATAGTTACATCTAAGGTTATATATATTTATTTATCTAACATAACAAAATATTTATTATGTAATCGATTTTACATGGTATATAATGTTTCGTAATCTATCTATTGTACTCCTTTTTGAAAAATAATACAAATCAGCATATTCATAAAACTGCTGAAAAACACCTTTTCTTTAAGGGTTAAAAATCTTTTAGATTAAATAGTACTAGTTAAGTAAAATATTACATGAATGTAAGGTAACATCTATATTTACGTTTTGCGGGCATTTTATTACGAATAACAATTAATTTCGGGTATCCTTAAAATATATATTTAATATAAAGAAAGTCATTTTTAAAATTTCTTACTTGGCCCCTTTAGTAGTGATCCAATCTTTGCAGCTTTTCATAACAAAGTCACAACCTAGGCCTCTACCCCAGCTGAGGGGCTCAGCTAAGCTATAATTAGCACGATACCAACCACTGTCTTCCATCAGTGCTAAAGTTATCCTTGAAAATACGGGACTTTGTGTATGAGTACCTGTCATTGCCTCATTCTAAAAAATATTAAACAAAATTATAATAACAGCATCTCTTGCGGTATATAAAGACATAATTGAAATATTAAAAGTGCTAACTTCTAAAATTCTTTTTTCCCAGTGGGTGAGTGCGGTACCCTCGCCTCCCTGGTCTTCTAGTTCAGCGCCCTCAAGAATAGGACAATTAAAATGCTTTCTTGACTCCTCAACAACCCTCGGAGTTACCATGACGTCAACGGTTCTAGTAACAACCCCTCCACGGACAGACCACCCTGGTCGCTGTATAGTTCGGATAGTTTGGTTGCTCCACTGGTGAATTTGAAGCCTGTAACGTTCGAGTAATATCCTATATTATAATGTTCCAAGTGAAAGTTTATATGTTTATTTGGTTGCGCGATTCGTATGGTGGCTCGAAAACGGCTCCGCGCATTATCTTGAAAATTGTCTATTTCGTAGAGAAAATAATTTTAAGATTTTTGGCGTCTTCGGATTTTCCACTGAATTTCCTGGAAACCCGTAATTTTGGAAAAATGGAAATTTTTTCTTTACTTTTTTCTCTTCGTAAAAGATAGAAAGTTGAAATTTGGCATGTGTATTACGGTGTTCAATGCTAATATTTTTTGAAAATTAGAAATTGGATTACTTAATAATAAAATATGTTGTTAAAAAAAAATTATTCAACATTCAAAAATTTTATTTGGGGGCACAGAGGCAGTTTTTGCCGAGAGTAAAAATTGGGCTAGAAAGTTGAAATTTGATATATGGACTTTTTTGGTACCTGATTTACGAATCGAAATTTTTTTTCCCAAATTTGGAAAAAAAGTTGGTCAAATAATGAACAAATTGAAAAAAATATATTTTTTCAGTCAGTTTATATGAAAAATTGTTTGATGTTATATGTAAAATAAATATAGAACGAATTAAATATTTCAATTTAAAAATGGAATTAAAATTTGAAATGAAATTCAATTCACTTTTATTATATTCTCCCAACTTGGTGCAGAAATAATAAATAAAAACATTTATTTTATAACATACTTTTCATTTAGATATGGTTTTCCTGTATCCTGTTTTCTAGGGGTTCGTGGACGACCATCTTCGTCTCTGAAGAAGGCGTACAGACTTACTGAGAAACCTAGAGCATGAAGAATCTCATGCTTTACTGTGGATAAAAGCGTTTCCAACTCCTGCGGTTTTGTGTTAATACTTTCAGGACAAAGATTGGCATGTCCTGCTATAGGTCTAAAATAAGTGTAAATTAATATATTGATATGTTTAAAACAACATTATGCAAATCAATAAATGAACTAAGAAAGTTATTATTTACCTGTCCAGTGCGGCCTCTTGCTGACAATGGGCAGCGTAGGCAACGGTCAGCCCCTTGTAGCAACGTTCAGTCTGCGTTGCAGAGACGTAAAATACAAAATCGGCGTCTTGGATTCCTGGTCCTGGTTTTGAACCCTCGACTATACCACATTCCTGACCGGTGGCGTTACATGTGCGACATGCCTGAAGAAATATAATACGTTATCAATATTGTTTTAATACATAAATGGTAAATGATGAACTTACGTCCAGGTGTGCTTCTGGAACCTTAACTTCTCCACACATTGTCACTTCTCTGCACGAGTCGATACAATGCGTGTGTGTTCCTTTGACAAACACTTGGCTGGATTCACATTTTCTAAAAAGAAGATAAATATAATTTGTAGCCAATGGTAGACTATATGACTAAATTTGAATAATCGAATATCTAGTTATTAAAATAGGTAATCATGATATCATTGACACATTTTGCGCTGACAGTTCGATTTTTCCAACAGTAACAAATCGCACTCTTCAGAAAATGTGTGTTTGTCTATTATCTATGTAAATCTTAGAGCATATATACATGGAGAGTGAATAGCCTATATTTCCTATAGATTAAAAGTGTGTCCAAAATGTGTCCAAAATGTGTCCGAGAGAGAAAGGTATATGTTTCTATTTGTTCTCTAAGCGCATGCGTCGAAAGTGACAGCTGTCTAGATATAATAAATATTACTATTCTATTACGATATAAAAAATATAAAATATATAAAGAAATTATATTTTTTTAGTTGGTATAAAGCTCGTCTGTCGGTAAAACAGTGACCGTTCCGTGAAAAAATATACTCATGAACGCCATAGATGTCACTGTAGGGATAACGGCCAACACAGTTGATATTTTGAGTGGACAGAACTCACGTTTTTAGTTATATTTATATTTATGTATAGTTTATTTATATTTATACATATCTACATTATTCTACATCAATATAATGTCATATTTAACAACTGTCACGTATTATATCTAGACAGCTCCGACTTGACAACTGTCACTTTCGACGCATGCGCATAGAGAACAAATAGTACCATATACCTTTCTCTCTCGCACACATTTTGGACATACCGTCAGGTCCGGCATTCTCTCTCCATATATATATGCTTTAAGATATAACTACACCTAACCCTTGTTTTATACGGATTTTTTGTACACGGATTCAATATAACACGGTTTTTAAAGAAGAACAAATTTTTTTTTTGCACGAATTATTTGCTTTAACACGAATTCCAAAAAATTTTTACTTTATAAAATTAAAAAAAATATTTGAAATTTTTATGATGTCTTTTACAAAACTAAATTTTGTTATGTTAGATAACTGTATTCAGCGAGCAGTTTCGCTATGGTCTGGAAATACAATGGACGTTGTAGAAACTCCTAGTGCGGGTAGCAGATGGTCAAACATTGAGCTTACCCCATATTCCGTTCATCTCTTGTAACGAGGGCGGGTTTATAAACGCTAATGTTTACAACCACCTTTATTTGAGATGGCTTAGACCTTGGGTTAATGAAAATTACCCCTACCCCTCGATGCGCTAATTTATTCGTCAAGGAGATGAGATAAACCAATGTATGAATCTCTTCCAACGTAACTCAATAATTCAAAGCACGGATGACTTGGTCGTATTATTTTTAGATTCACTTAGCGGTGAATTTCTAAAACATGTTTTTGCCAATTAAGTCGATATTAATTTTCATATACTCTGTGTTAGAGAATTGAAGTCTCGCCTGGTATGATACCAACCTTCTTACATTTACTTATGAAATTTGATTCGAATAATAATTATATACTCTTGTGGTTGATGTAAGAGCTCTTGTATACCGAATCTAAAGCTTACGTTGAAGTAAGATTTTAATTACTAGCTATGAATGAATTAATTAAGTTCTGACAATGCGAGATCTTATGTTCAGAATTCGTCTAATGAAGGTTTGAGCATGTTGAACAGTTTCTAACTACCTGTACACCGCTATTTCATTTCTTGCTTGGTTTGTATTTCTTTGATGTAATTATTATCAAGCAAATACCTGCGTAATTAATACGCTTAATGAGTATTTTACAAATTTATATTAAAAAGTATTTTATCATTGAAGAAAACTTCGCAAAATATACGTGTAAAATGGGCTTGTGTCCTATGTCTTAATTTCTATAAAGGTGTACTATATATTGATAAAGTGGGTTACTAGAACCTCAAATGTTCAATTATTTATTAATAACTCCTTATATGTTAAGAGATATTAACAATTAAAAAAGTCATTTTGTCTCTTTAATTATTAAAGAGATTCAACGTTGTACATGTGACCTCACAACCGCTAGTTGCTATCTCCTTTAAACAACAGAGCGTAAAAGAGATATATTCTTGACAGAACTCTGACAAGTTAACAGGTTACTAACCTTACAGCTCATAAATCTCTGCTATATGTATTTATAAATCAAAATATCAAATAATATTAACAGCTATTTCAAGGAACAATAAAATTCTAATATTATGTCTGCCGTAACAGGGTTAAATAGAATAAAAACTTGTTATTCTTTGACTTGACTTGATTATATCGACTACCAACAGCTACAAAACATTACCACAGCACGGACCTACTCAACAAATAACTGACATTAAAATGCATTTCACGTCATACAAATATGCCGACCATTTCTAGCGCTAAAAGTACAATTCAAATTTTTAATTACTATATCTCCATCAAAATTTAGATATTTAATAAAAAAGACACGTTAATACACATTTATTAACATCAATTTCAATTTACAATTGAAAAATCGACCACTGAAAAATGAGGACACAAGCCCATGTGTCAAGTTATATGTCAAGTATTTTAGGGAAAATGCATATTTATCTAGTTTTACATACTTTTATTGCATATTGCAAGATGGTACTAGACCTTTAAGTAAATGATGAAAATGTCGAGAAATTTGTAGAATCGATAAAAATTGTTAAAATAAATGCTGTCTTAAAATTTTTTTGACCTACGGTTCATAGTTTTCTTTTTTTAAATGATTAAAAATAGCCGATTTCCATATAAATCATTACTTTTAGCTCAATTCCATCACATAACATCACTTTTAACTATGAAAGAGTGGTGACACGGTTTTCAAAATATATAAGTATATAAAAAATCATTTTTGAATCTATTAAAAAAAGAAAATTATTAAATGGATAGCTGGGTTTGGTTATTATGAACTTATATTGATTATGGTCATACATAATCATACAGTTATTAGGCAGTGGTGTAGCCCACATATATGAGGCCACGACACCATAAATACTGCCAACATTGAAGGAGGTCGTCGGTGATAGGACTCAGCATCGGAAATAGGCCGACGTTAAATAAAAAAAAAAAAAAAAAAAAAAATGGATAGCTATTTACGAAACTAATTAAATAAAAGCAGTAAGAAACAGTAAATGTGGGTTATGAGCCGGCTACGTTGTAAATGGCAAATGGCAAATGGAGAGGAAAATTCAAAATTGAACGAAACGAGATTATACTTCAAGAAATGATTAAATCATACATTTCTTCTGACAACGTTGTTAAATTTATTACTACTTTTTTACAAATATTTAATTTGAATTGAAATAGTATAAATTTGACATTATTATATGCATTAAAAATCATTTTAACAGCAAAAACACATTTAATTGGGAATTGATAAATTCATTTTCAAAGGTACAGTCTCAATATTACCGAGAGACGACCTTAGTCATTGCGAGGCCCTGGACAGCAGATCTTTGCAAGGTTTTGTTCTTTGTGTAATTTATGTAAATTGAAAGTAAGTATTTTTGATGACGATTGACGGAAAATGTAAAACATATAAATAAATAAACGTAGAGTTTTAAAATTTTATATTGGAAGATATTGGAAGAAGTTATGGATGCAAATACATATCCCGAGATTCAACATATACTATAGTAATGACTTTTTTACTTGGGTTGTTGTGCGAGGGTGCAAGGCCTCGGGCGATTGCTCTGCTTGTCAAGCAGAAGAACAGGACCACCTGCCTACACTTGTTTGCACTCCCAAAATTCGCCTTATCTTATGACACATTCATTTAAATAAAATAAAAGTTAGATTATTACAGTTATTTGTTTACTATAACGTAAACACTTGGCAAAAATTGTTAATTGTGGGTAAAGATGTTCACACTGAGCATTGTAGGTTATGTTTTAATGTCATAGTCGTCAACGCATGTGTGTACGGTACCTCGAACATGTCCGAAGCAAATATTCGGGAACTTTAATCTACTCTATTTTACTAACAACAAACTGAAAATGTTTGTCGTTGTGTACGGGTTACAAATGTTTGCCAAATGAGCACGAACATCAGAGTTTTTGTTTGAAAACTTAAAAATGTATACTATATCAAAATACTAATTTTCAAGAACTTTAGGATAACTGAATAATAATAATTAAAATTTTGTAATTGAAAATTTACTGTGTAATACATTTTTTTACTTGCATATTATGTTTTTTTATTTGCATATTTCTCATTTTTTTCTGTCTTTTTATTTGTATATTTTCCAAAATAAGTGCATATTATGAGCTCATATTTTATAAAAATTCTTAAATAATTTCTGGAACTTGAAACTACGTTACTTACATTATTTCTACTAACGTGAAAGTTCTCATTAAAAAATCTGGGATTAAACGACCACTAAAAAAGGATTGTAAGCCACCCACCTGTTTAGTCTGATTACCTCCCTCGTCTCTCGCACCATCAAAGCTTTTTCCCAGAAATGTACGGCCTGTGGTAGAATGGTGTTCTGCAAACAAAGCATCCTTTGTTAAGACATTATGATTACGTTTCTAGATCAGTAACGCTTTTTCATATTGAAGGTTATTTTAGTTTTCAGTAGTATTTTACTTTTCTAATTTATTTCTCTACCAGGTTTTTAAAAGAATGGGTAAGGTCAAAACGATACAAAAAAGCATATTTTCGATAATGTTTTTTTGACGACACAGATAATATACAGATAATATATTTAAAAAAATCTAAGTTGAATATTTTCAAAATTATTGGCACTTTAAAAAAATCGAGAAAATCTGCACCTTGTGACAGTCTTTTAACTCCTGTTGCTACAAATCTTAACTTTTAAAAAAAATATTTTTTGTTATGTGATTCTGAATAATGTTTCTGTAAACTCTTGCCTAAAATGTGAAGCCAACTGCTCCAGCTTAGAAGAAATTGTCACTTTTTGTCCAACCAAATATTCAAGATTAATTTTTCGCCCAACTTTAAGTGACTGTACTGAAAAAAAAAGTACTATGCGAGTTTGGCAAGTAACATTTAAAGTTGGCGCATTTGATAAGGATTCCAAAATGGTATCACACTTGCAAGAATATTTCTTAAATTTTGGATAATTTCTTCTTTTGCAAAGTAATCCAGATTTGAACCAATTTTTCTTACTAATTTAAAAATGATTATAGTGTACCCAAAGCTTTTCTAAAGGCCGTAACTTTATGATTCTAGTTTGAGTGAGACCGAGAGAGCCGTTTTACGAAGTGTGAGCGAGACAGGTAGTTTTATGGTCGAATGAGTCGAAATTGCAAATTTGATGAGACAAGATAGATCACAGTATCGATTCAAAGTAAACATGTGGACCGGAATTTTGATTGGGAGAATAATTGGTCCTTTTGAGCTGCCAGAGCTCTTGAATGGTGAAGTTTATTTGGATTCTTTCCAAATTATTTACCAAATCTATTGGAAAACGTGTTACTAAATATTTACAAGGACACGTGGTTCCTGAAAGATGGCTGCCCAGTGCACTATATCTGCTCAGTTAGAGAATATCTGGATGAGGAATACCCGGGCAGATTAATAGGGCGATCTGGTAAAATCTCATGGCCAGGCCGTTCAGCAGACTTAAATCAATTAGATTTTTTTACTGGGGAGCGGTAAAAGAAAAGTTTATTTAAAGCCCATTGAAAATTTAGTTGGCGCATTCTATCAAATTTGGATTTCCTACGTGACACTCGTGTAAGCTATGCATATTAATGTAAAAATCTTTTCCGACTTTTCGAATGTCGACTCGTCCGACCATAAAACTACCTGTCTCGATCACACTTCATAAAACGACTCTCTCCGCCTCTGTTACGTTAGCGTCACTATCTGTCTCGCTCACACTTCGTAAAACGACTCTCTAAAATAATAATAACATTTGAAGAATACTTTGTGAAATTTTCATAATTAAATATCAAGAAATGAGTTAATGACAGCGAATCTCCGCAGACGTCACAAAAAAACGTCTCATTGCGGTGTCCCTCATAACTCATCACTGGATTATTTGAAATCAAAAAACCAAAATGATTTCATTAGTTGATAAGTTTCTGCAGGTAATCATGCCGAGTTTTCTTTTTATTATTGATTTTTCAATTTTTTACAGCACTTAGAAGTCAAAATACTGATTTTTCATGAAAAAAATAAGAAATTTTGTAATTTTAAAATATACCTCGGCATTTATGTAAAGAAAGAGTGTGCCAAATTTCAAAAGGATCGGTGCAGTAGATTTTTAGCTAGGGAGGACACCGACTCTGAAAATGCTAAGTGTGAGAAAAACGCATTTAAAAGTTTCAAAAGAAAGACGAAACCAGTCCAAAGAGGTGCAGACTTAAAACTCTATACCTCCGACAATTTTACTTCAATCGACTTCAAATTTTCACACTATAAACTTAATATGTTCTACATTAATATAAATAAATTTAAAAAAATGATAAAAAACTGAAACCGTAACCCCTCCCTTAAGGGCGCTCTAATTCTCTACAAAAGTGTACCTTAGTATTACATTTTTAATATCCGTAAAAGTTACGTAACTGAAGTAGTACATAATGCTTCGATTACAAATGATGAGTTATTAATATTAATTAAGCACTTACATTAATGAGTTCGAACTTCTCAGCATCCAGTCTGCAACAAAAGATAAAGTATAATTAGTTGAGGGAATCGCAACATAATATAGAAATACAACTGTAGACGTAGAGGTATCAGTCTGATTGGAGTTAGACAAAAGTAAAGAGCACAAAACTTTTATGTTCGCTCTCAAAGAATGGGGCGGGGCAGACTCTGTATTAGTTTTAGAAAAAGATAAAATACGTAAACAATAACGTACACTGTTAAAAATGTTTTTAAAAATAATACAAAATTTATTAAAATAATATATTTAAAAAAAAAGGATCTTAACATAATTTCAGAGAAAAAACTTTTTAAATTATTCTTAATACAGATTTAATTGTAAAATATTATTTGTATTTTGAATATTCTTTCTCTTTCCAACATCATATATTTAAATGGAGATATAGTTGTTGTATTTCTTACATTTGAAAATGTTTATTTTAGTACAGATAAATCCACATTCATTTCAACAGAATATCACAGAAAAAAAAACCAGATCTGTAAAAGTAATGGTTTATTATAGGTAATAAATTTTTATTTTTATTTTAATTAGTCATAAAAGTAATTGTGAAAACCGCAATGATTATGGATGATATTAATTATTAGCGTTTGCTACTTCTGCAATATAAGTCGTTTTACGCTATTTTGAACATTTTCCATATAAAACTGACTGAAAATCAGAAAATATTTTTAAAAAAATCGCTGCAACTTGTGAAATCTTATAGCTACATTAAAACAATGTACTAGACATGTGCGTAAAATGCCTCCTTACATAGAATTAGGCCTATAGTTTACAGTGGTAATAAAGGTTTTTCGAGTTATGAACAACAATCCAAAAAAAACCTGAAGAAATTCTCAGAACTTCTACAGTTCACAAAAAGTTCAAATAGTGCTAAAACGACGTATTTGAACAAAATAAATCGTTTAAAGCTATTTAGAACATTTTTAGAACATTCTCCATAAAAAATTGACTGAGAATCAGAAAATATTTAAAAAAAAATCGCTGTTATTTGTGAAATCTTATAGCTACATAAAAACAATGAACTAGACATGTGCGTAAAACGCCTCTTTACATAGATATAGGTCTATGGTTTACATTGCTAATGAAGGGTTTTCTAGTTATGAACAAAAATCAAAGATGCTAATGCGACACTGCCTTTTGTTGTCCAGGTCAATGACATCATTATTGGAAATATTTTATTTATCTGTAATGGAATAAAACCCATAGCCGAGGGATAGGTTTTTGAGTACGGGTTCAAAACAATTTAATTAAAGAAACCTTCGGGTTAATTTGGAAATAGTAATTATCACAACATTAAAAGATGGCGATGGTAGGGTTAAAATAGTAAGCATTGCGACACTTTAGAACGCTTATAAAAAGACAGGCGACTTCCTAAACTGCATTAAAAACATCTAAAGAGTTATTCGAGTATCACACAATCAAATATTACTGCATGCAATGAAGGTAAGCTTATTCTTGGATTTCATATAAGTGTTTTCATTTTATTCGAGTCTAATTTGGCATTTATCGTGCTATAAGATTGTTACACATTTTTATATAATTATACAAGATACAGTTATCTAATTATTCAAAAATTTAACTCCAATAATTTAATTCCATAGTTTTATCCCACAAAACGGACTTTTGTTCTACTAAAGAAATCATTAAATCATTACCTATAAAAGATTCGGTGAACATTTTCTAATAATAAAGTTGAAACACGTGCAAATGATACTTCGGATCTAAACACTTGTTGTTCGATTACTATTCGATAAAAGTCACGCGAATTCGTTAAGGAGGTACAGGACGTTAACGTAAATGATGAAAACGTTGTGAAATTTGGAGGGTCGATACAAATAGTTAAAATATATGCTGTCTCAAAATTTTAGAGACCTAGGGTTCATAGTTTTCTTTTTATACATGATTAAAAATAGTCATTTTCCATACAAATCATAATTTTTAGCTCAATTTCACCACATAATGTAACTTTTAACTATAAAAAAATGGTGACACGGCTTTCAAAAACTAGGTGTTTATAAAATAATCTTTTCTGTAACTATTGCAAAAAGAAAATTATCAAAAGGATACCTATTTACGAAAATATTTAAATAAAACCTTTAAGAAACAGTAAATGTAAGTTATAAGCCGGAAAACGTTGCAAATGCCAATTTGAGTGGGAAATTCAAAATCGGAATAAATGTTATATAAAATATAACAATTTATTGGTCAAAGAACCAAATCACGCATGCGTCAACACACGCAAATTTGCAGCGTTGCAAAATTTATTATTCCTTTTTCAAAATATTTAATTTGTATTTAAATTGAATTAATATAAATTTGATATTAATTATAGGTAATTTTTAATTTATTAAACTATTATATGCCGGTGAGTATTCGATAAACGTGTACGTTTTTTTGCAGTACAAACGTCATGTGAATGATATTTATTCGATAATATTTATACTGCAAAAAAACGTGTAGTACAATGCCGTGTGAACCCAGCCTTAATGTTCACTGTGTTCAATAAGAGACAACAAACCAGCCCTGGTCATCTGAATCAAATAACCGCTGGACTGAACAAACATTGCATTAGGATTAAACCACCGAATTAACCAGTCAAATAAAATTAATGTTCTAATACGTCTGTAATTCCTTTCAGCTCTACTTAGTTGTTCTTTTCGCAATAATTGCTGTCTCGCTCGCACTACCTGCAGCATCACCAGAAACAGATGTCAACGATCAGCCATCTCAATCCCAACCGGCCGCGGCTGCGGTCGAACCGTCGCAACCGGACAGCAGTGAGTCTGCAGGAGAGACATTAAAGACAGATAGCTCCTTTTGGGGAGGCTGGGGAGGATGGGGCGGCGGCTGGGGAGGATGGGGAGGCGGTTGGGGAGGCTGGGGTGGCGGCTGGGGAGGATGGGGCGGCGGCTGGGGAAGAGGATGGGGAGGCGGTTGGGGAGGCTGGTGGTAGATTATGTGGTGTACGAATAATCTTCAAGTATTCAGTTAAATTGTTTCAACAAATTTATTTGTTTTGTCAAAAAATGTTAAATATTTTTAAGAAACCAAATATTAAATATACTTTATGTTTATACAAATAAAATAATATTCAACATATTTTGTTTATTTTCTTAAAAATTATTTATAACCCGTAAACACAGTTACGTATATTTTACGTATTAAAGTAATATATTAATAAAAGATTTTAAATGTTTTTTGTATTAATTGCAATGACTATCTACTAGAATTATGTTAAACTTTGGTAAATAATTAAACTTATCGTTAGGTAAAAGATATTACATTAAACCCGCTAAAGACAGTTAAATATCATTCCCACTCACTGCTTTAATTTTATTTTGTATTTTGTATTTAATTTAAATTGTTTAGCATATGGCAATACGCGTAGTCATTCACAGTACCATTTTTAATTTAATTTAATTTTTTAAGTTTTATTAGGTTTTTTTTTAGAACCTTTCAAATTAGTTGCCAAATTATGGCATCTGTTTCCCACTACACGGCTGTTATTTTTTTTGAATTTCAACTTTAAATATTGAAACGAACAAATTGAAAAAATGATTTTCGTTTCTAAATTTTCTTAATTCTTTGTTTTATTAAATATTAGTTTTTTAGAGCATCCCTAAGAACGGTTTTTCAGATATACACGAAACTATGTCTTTTCTTTTTATACTTTATCGGTTCGTTGCATGTTGATTATGTGCACTTTAATTATAAATATCTCTCTTCACAATTGATAGAAAAAATTCCAATTCTTAACAAAAGAGGGTTTACGGCCAAACTACTTTAAAACATATATAAAATAAAATAATTAAAAACACCCAATAAACAACAAATATACACCATTTTAAATTAAATATTACTAGGTTTTCCTTAAGGTGAAACGATACTTGGCCATTTTTGATTCGCGAAATATAGATGGCGATACTATACAGGTTAAATATTATCAAAAAAAACATGTTTTTTTATGTTTAAAACGTATCGTTTCACCTTAAGTAAAATATAACCAGATTGTTAGCTAACATTTACGTTTTGTGTTTTCCGGGAATAACACATGAATTTACGGTTAGTGTTAAGCGGGATGAAATGATTTTGGTTGTGGAGTTTGGACCTTATAGAGATCTATAGGCTGGGTAGGGCGTATCTGCGATCTGTCGGCGTTATCCAAGTTCTCGAACGGCAAATGTCGCTCCGTTCCTTTCAATAGCTTAGGCAGCGCACAATTTGATTATGAAGGACCTTTTAGCTATTAACTAATTAATAGCAATTTTTTATTTATATCAAAAGACACAGCAAAACATCAGAACTTTTTTAGATTACATTTATTTTAAATTACACTATTGAATTGAATTACATATAAATTGATTAAATAGTTCAGTTAATAAGAATAGCAGTTACGACACTAAGTAGATGTAACTCGCGGTTTAAGTGAAAATATGTGTAATTATTATTTTGTGTAAATGCACCAAAAGGTTAAGCGTGCTGTAGGTTTGAGTGTTGAAGCGATAAGAACGAATTATTACCAAATGCGTAGTGTCGAACTCTAGAGAAGTGACACATATAAACAAAAGATGTTTATATAAGAAATATAATAGCTTGCCCACAGAGAGCCGTGTATATGAAACAACTAGGTATAAAATAAATGAATTGAGACAAAGAAATCTTAATTCTAACATTAATTAAAAATAAAAGCAAGATATTGATATACAAATATGAATATTGCATGCATTTATTAACAGATTCAAAACTTGTGTCAAATACAAATTAAAAAAGAAATTGTACTCTGTTAAGAACATAAATACTCCTGTAGTAACGAACCGCCTTAGACTTGTAACAGTTTTGTAAAGTTATGTATAGTCCAAATTACGAGAGTTCGGCGGCAACTTATACTTAAAAGAGCTTATAAGAGACTTATAAATCTATGATACGATAATGAATTTATCTCATTTGTTTCTATATACATTATAGAAAAATAAGTGAGCCAGTATTTTTTAGTTGTACCAGTAGTTTATACGACTCTTTTAACCTCTTTAAGTATGAGTCGCCGCCGAACTCTCGTAATTTGAAATATAACTTTCCTTTTTAATTCAAATGTCTTTAATCCAAATTTCATTATATCCAGTGTAAATATGCATATCTTATGAAATTAAATAAAATACAAGTAGAAAAAGTTTTAAATTATAAAGGAATTAATTTTTTTTTTATAAAATTATAATTACGGCTCTGAATTAAAAATAGCCTCGAGACTGGTGGGGCTAATTAAATATAGAACTCTTAAAATCCATTTTATCTTCAAAACATTTCCAGAAACTGAAAATAATTTTAAGTGCGAATAATTAAAATATAATATAGTAAAGTACATTTTAGAGAATTTAAGATTTATAATTAATTTTTCATGCAAAAGTATCTTTACAACAAAAACCCGTATAAGTTTTCTTATACTCTGTAATACTCTTAAAATATGTCAGCGCATGTCAAACAGTTTTGTGAAAAATTTATTGTGTAGTAGAATATTTATTATTTAAATTTAGGGGCCTATTTTGTAACTGCTTACCTGACGTCTGTTAACTTCTGACGATTTCTCTAAGGCCTATAATTTCTAAACTAAGTTATGTCTAGTAAGCTATTCTAAACACAAAACTATTAGAAGACAATAAATTTTTCTTCCTTTCGGAAAAACTGTTTCTTTTCTAGATCTGATGATATTGAACATCTATCCTTGGGTCATCCATAAAATACGTCTTACAAATTTCATGGCTTTTTAGCTAGATTTGTAGTACTATAGTCTGCTCATTTCATTACTTATTTTAAGATATTTTGAAAATATTTACACCTATTTTGAGTGCATCAACTTTTGATAGTTATTAGCACTTAAAAAGACTTAGCAACATATACATGGAATTTACAAACAAATTTACAAAAAACCGATTGTGCCTCTTATTTTAAAGGTGCAACTGAACAGGGCCTTCCATTCCGAAAATTAAAATTTTTAATCATTTTATTTAAATTCAAATTTTAAAGTCGCTGCCTAACCAAAATGTAAGGTTTGTACCTTTCTAACGAACTTTCTAACAATTTAGTTTCAAATTATTTATTTTAAATTTATTATACAATACACTATTAATAAATACGCCACCGTCTATATGCTATATGTATACTTTGTATAATCAAATAAAATATTACCGAAATATTAATATGTAATTAGTAAAAGACAATTGTGAAAGTTAGTTTTCACATTAATAATTGCAAGAAATTGGACTCTGGCTTTGCAAAATGCACCCCAACGACGAGATCTCATCGTATAAAAGGCAGACGTTGCCAGCTAACGACATTCATTCACTCTGAGTGTCTTCAAACTATTAGGCATCCAACATGAACATAAAGGTAAGAACTGCATTCAACTTTACAAACTATTTGAAAAAATTTACATATAAGCTGAAATAAAACTTTGCAAAGTTTGGTTCCGATTAATTAAAGTATTGAAATATACGAACAAACTCAAGAACTTAAAAGAAACATATTTTCAACTGCTTTGATGATGGTTCTATTTTTGTATTTCTCCAGGTAACTGTCATCGTACTATGCGTCACGTGGGCGTCAGCTGCCGCTCTACCTATCGAAGAAGACGTCAATCCCACCCCCGTGGTAGCAGTGAGAAATGAAGTGAATGTAACGAGTCACGCGGCAGACTTGTCGGACGGGTCAACAGCCATCCCCTCGGTAACAGACCCTTCCAGTCTAGAGGTGGGAAAGGGTGAAGCTCTAGACACGGCAAGCGCCTTCTGGGGAGGCTGGGGAGGACCTTGGGGCGGCTGGGGAGGTGGCTGGGGAGGATATGGTGGATTCGGAGGACCTTGGGGAGGGTTTGGAGGACCTTGGGGAGGATTTGGAGGACCATGGGGAGGATGGGGAGGCGGCTGGTGGTGATAAAGAATAATACAGAATAAATAAATAACCAAATATAATTTTGTAATTAAATTTAAGAGTTGACTTTGTGATTTTTGTTTAAATAAATTCGTTATTTTTTAAGTAAATGGCGTTGGTTTTTATTATATGACTACATATTTAAAATTGTTTATAAGATTTCAAGGTCTTCAAAGGAACCAGAGGTTGCTTTTTTCCTTCATTGTTTTGTTTTGCGAGTTGCTCACAAACTTCAGTTTTATTTAGGTGTGTAATGACTGAAAAATTCATATGAAGACAATATATTTTTAAGCAGTGGCGGCGACATTTGCTGCTCCTACCCGGGAAACATATACGCACGTCTCTCTCTCTTTCGGATTAACAAGATCAGAAAAGGATAGACATAGTCGTTCGGCAAAGATAAGACTTAATGGCTTTAACCACAAAAAGAAACAAGAAACGAACAAATGGCTTTTGAAGAGAATCCAGTTCTCTCAAATTAACCTCTTAGAAGAACTTTAACTTGAACACAGTGGGTGAAGCATTGATGCTGCTTGACCAGACTGCTGTTTGATTCTCGGACAAGAGTTGTATTTTCTGGGTTTGGTTATTATCAAATTAAATTGATTATGTATATACATAATCGTGAACTTATTAGACAGGAGTACAATAATTAATGTCAAAATAATCGGAGGTCGTCGGTGATAGGAAAAAAAAATTAAGGATGGGTTACGATAGATGCATTATGTCTTTAATAACGCTTCTTTTGTTGCATCAGCATACATTTCTTATAGCTTTGCCAATCATCATTCATATGCTTTTGTCTTACTTAATACTTTTTATTTTATTATACTACAACGATTTCAACAGCTAGCTGATATCTCGCATTGATGTAATATAACAATTGTGTGTTTTGTAGATTTGTTTATTTATATGGTTGGTATATTTGTTTATTTTTGATTTATTTATCATTTAGTGATAATATTCTTTGCCAGTCCGGATCTAAGCATAGCTGAGTGTTAGAGTCTATGACCTAACTAGCTCGGTTACCCAGACGACTTACTTGATACTTAATACGCAATTTAGTCTAACGAAATCGACGAGTATATTTAGCCTGAAGCTGATAATTTTTACACGAGCAAAGATAGTTTTCAACCTATACTAGTACTGCGTCGTCTTTGATCGAACAGACTTCTTTGTCGAACAAAATAGTCAAAGAAAAAGGAAGTCTGTCATCTTTACGATTTATTTTATAAGTCAGAAATATTCTAGAAATACTAGACTTTGTTAAATAATAAATAATGGGTAAATGTACGTATGGGTGTATGGGAATTTGTTTTGTACTTATTAATTAGACATATATGCCGTTAGACATTACATCCTTTCGCCTTAAATCCACTGGTACCATTCCAATTTCTTACATAAACCTTTTTATATTCTTAAAACTACATATCAAGCTTCATCTGCCTTCGTTTACTCTTAACTTCTATCATACATCTTCTTCCTTGTAATATCTCTATCAGGTCATCACTTTCCAACTTCTCCTGACACCTAAGTACTCTTAATGTGTTCTAATTTTTCGACTTCCTTGCCACACATTCCATACTTTCTCTTCTTCTGCACTCCAATACCTACTTCCTCTTTCTTTATTTCATAGTTTAATCCTCGCGATTCTCTATTCTTTATCTCCCTGTTTTATCCAGGGATTGCGGCATTCTTCTCGTCAGTAACTTACCGTATTTAGTGTTATATTTTGCTACATCTATCCTTTTCATCCTACCCTGTTGTTCAAACTCTATATCCCTTTCCTTTATGAGACTCAGTACGTAGTGCTACACACGAGCACGAGACATTTCTCGTCTCGTCTCTTAAATACGATACGAGACTAGACATTTCTGAAAACTATTGAGGCGGTACCGAGACCACACACCTGAGAGTTTCCATGGTCTCGTTGACGTTATTTAAAAAAAAAATTGCTAGAAAAATAAACTAACAGCAACATAAACGTTCAACCTTTTTTATTACAAAAAAGGTTAGGTCGTACATTTACGAAATATAAAATCTGGTAAACAAACATCTGTTAAATATTTTATTTTATAATTTTGTCTTTTACAATTTTTTGTAGCCGAACGGAAATGAATGTTTTAAGGGAAAATAAATGTGAATATAAATTATTTACAATGCGATTGTTTGAAGACATTTTAACCTTCAGTTGTCGGCAAAAATGTCGCAGCGTCGGTGTTAACTTGAGAAAAAGGCTGAGATTAGATGAAAGTGATGATGCATTAAGCGAAATTGAACCAGTTGTCAACTGTATAAAAAGTTTCTTCAAAGTTTAAATTTGATACAATTAATGGTGAGAAAAAAGCGATATGCTTAGTATGTGAAAAATTTAAAATAAAAAAAATAATTAGCCGAAACAATATAATGAACAACTTTGTTTAGGACTATCTTAGGAGTAAATTCTTACAATAACGAGATGTGACAAGACGAGACGAGACTATTACGAGAAGGGAACGAATCTAAAACGATACCTTTTTTTTTTCTAAACTAACGAGAACGAGGCGAGATTTTTGAAACGCAGAGAGCCTTCATCACCTTTTTTTCTCACCTTTCCGCTCTTATCCCTACTTCTATTCTAAAGTTGCTTACTATAGGTTTATTAGCTTTTTACTTTTTTAAATATTCAAAAGTTTACAACTTGATCTGTTGCTCGAGACACCTGCAAGTAGTATCTGACATTTGGATATACACTATTATGCATTTCCTGCACCCTTCGTTGCATACCGATAATAGGCAGATGTTACGAGTAAATAAAATAAATGGAAACAATATTTTTTAAACTTTGTATTTTACTATAAATATAATACTATAAATTTACTATAAAATATAAATAATTAGAAATGATATAAGAAAATATTTTAATAAATAAATTATAAAAATCATCCAAAAGGCCCGCCTCCAAAACCACCATATGGGCCTCCAAATCCTCCTCCTCCCCAAGGGCCACCAACTAGTCCTCCGAAAGGACCTCCCAATCCTCCAAATCCTCCAAATCCTGCAGCTCCTACACCTAGACCAAGAGCACCCAATAATCTTAGCCCAAGGAACGTGTGTGCAGTTTCCAAAGTTTCGTCTTTGTCTCCATCGTTCTCCTCTTCAACAAGTGATCTGCCTACATTGGATGTTTGCGTCCCCTCCACCGGGTGGGGAGATGCGGATTGGCTGCTATCATCTGCAGGAGAGACGTCTATCGGATGCGACAATGCTGTTGCTATGCAGCCGCAGAGAACGAATAAAGTCTAAAATAGTCGAAATGATAGTCGTGTGGTAAACAATAATAGTCCAAAATATATGCGCTTAGAGTAACATTACTGCCTCTAACTTTTTTAAAGTTAATTTGATCTGGCCTTGACGTTTATTCGTCATAGCCACCATCAAATATTTTTAATACAGATTTTAACATGGAATTTATAATTCAACTACAATTTAATAGAAATGTATCGACAACACAATAATTTGTGGGATACTAAATTTTAATGGGACACACAGAAAAACACGAAAAACAAAACCAGTTTGTATAATAAAACAAAACATGTTTATATTTGTTTTTTGAAAACAAAACTGTTTTCAAAACTGTCTCTCTGGTGTGAAACCGACATAACGTTTTGTGTTAAGAGAGATATACTCGTAATAAAATTATAGAATTTCAAGACATATTCACATGTGTCTTGAGGCTTTATTACCCCCAACATTTTCATGTTTACTTCATTTGCTTATATTTTTTAGTATAGATTAAATAACGATTTAATACCTTTAAATCCATGGCGTGTTAAACTCCAGCAGAGAACAGTGTTATACTGATAGTTTGGAAAACATCTCTACGGTTTATATATAAAAACAAATATAACTTTCAAATCGTCCGTTGACAAACGATTGCTGACCGTCCGTATCAATTAATCCGTGTAGCTATTAATTACCACATGCAATTAACACTTTCAATTTTAATCAATATCCGTTAAAGTACTCAATATACGTAAAGAGAATGAATTTACGAATATTATTTCCATTAATTGGTTATTGGAAAAGTGTTTTTAAATAACATAATTTCGTAAATGAATAAATACACTGTGCTGTATTACACGTAACCCTATTCTTGAGTAATGCTTCGTTCGTCAAATTGCAGCACAAAATATAAATGTTATTTATTTTTATAATAACAATAATAATTTTAAAATAATAATAATAATAATATAAATGTTACCTTACATTCAAGTAATATTTCATTAAGGTAGTTTTGCCGTGATAATCTCAGACAGAAGTATAGTCCGACAGTCAATAGAAAAACTTTAAAATACTTCATGGGAGACTAATTTATTTTTGTCGGACATTGTAATCGACACATAGAAACTTTCATATGAATACACAAACTAATGCAATCACACTTTTCACGAACAGTAAAAATCACACTACCTGGCTGTTATTCTTTTTAATTTCAACTTTAAATATTTATATCTTTTCAACCAATCGATAAAAAGAAATGATTTTCATTTCTGAATTTTTGTTTATAAGAACGAAAAATAAGATCAGGGTCCTCTTATTTTTCGTTCTTATTTTTGTAGTGCCTTTCTAGTATTTTGAGTTTTGAAGTATTTGATAATATTTTCGCAACAAATGCGAAATCATTCTTGAAAATATTGCAAAATACTAATTAAATAGATTTGGTGGATTTTAAGGAAACGTAAATTTGTGTTCTGTTCATTGTAGAAACAAAGATAGACCTTTTAAAATAAATAAAGTGTGCAATGTACAATGTGCATGTTCCCCATTAAATAAGATAACTTTCCTAAATAAACATTACTCAAAACCGATAGATGTCAAACATGTGGCTTTAACTTCCAAAGGGGAATATCAATATTCAAATAAAAGAAAAACAATACCTAATAGAATGGGGTGAGGACGGGGGGTAAATGTCAAACAAGAGACGTGAAATAAACAACCCTAAGGGAAAACTCATGAATATATAAACTGCATTTCACACGCCAATGGTCACGAGATCCCCGACTCCCACTCCCATTTTCAAGGTTTGAGGAGTGCGACTTCTTGTTTTACTTGGAAACTATTTAATATTTCACAGTTCGCGGTAAATAATTTAAATTTTGTATACTGTTGTGGTTCTGTTTCCTTTATTATTTAATTTCTGACAACGGATAATAATTGAGCCGCAAAATAAACAAGTTTGCTATTTTGTTAGGGTTGCTCTTACATATCCAAATTACTTCGCCCAAGTAATAGGGAATTTCAAGTTATGTCGACTGGATGAGAATTAACCAGAGATTGAAGGTGTACTTCTGGTTTTTAATATGTTGTCCTATATTTTAATGTTAATATGTTTATTTGTTTATATGATTATGGGATTCGTATGGTAAAATTGCCCGTTTCGTAGAGAAAAAAATTGTAGGACTTTTGGCGTCCTCGGATTGTTCCCGGAATTTCCTGGAAACCGGTAATTTTGGAAAAACAGAAAAATATAATTTACTTTTTGCTGTATAACTTTTAATTTGTAAAAGATAGAAAGTTGGAATTTTGCATGTGTATTAAGGTTAAGGTAAGATCAAAAATTAGAAATTCAAAAATTGAAAAAGGGGGAAAAGGGGGTTGAAGAAATTCGGGAGCCCGGTAGGGAACTTTGGAGAAAGTTCATATTCTGGATTCTAGAATAATTAAGTATATTATTAATAAAAAAAAATTAAAAATTTCAAAATTTTATTTGGGGGCACGGGGGCAGTATTTGCCGAGAGTAAAAATTGTGGTAGAAAGTTGGAATTTTGTATATAGGTTAACCTTGGTAACTTATTTACGAATCAAAAAAAAATCCCAAATTTAGAAAAAAAGTTGGTCAAATAACGCATAAATTGAAAATATTTTTTATTTTGGTAAATTGAAAAATTATTTTATTATTGTGCGAGTTTATTATTTCAATTTAAAAATAGAATTAAATATGAAATGTAATTACGAATTATTTTATTGGATTCAAATCATACACGCAAAAAAGACGTCGCATCGCGACGCGGGTAAACTATAGTTGTATCATGTAAATGTACACGACCTCTACTGATTTAAAAATCATGTGGAAAGTTCCGCAGTTTGATACAAATTTGCTGTTCGAATATTTTCCAAACAATTTTCGACCAATTTTTTACAGTGCAGCTAACTGTTCACCAAAGTACACCATCTTCCGACTGTCACAATTCAGAGGCTATTCTTATTAGAGCTAATCACAAGCTAATCACAATCATTCACGAAAATAGTCTTTGAATAAGCATCAATCATCACTATGATCACATAATAACAAATTCGTCTTATGAATAGAATTAAGAACCGAAATTTTAAATCTTAGATGCCGCTGATGAATTTTGAACATTTTGCAACCTTGACAGGTCACCATAACCGAACATATTTGTTAGTATGTGTGGGTATTCGTCTGTAGAGGTTTCGAATTTATGACATTAGTAAATTATCTGGTTAAACTACCCCACGCAAGGGTTAATAGAAATTGTGTACATATATTACAGTTTCTTTATTCTTTAAACCAAATGGACTTGTTCATTTAAGCAAGTGGAACTATTTGCGTTTAATTTATGAACACAACTATTGCTACTGACATGTTTTAAATTGCTTTAATTAAATCATTCGTCATGCCCATTCGTAGACGCCCTTAGTGATATTATAATCAGTGTGCGTTCCATCTTCCATCGGTGGATAGGGCTAGGAGCTGGAAGGCCCATCAATTAAAGCATGATGTTACGTGCGTGTTACTGATGTTACGCAAACAAATAACACTGTCACATTGTTTGTTATTAGTGAAACCAATTTGTGACTGACATTTACATATGATTATTAATTTTCTTAAATGAATTTATTAGTCACATGATTAATTTAGTAATTGATTGTCCTTAGAATGATTAATGGGAACAGAAGTAGCCTTAATTTATAAAATAACATGCCGAAGATAAAGTAAGGCTGGGTTCACACGGCATTGTACTGCACGTTTTCTTGCTGTATAACTATTATCGAATAAACAGTGGCGCATACATTTTATATTGAACTATTCACACGAAGTCTGTACTGCACAAATGTGCAGTATAATGTCGTGTGAATCCAGCCTTATGGTAAAGTAACAGTAACAAAACAGTAACAGTGCAAATAATTAAAGTAATGAACTAACCTGTAAACAGAGTCATCGTACACGAGAACAATCCTGAGCGGTTGTTCGATGCTGCGTTTCCGGATGACATGTTCCGGTTCCAAATGAACACCATGTATCACCTGAAACAAAGAAGAAAATTCTTATATATTCAAAACTAAAATGTATTTTTAAGGATGGCCATTTTTACGATGACCGAGAAGATGTCCAAGATAATTCATGCTCGGGTCGCTGAATCTAGCAATCCTTCTCATGTGTCTTTTTCTCTTAAGTATTCTGGCATCTCTCTCTCCCAAGTCCTTTTATGAGATAAAAGGAAAAAACAGTTGTTTTAAAATTCTATATTGGTCAGAATTAATTTTTTGTCCGTTACACTGACAATATTCCTCGAATCTCAGAGGTAGGTTTCTAATAACCTTATCAAGAAGAGGTTTGAAAATCGACGAAATTCTTTCTGTGATGTTTGTCCTTAATTCCAGGATAGTTTGTGGGACATTATCGTACAAATTTGACTTAAGGTAACCTTAAAGGATGTTAAGAACAGAACAGTAACTGTAAATGTAACGACGCGCTATGTAGACATGATCAGCAACTTCCTCCATCCCGAGCTACAAGAATGCTTACATTACAAGGAAGGTTGTCAGCGCAACGGAGGTCACCTCAACGATGTTGTTTTGAAAAAACAACAATTTGTTTCTTTGCGAATTAATTCTTACAAATAAACCATTTTAAAACAACTGTTTTTTTGTACCTTGAAAAGTTGAGTCTTTATGAATATCTTAATAGCTATAATAACAGTTTTTATTAAGTATTTCCAGTTCTATTTATATAGGTTTCTTTGTATGTTTAAATACAAGCAATACACTGTCAAATCTAAATTGAACATTTTATTTTTATCATCATTGTAACACGTTCCATAATAAAATATTTAAAAACCAAGAATATATCTTTATGCAGTATATCAAAACGAAGAAGGAGATTTTCTGCGTAAAAAACTCTTCCATATTATATAAAATTATATACGTTGCCACGCAGCTGCCTTAAGGCATAATAAATATTACATTTATAACAAAAAAAAGTATGATTACAAAATGAATACTTAATATACTTGTATTTATGTCATTTGTCGAGAATACAAAAAAAGGAACGAAAAATAAAATAAAATATAAATAATCAACGTATTACCTCAATCCATTCACCGGATGTACGCCTTTATAGGTGTACTACCAGCCTCACACCAGTATTAAATACCTCTCATTGATTTTTCATGTAAATTGCGTGTAATCAGCTAATGTTTGTTAAATGCCGTGCATAGGTTTGCAATTAAACGAGTTATTAATATTTACATCTACTTATATGCAGGCGATAGTCGAAATATAATAAATTGTTTACTTTTAATTATATATTGTTTATATTAATTATATCTCGTAAACTATATGTGCTAATAAATACATAATGATTTAAATTTAGTTGGATAGGGGGTTTATGTCTGTAATAGACGGCAGGAGAAGTGAAAATGAAGACAGAAGGGAAGAAGGATAGTGAAAAGATAATAGAGAGAGTGTCGAGAGGACACAAGGAAGGTAAAAGGTGAGAGACGGAGGAACAGGCAAGAAGGAAGAAGAAACAGGAAACAGTGAGAATGAAGGAGGTGTCAAGAGAAGAAGAAGCAGAAAGTCTTTGGGAAGCAGTAAAAGGCTAGAATAGTTTAAGTTTAGTTTTAAATTCCAATTTTTATATGAATGAAATGTATTAGGAAATATAATACTGTAAATTGTAAAGAACACAATTAATAAAATATATAAATATATCTGCTTACTAGTATTATATTGTGTACTAGTATCTGCTTATAGGTACACTCGTTTCAATTATTACATACTACATACATACGTGTTGGAATTAAAAAAAATAATTTATATTTTACATTATTATATCGAATATAAAACGATGAAGAGTTTTTTTTATCCGCTTAAAAAACATTTTTCTTTACTCTCGTACATTTTCTCTAAATTCTATGGAGAAATAATTATATGTATTACAATATAGTTGGGATGACAGAAGTTTTACATGCTTCAAATGGGAGGTGAGCTTGAGAATTACTAACTTTGTTATTATTCATCTCGGATTCTAAACGGTTGAAAAATTAGAAAATTCGGGTTTAATTAGTAAACTTATTCTTAGCTTATAAATAAAAATTTTAAAAAATCTTTCGAAAAGTAGTTTCATGCTGGACCCACCTTAATCTAGGATTTCGGGTCCGTAAAAACATACGACTCCGAAAAGTAATATGATGGACACTCTGATTTGAAAAAAAATGTAAGAAATTTAGAGAAAGGAAAATTATTATCTATTATATTACTAGAAAGCGAAAGTCAGCAACAGTGCGCCCTGGTCTAATTAGTAATACAGTGCAACCTCGATATATCGAATATCAAGGGAAACGAAAAAACTTTGAAATATCGATATTGCTGACTGACTTCGATATGCGTATAGAGTTTCACTCTAAAATAATTATACAATTACTGCAATCAGAGAAATTACATTTTATTGAATTACAAAATACTGTTATAAATATAAAATATAAATTTTATGTAAATAATTTGTAAAAATAATTCTGAAATTGTAGTTTGTCTACAAATTATCAGTTGCAAGTGTCAGTCTACAAGTGTCAGTTTATCCAATGCATAAATCCGTAGTATCGAAGTTTGAACAGTCATTCGATATGTAGACGTAAAAATAACATGGAAGAGATAGACACATTCAAAGCGGATGGAATAACTTCGAATGGGCTTGTGTCCTATGTCTTAATTTCTATAAAAGTGTACTATATATTGATAAAGTGGGTTACTAGAACCTCAAATGTTCATTTATTTTTTAATAACTCCTTATATCTTAGGAGATATTAACAATTAAAAAAGTAATTTTGTCTCTTTAATTAATAAAGGGATTCAACGTTGTACAACATTCCAAATGCATGTGACATCACGCACATAAAGTTCTGCTATATGTATTTATATATCAAAATATCAAATATTATTTACAGCTATTTCAAGAAACAATCAAATTTCAATATTATGTCTGCCTTAGCAGGGTTAAATAAAATAAAAACTTATTACTCTTTGATTTGACTTGATTATTCGACTACCAACAGCTACAGAACATTACCACAGTACTGACGTACTCAACAAATAACTGACGTTAAAATGCATATCACGTCATACAAATATGGCCGACCATTTCTAGCGCTAAAACTACAATTCAAACTTTTAATTGCCATATCTCCGTGAATATTTAGATATTTAATACAATAGACACGCCAATACACATTTATTAACATCAATTTCAATCAAAAATTGAAAAATCGACCACAATCGGACACAAGCCCATTATCAAGGAATTCGATAATATCGAGATTCGATGTATTGAGGATTCGAATACCACCTTATCTAGTGTGCATGGTAATGTCGCGGTCAGCACAGTTAAGCGCCGCGTTTGTCTAATGGGCTTTGAACTACTTTCTTTGACCGATATTGTCGCGTTCAATTACACGTAATTAAACGTTTTCAAAATAATAATTACATATTTTTTATTTGCGTACATGTTTTTAGAGATTTATGATTAAAAGAGATATAAAGGGATAAAAGAGAAACGATTAAATCCTTGCATAAAATATTGCCTGCTATAATAACTGTATGAATTGCGATTTGTAATTTCACTATAACCAAATTTTATCGAAATTACTAATTTTATTCAAGCGATTATTATTTGTACTTTTATCTGTATTTTTACTGTTTAGTGGATTACTGTTTTTTGCCGGTAGGCATTATATTTGTTTACATAAACTTTACTATATAATGAAAGTAATAAACTCCGTGTTTTTCTTTCTTTTCCTCCTTCTCTCTCCCTCTTCTCTGTACCTGTGACATCCATCTAGTTCCTTGTCTCTTTTCAGCAGCTCTTTTTACTGACATCCTTAATATCTTCCTTCATTCTTTCCTGTACTTCTGCCATCCACCTCTTCTCTTTTTTCCATTCTCTCATTACCTGCTCTATCTTCTATTCTCTGTTTATTTTACCTTCGCATGTCTCTTAATTATGCCTCAACGTTTCTATTTCTTTCTTGCACATTCTTATCACATCCTCTGTACTTTTATCTTAAAAATATAGATTAAAGTAAAAGCTTATGATAAAGTGTAATAGTACGAAACAATTCAAATAAACCCTGCTGATAATAACGATTCTTAGTCGGCGATCGGACGTAGCGTTTTCCAGTGTGGGAGAAGTCTTAAGCTAAAATTGTTAGCCCAGTAAACAATTTGGTGAAGTGTCCTATTTAGTTACGTTTCTATCACTATTGTACTTCAATTATAGTTGGCATCAACTTTATCTTCATGTGTATTCCGACAGGTGAAGTGGTTTCTCCATTTGTAACCGATAAAATAGACATTTCATATGAACTACTATGAGAAACTCAACTGTAAATGAACTCTTTCATGACAAAAAAATCATGACGCATCTTCAATATGATGACAAAGTGACTCCAAAATGTTTACTGGGGTGTCTCTAACCACGTGACGGAATTGTGTAAAATTGTTAAACATTTCTTTTTACAAATGAAAAATCATCCAAAACTCATTATTTCTTATACTCCATTCCAAATGAAACAAGATACGAGCGCGCTCGTTATTTTCAAGATGAAGTCTTCAATGTTTTAAACATATTGACATAATCTATCGATATCAATTCCTTTCACGGTAAACATATCCACCCTCTCCTGTGTAGAATATAAAAGCAGCTTTTCTGCTAAACACGCTTTCGTATATTTAACGATTTTGTGAAACAACAAAATGTAAATGGTATATAAATCTATTTTTCATTTTCTTTTTATTTAATTTATTTAACGTTGGCCTATTTCCGATGCTAACTCCTATTACCGACGACATCCTACTATATTCGCAGAATTTATGGTGTCGTGGCATCATATAGGTGAACTAAGTCGATGCCTAATAAGTTTACGGTAATGTAGGTTCATTAATTTAATAACAACAAAACCCAGAAATTATAACTCTGGTCCAGGAATAGAACCCGGAGACACAACTCTTTTACTAAGGCTTAAGACGAGATAAGACGAAAGATTAAAAAATCTAGCCTCGTTCTCGTTACTTTAGAAAAAATAGGTATCGTTCTCGTCTCGTAATCGTTTGTTTCTTCTCGTCTCGTCACATCTCGCTATTATGAGACCTTACTCCTAAACAAAGTAATACATTATATTATTTCTAATTATTTTTTTTATTCTAAATTTTAAATCATATCGCTTTTTTCTCACCATTAACTGTATCAAATGTAGAAGAAAATTTAAACTTTGAAGAATTTTTTTTTATACACAGTTGATCAACTGGTTCAATTTCACTTAATGCATCATCACTTTCATCTAATCTCGGCCTTTTTGTCAGGTTGACACTACTAACACCTACACTCAACGACTGATGCCCAAAATGTCTTCAAACAATCGCATTGTAAATAATTTATATTCACATTTATTATCCCTTAAAACATTCGTTTCCGTTCGGCTACAAAATGTTGTAAAAGACAAAATTATAAAATAAAATATTTAACGGATGTTTGTTTACCAGATTTTATATTTCGTAAATGTACGACCTAAACTTTTTTGTAATAAAAAAAGGTTGAACGTTTATACTGCTTGGTAGTTTTTTTCCGCAATTTTTCTCGCAATATTTTTTTAAAATAACGTCAAGGAGACCAGATATGAGACTCTGGGGTTTACGAGACTTTTGTTTAATATTTGGTCAAAGATAGCCGTGTGGTGAAACTAGTTAAGCCAGTTGCCTTGATTAGCCTAACATATTCATTATTTAGTTTTAAATTTTTGTATTGTTCTACGTACACATTAATGCATATAGGCATTTACTATGGTTTATATAAGAACTTCAATTATTTTATAGAAGTGTACATAATTGTTTTTAATTAAAAAATGATAATTAAAAAGCCGTGTCATCGTCGACACATGATGGTAATCCTTGAACCCAGGTTGGCGACTTGGCGTTAGAATGGCGCACTAATCAAAAAACATTTTAAACGTCACGACATTGTTAAATTAATAATACAACATTATTTAGCTGTTGTTTAAATGTGAGAGATTGTCCCCTAGTCCCCCAGAGGAAATGCAAAGACGCAGTTTGCGTGATAATTTGATTCGACAGGTTATTGGTGGTTAATTGCGTGGGTGTTGATGTTCACTTAACGGTTGTCTGTTGTCTGTACACATCAATGCACAAATACGCGATTACATGAATAACTTGTTGATGAAGAAGGCCAGAAGGGAATGGGGTTGTATACTCATTTCTTAGCGGTCGAATGTTCAATTGTTGATTGAAGTTGATGTTAATAAACGTGTATTGGCGTGGTTATTTTATTAAATATCTAAATGTTGACGGATATATAGCCAGTAAAAATTTGAATTGTAGTTTTAGCGCTAGAGATGGTCGGCCATTTGTATGACGTGTAATGCATTTTATACGTCAGTTATTTGTTGATTAGCTCAGTGCTGTGGGCATGTTTTGTAGCTGTTGGTAGTCAATATAATCAAGTCAAGTCAAAGAATAATAAGTTTTTATTTTATTTAACCCTGTTACGGCAGACAAAATATTAAAATTTTATTGTTTCTCGAAATAGCTGTAAATAATATTTGATATTTTGATATATACATACATATAGCAAGATTTATGAGCTGTAAGGTTGGTAATCTGTAAACTTGTCAGAGTTCTGTCAAGAATATATCTCTTTTACCCTCTGTTGTATAAAAGATATAGCAACATAGTTGTTGTGAGGTCACATGCCTTTGGAATGTTGTACAACGTTGAATCCCTTTAAAAATTAAAGAGACAAAATGGCCTTTTTTAATTGTTAATATCTCTTAACATATAAGGAGTTATTGAAAAAATAATTGAACATTTGAGGTTTTAGTAACCCACTTTATCAATATATACTACACTTTTATAGACATAGGACACAAGCCCATTCGTGTAAAGCAAATAATTCGTGCAAAAAAAAAATTTGTTCTTCTTTAAAAACCATGTTATTTTGATTCCGTGTGTAAAACAAGGGTAAATTACTTGATGATAGGTTGTTTTGATTACATGAATATTTATAAAGGACCATCGTAATTATAGAAAGGTTATATACTTGAATAATTATAGTAAGAGATTCGACTGTGCAATTACTACTACGTCCATCTGTTTAATGAAGATACAATTTTTATAGATAATTATTAATAGAAAATTACGATTCTACCGGCCTGCCTATCAAAATATAGCCGCAAGTATTTTTAATTAAAACTTAATTATTCAATTCTTTTTCAACAAAAGGATTTATCCCAAAAATTGTCCATGTTGTATAAGCAGTTCAAAAAAGTTTCTTTTTTATTGAAACGAAGTCTTTTAAAGGAGCCTCCTTGTGAAATTACTGAGACGGACATACATATTATAACAATTTAAACTGAAATAAATTAAAACGCTAATTACAATTTTGTAATTACTTAAGGATGACGTGTAACGAAGTGTAATCTCCCCATTTCTACTCATCTGCCCCCACCCCATTATGTTTCATGTAAAGAGACTCTGACTACGTATTATATACATTTAAATATTTAAAGAGTAATATCATAATTAAATGCGGTGTAGTACACCTATGTATATGTGTATAGCGCATTTTGAAATATCACTGCTTTTTATTATATTTTTAAATATATTTCTACCTTGTTGTTTCTGGTTGAACAGTAATACAGTGCTGCACAACCATTTTCTTGGTTTTCATTCTCTATAATTACGCGCCTACAGTTTTTGACGTTATGATATATCTGTCATCGAACTGTGAATTTTGGGTAAGATGCAAATTATTTATATTAACACAGTGTATGCGGGAAACGTACTTGTACGTTTTACGTAGACTGGTAGTAGAGCGCAGGACACGTAATAATACGTTTTTAATAAACTAGTGAGAAAATGAGGGTAACACGTTAGCGGTGGCGGACCATCTACATCTACTACAAAAAAAACTTCAGAAAGAGACCCTACCACAAGATTATCGATGGATATGCGTTGGACATGTGACTACGTAACATATTATCGTAATTTTAATGAACGTTACCATCATAAATTGAGGTATGCTGATGACCAAATGTTTGTAATTTATATCAACGGTAAATAAAAAAAAACTGTATAATTTTTAGAACAGTTCTAAAGCATATTTTAGAACCAGGTATTCAGATCCAGGTATATTAATTTTCATAACAGTGCATTTTCATAGAATTGTTTAACAAATGAAGACAAAAGATCATCTTAAATAAATTAATAGCCGGTTCTTCATTAGAATACGCATTTGTCTATGAAATTTGTATTAAAATTAAGAACATTTTAGATATAATCTAATTAGACAGATTGCCGAGTAGTTATAAAATGAAAAAAATCATGTAAAGGATCAAATCTATATTTAAATTTTAATTTGGTCGCCATCTTCAAAATAAGGGTGCAGTCGGTTGTTTTTCTTCATTTTGAAAACTATAACTTACACAAACATTTAATAAAGAGCATTTCTTGTACAGCGTAAAAAAAAAATTATCGAAAAAATCATTTAGACGACTTTTTATTATTACAATGCCAAAGAAACTCGCGTGACCAATTTTTTTTACAGCGGTAGATAATAATATTAAATTAGTAAAATTTTATTAGTAACTTTTTGTTGTAAAATCTATATAAATAAATATTAAATGCTGTTCGTTGATAAGCGCATAATTTGAGAACGGCTGGACCGTTTTGGCTAATTCTTTTTTAAATGTTCGTCTGAATAAGATTTTTATGGATAGAAAAATTAGAAAATTCTGGAATAACTGAAATTGATTTTTTCTACAGGGTTTTTGTTACTATGTGCGCAAATGTCGTTTGACACCTGATTGCCAAATTGTGAATCAAGCAAATAGTGACGAAATATTGATTCAGTTTTTAATATTCTGTTGAATTGTGAAAACATGTATTGCAATTTGGATTGGACACGGTCTATCGGGTAATAAAAAGGGTTATAAGTAAAAAAATAACATCATTTCTGGAAAATTTCGTGAAATTTATAGTTCTCAAGATAAACAAAAACAACTGATAACATTTTTATTTTCAAGATGGCCGAAAATTCTAATTTAAATTCATGTTTGACCATTTTACATGATATGACCACAAAATTGCTGCTTATCCAAAATACTTGGTTGTCCTCTTCTTAACGACGAATTTCGCTGACTAGTGTATATTTACTCCAAAGTTATGGTTACTTGCGCCCGTGTGTTTTAGGTTTTGCCCACCTGCGCTCATGAGGCGCTTTACACGATATATAGCGTGGTGTATGAGATTGTTTTTTTTGTCTAACTTACTTGATGTTTCAGCCATATTTAATGCATGTTCGCCTGGTTTATTATTTTAGTATTTAATTTCTAGTAAATACGTAAAAATATATTTGGTCTAATGCTTGACTTGATTTTATTATTCAGCATTAATATACATCGTTGTTGTCTCAAGCGAAAAACTTCTCAACCGAAAATCTAACAATGTGTAAATTCGACTCGTATAATTTATATCTCATCGAAGGCAAATCGTTGTAGGACAGACGAGAAAATGAAGGAAGCATTGAAAATCCCAGTGTGATAAGTAGAACAAGGATATATGTATATGCGTTTGCAAATTATTTGGGAAATGCATATTTTTTACATATTTTTATTCAATATTTCAATTTGTTTGTTTCACTTTAGGAGCTAAAGAGCTGGTCTCAAAGTTAGAACTGGTTTTGAAGTTATCCATAAATTATGTCACATACATTTCCTGCTCCTCGGATCTACCGTGCTTATCACACCTTGTCACATTTTGAGATATCAGAGCTTTCTCAAAATTTCCCGCAATTCTACACTGTACATGTTGAACACCAATATACAAAATAAACTAGAGTTTACCCCCGTCGACGCAAAGCGACGTCTTTTTAGCGTCTTTTGAATTCAACAAAATAATTCGTAATTTCATTTCAAATTTTAATTCTATTTTCAAATTGAAATATTTAACTCGTTCAATAAGTAGTCATGTAAATTAACTAAAAAAATATTATTTTTTCAACAAAATATAAAATATTTATAATTTATTCGTTATTTGACCAACTTTTTTTCAAAATTTATGATTTTTTTTTTCGATTTATAAATTTGGTACTAGCCCATATATAAAGTTTCATCTTTTTGGCCCAATTTTTACCCTCGTCAAAAAGCGCCCCCGTGCCCACAAATAAAATTTTTGAATTTTGATTTTTTTTTAATAACATATTAAGTAATCCAAAATTTGAGTTTTCTCCAAAGTCTCCTACCGGACTCTCTAATTTTCTCAACGCCCTCTTTTCCAATTATTCAATTTCTAATTTTAAAAAAATGTTAGCATTGAATATCGTAATACACATGCAAAATTTCGACTTTCTGTCTTTTACGAATTAAAAGTTATATTGCAAAAAATAATTTTTTTTTAGTTTTTCCAAAATTACGAGTTTCCAGGAAATTCAGAGAAAACCTGACGTTTAGGACAATTTTACGAATACGGTTCACATATAGTGTGATACACATATATAGTAATACAGAAAACGTATATGTGATATGTTATTTTATATACCGCATTGTACGGTAAATTTATCCCCTCTACTAATAAAATACCATAATATTTGATCTGTAAAGAAGAGAAGTAGTAACATATCTCACTCACTGTGTTTAGAACTTTAACATGTTTCCTTATTTCTTCAGTAACTGTAGTGATTTTCAGATCTCTATGGACATATGTGTCCCGGACGTACCAAGCCGCGTTTACTATATTATGTATTACTTTGTTCTGAAAGGTTTGGATCATTTTGATGTTGCTCTCTTTGGTGCAACGCCATAGTTGAATACCATAAGTCCACACTGAGTTTAGAAATTGCATATACTCGTACATCATTATTTTGTTGCGCATGGATAAAATGCATTGCCGTCCTATTAGCCAATACATTTCTCTGTACCTAATTCCTAGTTCCTCTTTTTCTTTTAAACGTGTACGTAATGTCATTCCTAGATAGACCTATCCTGATCCTAAAATGGATCTTTGCCCTCTTTTCGTCCTGAAAACTGTAAAGTGAACCTCGTCTCATACTAAACATTATTATATAACCCTCGCTTGATCCTAAATGAAATCATGATTCTCGTCTTATTTTAAGTCTGAGCTATTTTATTACTGCGTGAACCTCATTTAAATCTGAGATGGACAAAAAGAATGTTAAGTATTTATATCTGTACGACCTGGATTTTTTTGTTAAAGGATGTATATGAAATAATGAGTTAGAGAGAGAGAGAGGTAGATAGATGCAATAATGAGTTAGATAGAGAGAGATAGTGTTATATTTGTAGTTTATAATATTTCATTTCACTTGGTGCTAATTAATAAATAAAAGACATGTTTTACTTTACCTAACTTAACTAATATTTGTAATAGCAAAATTTCAAGTTCAAGTTCAAATTTGAAGAACACATAATAAAATATTTGTATTTTTTATTTATGAACAGCCATTAAAAACCGCTGAACTAACCTCCTCCTCACAATATGTCAATATATCAGTTTGAATTTCAATATAAAGGTAGTATTTCAATACAAGGGAAGGATATTCTGAGGTCGACATGTATTTCATGTAGAATTTAAAATTAGCAATAACTTCGCAATATCGATGGCAATTACGTCATTCAAGTTGGTCTGGGTTGAAGGTGAGAGAGGGGGTTGGTTACTCGTAGGTGGTATTCATATATGTAGACATAAAAGAGACCACCCCTTCCACTCTTCGCCCGTGCACCCACTGTGAACAGTTGTAACATGCAATAAGTCGAGGAAGCCATTGCCTGGCATTGTACGTGAACACGGTCAGGAAGGTCTGAGGCTGGGTGTAGGTGCAACCATGGTAATGCTCCAGACGTACAATGGTAACGGGACGTACAGAACTACAGAGGGGTAGATGATGCGGGTTGGGGTGGAGAAATTGTTCATAAACCACGATGCTATTAAATTATCTCCACTGGATTTCTCTTCTGGTGTTGTCTGTTAGTGATAGCCGAGGTGCAAAGATAGATACACCCGTGTAATGACCCTCCCCTGCCTCCCCTGCTCATCTTTGCTATATGTAAGAAATTCTAGTGTAACGCTGATCAGTGGGTCGTGAATTAAGGCTTATGCCGCACAACGAAAAAATTCCGGTTTTGTTAGTTTATATGCTAAAATGATATATACAATAGTAAATATAATTAAATAAATATTATCTTCTTCTGATCCAACTAATGAACAAGATGACGACGTTGGAGATGGAGTACAATACATGCTTACTCTAATATACATATAAGACAATATCTCCAATTCTACTAGGAATTATAACTTTTTAATCAAACTTATGTGTCGCTCAGAAATCAAAGACTTTTATTTTCGTAATTTACATACACATTATAATAATTAAACTGTTTAACTTAAATCATACTATCTTACCTGATATCAAAGAAACGACATTTAAAGTTTATTATTTAAATTGTCAATTCCTTTTTATCCAGTTTTATAATAACTTAACAATATGCACAATAAGTTCTGTCAACTCCGAATATCAACCGTGTTGGCCGTTATTCTTCACACTGTTATCTATCGAGTCCATGAGTGAATGATCATTGTTTTACCGATAGACGAGCTTTGTACGAACTAAAGAAGTATAATTTCTTTACATATGTATACGGCTGACTGGAGAAAGCGATTCGCCGAGATACTGTAATTTAATCGTGTTCCACAAACATTGATACTGCAAAAAACCTCACCACGCAGCGTTTTATTTTTCAGCAATTTAGAGGTAATTCTTTCGCGTGGAACTAAAATCGCAAGTGCGTTTATGTGCATATGATTTCATGTGCGGCCTCCTTCGCGGCCTAGACCTAAGTACAAGCAGTGTCTATTAATTAATAATTTACTAATTATATGACGAACGAAAAATGAAACGTTTGAACACAAAGTTCAATCGGGCTTAGTATTTTTATTTCGTGTTCTGTAGTGTAGTGAACTCCAATATGCACAACATCACTTGACGATATAGTAGAGTATTTTTCTACCTTCACCGCATGCACTGCTGCACGAATCGTCCAACAAAGGTTTTAAACTTGAAAGTTTCTTCATTTACTTGAAAGTTTTTGTTAAACAGTGTCAGTGTCAATAATATCAACAAATCAAACATTCAAACATTCGTTGCGCCGTGTGGTAGGAAACTTGCCATGTTAATCCTCCAATATTTTACTCACACGTTCACCGCATCGTCTGGAGCCGACTTTTCTTTATCCGTTTATTATTAATAAGATAATGTAAATTTGAATATCTTGCTAACATATGTACGTATTTTCATATAAGTACATACGGTTCTGTATATTCGAGTATAACAAATTTGCTTGTACAGATGTCTACAAACGTCTTTCCTTATTTAGATGTTGAATATTGAATCGTATTGTATATTAATAATAAATAGCCCTTCATTCTGATCAGCACTGCTTTAAAGCAAGATATTAATGTGTTTTTCATACAAATAAATTCACAGTTGAAGACGCAGAAATTCGTAATTATTTACGTATAATGATAAATGTGTTTTGCAGAGCGTAAATCTGAGAGCTCCGTCTAAGCATGCAACCACCTCCTTCTGCGGAATGTGTTCTACTAGGGTTTACCTGTAGTTATCTGGTCTGAGAATGAGCAGCAGAGAAATCATAAAGCATAAACCTAATTACCTATAATCAGAGTCGGGTTTATATGGTATATAGGTCGAAGATGGATAAACGGAGATGCCGAGGCATATTAACACCTTAAGTATCATTCCCACTCACTGCTTTATTTTAATTTTGTATTTAATTTAAATTGTTTAGCATATGGCAATACGGTAGTCATTCACAGTATCATTTTTAATTTAATTTATTTTTTAAGTTTTCTTAGTTTTTCTAGATCCTTACAAGGTCCAATGTTTTAAATTAAAAATATTAAATTAAGAAAAACTATATTATATTATAACTTCCAAAATGTGACAATCGGTCAAAATGCAGTAGGATTTACTTCTAAAAGAAGTTTATTGTCAGTTTTTGAAAAATACAGAAGTGAAAATAATTTCTATTACTAATTGTTATTAAAAATAGCAATTTTAATTATTTCACATGCAATTTTGTCCAACTATCAAAATTTATATTACTAACGATGCATACGCACCAACTAAATTAACTAAACTTAAATTAAAAGACAAGGAAAAGAAACGAAACCTGAAATCTAGATTAAAATATTAAATAAAAACAATAAATTAAATGTCAAAAGACTGAGTGGGAATAAGGCTTTAGGCTCCCTGAGTCCGGACTCACTTGTAAAAAGCTAGGAAATGATATGATTTTCTATAATTTGTGTTATAATATTTTTTTGGAAGGCACAGTGGGGCAGAGCGTTTATGCTTGACGCTGACTGCTGGTTCAATTCCCGGACCACAATTATATTTTCTGGGTTTGAATGTTATTAAGTTAGACTGATTATGTACATACGTAATTTTCTACTATCACCGATGGCGGCTCCGGGCAGTCTTAAGATCAGAGCGTTCTGCGCACACCATGGAGATCCTACTACTCATTGAGGCTTTATAATAATTATAACGCAAGTTATAAATACTTCATTTGCCCCAAAGACTAAGTATAGGCATAACACTTCAGCGCCATTACATTACATTCATTCTCCATCCATTTTCAGGGCTAGTTGTCCTGCCTAATGGTGTAGCCAACGTATATGAGGCCATAATACCACAAAAACTGTGAACATAGTAGGAGGTGGTCGGTGATAGGACTCAGCATCGAAAAATTAAAAATATAGAGAATAAATTAATTCCATTGATAAAGTTGGCACTCTACTCTTGTTGGCCAAGATAGTCTAGCCGAGTACGCCAGCCACGCATTCAAGCATGTTGGTCGAGCCGTGTTGGCATTCACCAGCCCAACACATTTCGAATGTGTTTTGAGCAAGCATCTTTAAGAAGTTAAAATGAAAAATTGATAAAAAATTCCATCCGCTCCGTCACTAAGCGTGATCCGTATTAAATTCTATTTGTCACTTTTAAACAATAGAAGAATTATTTCATTAAAAACGAATTAAACTAATGAAATAATTACTACCTTCTTAACTGAAGATCTCCAACGGCTAATATAGAATTAAATGATAAGAATTAGATTATGTCTTATCTTTTAATGACATAATATTAAATAAGAATTCACTGGAGTAAATACAAGAGCTTCTCAGAAACCCAACGCCCCACGCCAGCGAGTGTGCCGTACTGAATTCTAAAGTACTGGAAACGAGAGGAAAATGACGAATACTTATACCATATACAATAGGGAAAGGGCTTGTGCCTTGTGATAATTGGTGTCTAAAATACAATTACATGTCCTTATTCGCTCTTTAATTAAATGTCTTTCAGTTATGTTAAGTATACTTTATATTTTTAAATAAATTACAGCAGAATTGTCAATTAATTGGTTCCTCATATCCACCACAGAGCCGGCGTGTGTTTCACTTGTGCATTTGTAACCGCAATATATAACGGTAATATATTTCAATCCAAAACGCCAAATACAATTCTCAATCCGTACACACCTGCAAAATATGTCAGTGACCACTATTGTAAAAAAGTTATGCGGAATAACTTCTTCTTAATTTATCTACCCCATCTTCCATCCCTTGGGGGTAGTTTATTCCACTTAGCCGACCTCAAGCCCACTCTCTAGATTATTATATCTAAATCAACGGAAAATTAATTCTACGAATAATTAAATTTGTATTCTCTAATTAAATCTCTTCCCATTAAGTAAACTATTCAATTGTATCAGAATATTCTGAAAATTGGAATATTTAATTAATTTAGAAGTTATTAATCCACCATAAATGAAGTGTGCGTCGGTGCTGGTGAATTTAATTTCATTAACAGTGGTATTTCTCATTGTTATTTAAGCTGATGAAGTGGAGTGGGGAGAAGATAACTGGGAGGGGGGTATACATTCCGTTGCCAGGTTATTTAGTTTGACTTGTATTCATTTTGTATTTAAGGGCCATTCTCACGTACTATTTTAATTGTATGTTTTAGTCACAGAAGAATATGGCATTTCTTCCACTAATTTAATTTTTAATTTTTATTTTGAATGTGCAAAATTGAAAAGTTACTTGTTACTCGATAACAAATATAGAAAAGATATTTTCAAAGTAAAGACCATGATTCTTGGAACTGCAAATGACGTAATATGTTTACTGAGGTGAACCTGTATTTTATATTGATTTAACAATGAAATAATATCTATAGAATGAAATAAAATATAACGAGAATAAATCCATTGAATGTTTCTTGGAAATATTCCGTTGAAACTGAATAGGGCTTCTGAGAAATTAAAAATATTGTTATTTTCATAAAATTTAATCTGTTGCTCCAGGGCAATAAGGAAATTCTTTTTAAAAAAAGGTTTACAATAGGTCCTTCATCTACGCACTTAATTAATTATAGCGTAAGTCGAGAACTTGGTGTAATTAGGGCTGCACACGAGCACGAGTCCTTTCTCGTCTCGTAAAAGCGAGACAATACGAGATGGGACATTTCTGAAAAGTGAGAGTCTGGATTCTGGTCTCGTTGACGTTATTTAAAAAAAAAATTGCTACAAAAATAAACTAACATCAACATTAACGTTTAACCTTTTTTTATTACAAAAAAGGTTAGGTCGTACTTTATTTTATAATTTTGTCTTACAACATTTTGTAGCCGAACGGAAACAAATTTTTTAAGGGATAATAAATGTGAATATAAATTATTTACAATGCGATTGTTTGAAGACATTTTGCCGCAAAAATATCGTTGAGTGTAGGTGTTAGTAGTGTCAACCTGAGAAAAAGGCCGAGTTTAGATGAAAGTGACGATATATTAAGTAAAATTAAACCAGTTGGTCATCTGTGTATAAAAAAAATTCTTCAAAGTTTAAATAGTGAGAAAAAAGCGATATGCTTAGTGTGTGAAAAATTAAGAATAAAAAAAATAAGCTTTCACAATAACGAGATGTGACGAGAAAGAGACGAGACAAACGATTACTAGACGAGACCGTTTTTTAAACAAACGAGAACAGTGAGATTTTTGAAACGCTCGCCTTATCTGGTCTCGTGTGAAGGCCAAGTTAATAAATAATCTTGTACTAATTGTGTACAGGAGTACACCTTGTACGGTAAATGCATCCCCTCTGCTAATAAATACCATAATATTTGATCTCGAAAGAAGGGAATTAGTAACGTATGTTAAAAAGACAACGCGATGCGATGTAGATCCATCTCACTGTGTTTAGACCTTAAACAGAAGCATATTTCGCATTGGAAATACATTTCGCAAGCATTATGTTCGACACCACTGTATTATGAGACAGAGAAAGTGACGTTTAGAAGTCCCCAGGCTAGATAACTGGTTTCTAATATAATTGTCGCCATATTTACTCGGTTGACAGCAAATTAAGGAATTAATTATGTAGTTTATTATGGAAAATTTAATAATGAATTTAATATGAGAATATAACCATAGTTTGTTGTTTTTATAAGGATGAAATTAAACGCAATTCAAATATGTAAACATAATGCTAGAGGCAATAATATGGGTATTTCGCTAATGTTATAAACTGAAGGTGTATGCCTAATGTCGGTTTCACGCCAGAGAGACAAAACAATAAAACACGAACACCAATGTTTTGTAAAAACTAAACAGTTCCTAAAACATTTTTGTCTTTAAAAACTGTTTTAGTAAACAAAACACATTCCCATCTGGAGTCGGTAAGATCAAAGGAAAACACGTTTGTTGTTGTTTTTTAGTCTGCACGGTTTGAACACTCAGTTTTGTTTTCTGTGAACATTTGCGCTTGTCAGTTGTTGTTTATCATTTGACTAGCAACTAGTTCCAAGAGCAGTTATAAATAACAATTTTAAAAGAAAATTTAAACTTTGACGAATTTTTTTATACACTGTTAGTTTCACTTAATGCATCATCACTTTCATCTAATCTCGGCCTTTTTCAGGTTGACACTACTAACACCAACACTCTACGACATTTTTGCGGCAAAATGTCTTCAAACAATCGCATTTTAAATAATTTATATTCACATTTATTTTCCCTTAAAACATTCGTTTCCGTTCGGCTACAAAATGTTGTAAAAGACAAAATTGTAAAATAAAATATTTAACAGATGTTTGTTTACCAGATTTTATATTTCGTAAATGTACGACCTAACCTTATTTGTAATAAAAAAAAAGGTTGAACGTTTATGTTGCAGTTAGTTTATTTTTCTCGGAATTCTTTTTTAAAATAACTTCAACGAGTCCAGAATCGAGACTCTCGGGTTTCGCCGTATGTGGTCTCGATACCGTCTCAATAGTTTTCAGAAATGTCTCGTCTTGTATCGTTTCGCCTTTGCGAAAGTCTCGTACTTGTGTGAAGCACTATTATTAACAAATATAAGAACTGTGTACAAAGCAAGAAGTAAGTCAATGAACGATTATGTAACGAATGTCGTCTGGCTCTTGCAGTGCCTTGGACCAGATGCAAAAGGTTCGCATCCTTTTCAAGGTTCAGGTTACATCACTCTCTTCGGGATCTGGTCCACACCAGGCAGAGTATACCAGAGTTGTTTATGTTAAGATAAGACTTAGCAGTGCCAGAGTAGAATCAGGGTTGTACTGAGGGTCTTACAGTGCAGTATCGCTTACAGTTGTTCACTCACGACTCTTTACTTTGCTGTTCTTTAACGATATTTTAAACTTCCCGCGTCACTAGGCTATTTGAGACACTTTAAACTGTAAGTGTTAAGTTGTAATGTTTTTTACAGGATAATATTTGTTATATTCTCAATTAATGATTCTAAGTTTTTCAAGACAGTGGTAAGAAAGTTCCAAAGTAGGGTTCATATATCAAAAATGCAAGATTTTCAGTTCTAAAAACTTAGTACCCCAAGACTAGTATTGAAAGTTTTTCTACATATAAACGATATTAACAAATATATAAATTTAAATTTTCAAGAAGATTGTAAAAAAAGTGATATTCTTGAAACGTCCTTAAAAATTATAGTGTTTGTAAGCCCTGCAACGCAAACAACAACCTGTTGAATATTGCAGCTGATTATCTGTTGGGTTCCTCTTGTGGCATATCGTTGATTTGTAAAATAGTGTGGTGCGGCCTGCGTAGTCAGTGTCGAGTTGTGAGCGAGTGTTGACTCACTACTCACTACTCACTTCACAGTCTACTCTGGTCTACTCGACTTACTCCGCTCAAGCAACAGCTGTATCTTGTACCTGTACAATCCGCAACCAATGAGCTGAATACTAATTCTCAAGGTCAATGGTTTTTACTGTTATTGTAAATACTTGTAGGTTGTAGAAAAACAGTACTTTTATAGAATTAACAATGACTTTAATACGACTATATGGATCATTGGACTACATTCGTTTTATAATTTCTTTTGTTTTAATTTTATGGCCTAAACCTTGAAGAAAACTTTAAGCATAGTTAGAAATGCAAAGCTAGCTACAACATTAGCAAAAATATGACATTTTTTCTAAGGCGAGGTGGCGTATGGTTTCTTTGAATCTACATTTCACGAATCGATTACAAGAGCGGAAAAAATGTACCGATTCCGACTGTGATTTCAAGTCTGTAGCAAAAAATAAAATTGTTTATTAACTTTACTAAAATATGTTATCAATATAAACAAAGAAACAGGTCCAACAACAGGATAGGCTAAAGAGCATGGATGAAGCAAAGTACAACACCAAGGACGCTATTTCTGAGTTCAATCGAATCGTAAACTCTTTTTCTTTCCGTAAAAATCACTCGATTTACTCAAAAGTGCTATTCCTAAAATTTTACGAAAATTTACGAGCAAAGAAATCGAGCAAAAAAGTGAACATTTGCACGTCGACTATTTAGCTTGCGAATGTACGATCGAACAGTAAATTTTAGTGATTTTTATTAGTTATCACTGTTTCAGGCAAGAGTATTTAGAAGATTTCTAGAAATGTCAAAAAAATTAATATTTGTTGAAGTTAACCTAAAATTTTTCTATTTCTTTTTATTGCGCTTTATATTAATTTAATAAAAATGACATCTCTAAGAAGTATGGCTTTAAATAATTTAGCTACGCTTGAAGAAACAGAGCTAAATTATATGGAAAATGAAATACCGTTAAGAAAATACAACCATTAGAATCAGAAACTAGACGTAGCCAAAACACTTAATTAATAGATCTTATTTATAATAGAATATACTGTTTATTTATTAATAAAATTAGAAATAGTATATTGTGTTTATTCTTAACATAAATATTCTTATTAAAATAAGTGCTGTTTTTTTAATCTATCGTAATTTAACAAATATAATGTATTCTAATATTCTATTAATGCATATAATGTTTAAAATTCAATTGTGAAATGATTAAAAGTTCTATAAAATTAATAAATAGGAGAATATATAAATTATTATGCAAACTCTGTATTCAATATTTGCAAATACATTTGTACTATACTAAGATAAATGCTTCTTTTAAAATCCATAAAAACGGTAGAAATAATAGTTTAACCAGATAATCATATCCAACTTACAAAAAATATTTAAATTAATTTAAATTTCGCGCATTTTGCTGGTCTACAAAACGTTCTACACAATGTATTCAATCGAATGGAGAATGTTAGTTTCGATTGTATTCAGGAATAGTGTTTACAATCTGTTCGATTGCGAACATTTCTCGCAAAATTCAGGAATAGGGCCCCTGGTATAGTTAGTTATAGTCAAAAGGAATGCCGCAATGAGTAAAGAAACAGGTAGGTAAAGAAAAGAAAATGTATGCGAGGTCTAGACTAGGCAATGGAGAAGGGTCAGTAGATATTGGAGAGCAGAGGAAGAGAAACTGCGTAGGATGTGTGCCAAGGAAGTCGAAAAATTAGGCGCACATTAAGAATAGGTGTCGTGAGAAGGTGACAAGTGAAGTAGAAACTGATAGATATCTTAATGGGAAGAAGAAGGGAATGAAATGGATGAATGAAGTTAGGAGTAAGCGAACGAAAATAAAAGACAAGAAAGGAGAAGCTTGATATGCAGTTCTATAGAATGTTATAAAGTGGTTTATGTAATAAAATGAAATGCAGTCTGTGAATTTAAGGGGAGTAAGGTTAAATCGATACAAAAAAGCATATTTTCGATAATGTTTTTTGACGACACAGATAATATATAATTATTTCTATAATTACTACATGATAAAATAATATTTAAAGAATACTTTGTGAAATTTTCATAAATAAATATCAAAAAATGAGTTAATGACAGCGAATCTCCGCAGACGTTACAAAAAAAAGTCTCATTTCGCTGTCCCTCATAACTCATCACTGGATTATTTAAAATCAAAAAACCAAAATGATTTCATTAGTTGATAAGTTTCTGCAGGTAACTCTGTCGAGTTTTCTTTTAATTTTAATTGAGTTTTCAATTTTTTACAGCACTTAGAAGTCAAAATTCCGACTTTTCATTTAAATTAAAAAAAAAAAAAAAACTCGACAGTGTTACCTCGGCATTTATGTAAAGAGTGTGTAAAATTTAAAAAGGATCGGTGCAGTAGATTTTGAGTTAGAGAGGACACCGACTCTGAAAAAGCTAAGTGAAAGAAAAACGCATTTAAAAGTTTCCAAGAAGGACGAAACCAGACCAGAGAGATGAAGATTTAAAACTCTTTCCTCTTTTACTCCAATTGAATTCAAATTTTCACACAATAAACTTAATATGTTCTACATTAATATTAATTTAAAAAAAAAAATTAAAAAAAGAAATTGAAACCTTACTTCCCACTTAAGGCGGAATAATGTAATGCCTAATAGCACATGTGTTAAATTAATGAACACACAATATAAACAAAGTTCTAATACAGTGTAACGTCGGATTACGCGAATTATCTAACCGCGAATGTTTTTAACCGACTCTGCAGCTCTAAAAATATTCCAACTACGATTTTTCAGATTTCTTTGAAACTTAAACCACATATTCATAACATAATTATCTATATAGGATATATATTTTATTATTATTAGTGGTGAAATAATGCTTGTTTTTTTTCGTGGTCACTAAGATGTCCGGCAGCTTGAAGATAAAAAAGATATGACGCGATTAGATTCTTAGGCCAGTCACACTATGAAAGCGCTACTACCTATCCCTGAAAATGTAATGAAGCCTCGCGTTATGTAGGTGTCATACTGGAACTGTATTTAAGGGAATTTTAACCAAGCGCATAAATGGAAAGGACTAAACGAATACACTGTGGTGCATCGATAAAAATTAAAGTAAAAGTTTGCTCTCATAATATGTCAGTGCAAAATAACTCCAATACACAAGTTTGACTTGGCATACTGTCGTATCGGTACAGGGTATGTATGCATTCACAACACATGCAAAGAACACAGGAGTTGGCTTGCTTTGAGAGTTCTAACCACTCAACTAAGCTGCAGATTTACGTCCGAATTTGCCGTCGCTTAAATCCGCTTCCATAGTGCGACAGGCCTTAAAGTACGTGTGATCGGCTGTGGTTGATTTTTAATAGGCTATCTAAGGTCTAGTTACTTTTTGAAGCATGCATCGCTAAAATACAGCTGATTCTGACAGTAACACGTTTATACTAGTAAACACACAGTGCCACAAGACCTTGCGGCATACGCTTTTTCTTCTCTTCCATGTTTCTATCAAAAATCCAACGCGTTAACTGGTTTCCGTGTTGAACAGTCAACGCTTATCCTAATTTGTCATCATACTAAAACACATATTTAAATTACTTGAAATTTAATCAAAATTAAAATACAATATACAATAGCTCTGTAAAATAACGTCAAAAGCAGTCATGCATTTCCAGGAAACAGTTACAAATAATAATAAAAAAATATATATATTATTTTGTGACAACCCTGACAGCGCTGCTTCGTTTAAACTTCTATTATCTATACGTACTAGAAAAGTTTCATTTTGAAATGTTTGTTGTGTATTTGAAACTGAAATATATAACAACTAGTTCTAACGATATTCACGGAACAACATTGTTGAAATATCATTCACCACCCCACCACCACACCTTTACATATTTTGTTAAATAAAAAACTTTGCTGAAATTTGAACAAAGTTTAGCGCACAAGCGCAGAATCACGATAAATTGCACGATTCACCAGGAGGTACAAAAGGTTAACCAACCAAGGAATGCAGTTGTGCCTTATGCTGGTGGGTGTGGTGAAATGGAGTAAAACAATTGTTAAGAGTAACCCAATAAAAAATGATTATTTAAGTAATAGACGTGAGAAACAACTGGCGTGAGAAAAAAGGCGCCTGACTAGAACAGGTACTTTTTATGACAGATATATAATACCCACAGTTACGTGTATTTAACGTTTATCTAACATAACAAAACTTACTTGTTACGTACTTGCTTTACTGATTTTGGAAAAATAAATCTACTTTTCTATCGTTTTTATCATTTTACATTAATTAATAGTAGTGTTAAAAGCATAAATAAAATATTATATGAATGTAAGATAACATGCTGTTTTGTGTTTGGAGATAATAAAGTTATTTTTATAACTAAAGGAAATAGTAAGCCGATTAAGATGGAAGGTGGAAGGGAAGCAGTAAGTCGGGGCTCTTGCCACTGGTGGCATCTTCAGTGGGCGGAAAATTCAAGTTTCAAATATAGAACATCAACATAAGTAGTTACCGATTATTAGTAGCTTAGTTCCAATAGCCGAAAAGGCACTTACTTGACATGAGGGCCGGTAGTTCTAATTTTTGGATATGTTTTAAAGTTAGAGCTTCTAATAATGTCAATGTCAATATTGTTCAGTATTACAGTGTGGGCAGTGATATGTGCGTATAGACTTTTATACATTGGTTCAGAAAGCTAACTGTGGTTTCATGATCTATATAATGCATACTCTACAAGCTAAAAATCCTGTCCGTGTTTTGAAAATGTTACTATTTCTGGTAATAACCATACAAAGGATATGCATTGTAAATTTTCATAATTCGAAATTCCATGAGAATAATCTACAAATAGTTATTCCATAATAAATCTAATTTTATCAACTGTTGACAATGATATTATTCTGTAATACTATAATTCCACTATCTGTCATTGTAATCCTCTCGTTATCGGAATTATTCTGGGCGTCCTGAACCACCCAGTCTCCCAGTCACTCACCCACACTCATAAATTCTGCATATGGAATTATCACATCACAGTCAGATTAAAATTTCTGTTATTCCGATATTTTACGGCAAAAAAAGGATGATAAGCTAAAAATTTGTATAAATCTTTATATTGATATTTAATAAATTATCTGAAATATCTCATAGTATCTCGTCGTGTTTTTGAAAGGTCAAAGGACACGTTTTTCTTTTGTAAATATCTTGTTTCCTATGCTTTATCTTATATCTTGTATATCTTGTTTCCATTTAGAGTTATTAGTAAAGTTGTAGAGCATAAAATTATCTACAAATTTTGTATTATACATTTCTTCATACTATAAACCCTTCTCGAGATAGAGCGCGGAGAGTGGGAGGCGCCCATCCGTGTAGGATAATTCTATTGCGGGATTGATTAGTAGAGAGACAGTGCAGGTTCATACTACACTATTTGATAGAAACGTAAAATTTGGTACAATGAAAGAGTTTAATGAGTAGATGCTGTTCAAATATGAAGACATTTAAACTTTCACCCCTTTCCCTCTTTTATGGAGGATTCAAAATGCGGCCGTATCGTTCACGATCGTATAAATGTGATATCTAAGGAACCGCTTACCATTTTTTTCACGGTAAATGAAAGCAAATTAAATTACGCAAACTGTGTAAAGAACAACATTTTTAAAAAAAACTAATTGTTTATAAGTTTAAAAACGGTTTTTGAAGAAAAAAGAAAAAAATTATTCGTAATTTTCTTTTTCTTTTATAAAACTGCTTTGCGTTTACGAAATTCTTTTGATACAAACTACAAACTACAAATTTGATGTTGACATCTTGCTTAGGCAAGTTAAAGCGTCAATGGTTCGAGCACATGGAAGCGCAAAAAACCGATTTTTGTGACCTTTGACCTTGAAATTTAATAGTTGCGTACACCCTACCATATGTAGGTTTTGAGACAACTTTTAGGGTGTCAATATACAAGTATTTACAGACTTACAGTTGGGTATCTCGAATTCCGAGATTCTTACCTAATTTAAGCTTAATGACTGGACTACATTACTTTAAGAGGTCTTGATCTTTTGCCGTCCGTGAGGACGTGTCTGTGTTTGCACGGTTATGTTTGTGAAGACCTTTTGAAGACAAACAATGTATTCATATTCAAATTATCTCAAGATAGTCGTGTGGAAAGATAAAAATCTATTTTCTATTTTATTTATCTTTAATTTTGTTGTTGGTTTCTTACATTATCACTAAATCTTGCCTATAATAATGCAGATGATTAGATCGCTGGATCGGTTCTTTCTCACGATCTGTTGTGCCCGTTGCCGTTGCCGTTGCTGTTGTCGATGCCGTCAGATCGTGACACAATCATTTTGTTCCTCAGACTACAACTATTTCAACACGATCCAATTATAAACACACATATGAACTTGTTTTGCTTCAACTTGATCATGGCACACTGGTAGTCACTTTCCTTTTCTTTTATGTTACATATTCAAGTTACTATCTGCAACAAATTCAGATACCAACAGACCGGTATCAATTTAAAATACGCGCACTTGTATCTCTTTCTTCACTTTTAAAGATACCTTTTACGTAAAAATTGTTATCTAAATATAATGCTTCGTTATCTATTTTAATGCTGTTAAAAACATTGTTACAAAGAGATCTTGACTCAACTACTACTTGACTCACAAAACTCATTTGTATTTTATTGAAAACACTTTCATACACTTGTATAATTCTCATACGACTGTGTCTTCAAGTTCGATCCCTGGACCAGAGCTATATTTTCCTGTGTTAGGGCTTCACACGAGACGAGATAACGCGAGAGTTTCAAAAATCTAGTCTCGTTCTCGTTAGTTTAGAAAAAAATAGGTATAGTTTTAGTCTCGTTCCCTCTCGTTTCGAGTAAAATCACGATTTTTTTCATAGGAGACTGACTGAAGTCCGAGTGAAATAGAATTGATTTATTTACTGTAACTTCACCTTACAATGCTACTTACTAGCGACACACAATATAAAGTCCAAGATCCCTGAGCGTGTGAGTCAAATATTGGAAAATTGACATGGCAAGTTTCCTGCTACACGGCGGAACGAATGTTTGATCCGAATGATTTATTTATTTTAATTTGTTGATATTATTGACACTGACACTGTTTAACAAAAACTTTCAAGTAAATAAAGAAACTTTCAAGTATAAAATGCTACTTTGTTGGACGATTCGTGCTGCAGTGCATGACATGTGAATCAAGTGTGTGGTGGACGTAGAAGAATCATTTATGACGCGGGTCAAAAGACCGACAACAGTCCGAACTTCTTCCAACATGAACATTAGACACATGACATTGGACACACTTTGTTCCAGCATCGACCACACGATGTGTCTAACCATCAAGCGTCCAACGTTGGAAGGTGTTAGTAGCATCGTTTGGACTGGCTTTAACTACATATTACACAATTTATTCTTAAAATCACAGTTTTGCTAAAGCTTGCTATAAGTCTGGAGACTTATGATGATATCTTTCTCTAAAAGTGCCAAATTTTAAATTTATAACAATAAATAGACATTTTGAATAAACAACTAATATATAACACTTAGAATATAAATAATTAAACATTATATTTGTGTCAATTACAATTAATTTGATATAAAACGATTTTGAGGACATTATTTGTGGTTCTCTGAAATCATCTGCAGCTTCTGCATGTTCTCATAAAATAATATTAGATTCTATACTATATCAAAGATTTTCAAAATAGCTACTCAACATCAATCGGTAATTACTGAAGGAATTCAACTGATTTTCAATAAGAGCTCTTAAAAGTTCAATTTTAATCAAAGTACCGTCTGTGTGGCATCAGCATCACTCACAACCAATTACAAACAAATCTGTTTAGCATGAAGACACGGCAGCTTCAATCAATTTGTTTGATCTCTTTTTAAAACAAATTAATTAGACTTCAACAGGAACTCTGAAAGTTTTGGTCACTTCGGAAATATATATTGTACAAGCAAGTACTCTTCGCAAGTTTAGAAATTATGGCTCTCATTAATTTATGATTTAATAATAAATTAGTCAGAGAGGTTTCTATTTTAACAAGACCTCGATACTCGATTCTGAGTACACATCAAATAATTGCACACAAAATAGAAAATAGAAAGGGATTTTTTTCAATTTTTATTATCTTAGTCGTGAACGTGAACGTGATCGTCGATATGCAAAACAGTGGTTATAAAATGTATAAGTAGTACTTAGAAAAGTAAAAATATCTATTATAAAGATAACTCGTAGTTTGAAAATAATTGTATTCAATGAAAGTACAGAAAAACAATAATTATAAATTTTGTACGACAGCCATTGATTCATTGGTTTAAAGGTTGATCTTGTCCTATAATTAATGACAAAGTACAATCACACACCATACAATCATACAATCATTGAGGGTATAAAAATAGAGTGCGCAAGAGGCGAAGAGAGAGATAGCTGCCGAGGGTCCTCTGTGTCTCTTTCTAGCCGAGCACTGTGATTTTTATTTTAACTATAGCGTCTGTTTGCTTGCTTACCCCCTACCTCATTGTCAATCAGCCGAGCCGGCAGCAGCGGTTCGGATAGAAAGAGACATTTACGATACTCGGCAGCTATCTCTCTCTTTACCTTTATCGCTTCCTCTTACAGGCGGCAGTACCCTTCGCGCACTCTATTTTTATATCTCTATGCCTACAATACAAATTATATTGAACAGAAATACTTTGTACAGTGCAACCTCGATATATCGAATCTTAAGTAGATCGAGAAAACTTCGAATTATCGATGCAATTTCTGACTGACTTTGGTATATAGAGATTTACACTAAAATAATTATACACTCACTGCAATTAGTGAAATTACATATTACATTTTACATATGTTTTAAGTACTAATAACTTTTGAAAGTTGATGCACTCAAATAAATGTTAAAAGCAAAATAATTATCAATATTAATATTATTAATTAACGTCGACCTATTTCCGATGCTGAGTCCTACCACTAACGACCTCATTTTATGTTATGTGTGATGCCGTGGCCTTACTTATGTAAAGTACACCGCTGCTTAATAAGTGTACGATTATTATGTATATAATAAATATAACTTAATAACAAGCAAACCCAAAAAATATATCTCTGGTACGAAGATCTAATCCGAAGACACAGCAATCTAGTGTCAACCAATCTGTGTCGTCCAGGATGTTTATCAAAACTTATTATATGTTTAGTTTTTAACACATGTAGTACATTAACAATATTCGCTGTCACTAGTTTAACAGGTTCTCTCAATATCAACAAGTTTCTTCTATGGTTCTACACGTCTGAGCAACAGGCACATGGAGTGAGATTATTTCTCTTTCCGCTTATTGTATTTTGTATTTATTTTTGATTAGGTATAGATCTATATTTTATTATTTAAATTTGTTGCACTATACGTATACAAACTGGCAATAAAATAAGTGTTTTTCTTTCTCACGAATATAAGCAAAGTGTGTTATTTGCTATTTCATACAATGTTTCGTTAACCTAAGAAAAACAATGTATCATACTTAAAACCATAAGAGAAAAGAGAACAGAAAATGAAAAAAAAATAAATTTAAATTTACTATAAAAGGTTAAAGTTGAATCTTTAAACGCGCTACGAAAAGTAAAGTAATTAAGGCAGTTGACCGTAAACCCACTTTTGTTAGAAATTTGATAAAATTAAAATATAGTGTTAATGTAGGTGTATTTAGTTTGTCTAAACAAAAATTATTCGATTGTGAAGCGAGATTTTTATAATTAAAGTGCATATAATTAACATACAACGGGCCGATAAAGTATAAAAAAGGCATAATTTAGTGTACCTATATCTGAAAAACAGTTTTTAGGAATAAACTAAAAAAAACTAATATTTAACAACACAAAGAATTTGAAAATTTTAGAAATGAAAATCATTTTTTTTAAATATTTAATTTAAAAAAAATATTAGCCGTAATTTTATTAGTGTATGTGAGTTTGTATAGAATGCTCTAAGGATTGTATAGTGTTTGTGAAAAGTGTTATCGTTTAGTGTGTGTATGCATATGAAAGTTTTTGTTTCGATTGCAGTCTCCGACAAAAATAAATTTATCTGCCATTAAGTATTTTAAAGTTTTCGTATTGACTGTCGGGCTATACTTCTGTCTCCAATTGTCACGGCAAAATTACCTTAAGTGAATCTACATGAAAGTGTCAGTTTATCTAATGCGTAAATTCAAAATATAAAAATTTACTCTGATATGTAGAGATAAAAATAACATGGGAGAGATAGGCAAATTCAAGACGAATGAAAAAACTTAGATTTATCAAGGTAGTAAGGTAATATCCAGGTTTGGCATATTCAGGTTGCAGCGGACTTAGCGGATGCAGAGGCGCCAAACACATTAACTTTATAAATATTGATCAACCTCTGAAATAAATTGATGAGCACAGAAGTGATGTATTGCGACAGCAAATTCTGCAATGGGCAATTCTACCCCTTTAGCCTCCTCTCACACTAGAACAGAATACGTGCGAGGTCGACTTTTCAGTAGAGTTTATTCGAGTTGTTTCGCTTAAATACACATTTTATCATGAGGTGAAGCTTCTACGAGAATCGATTTCACATTTTTAGAATAATATCGTTTATACTTGTATACAAATTTATAACATTCTAACGATCAGAGTTATAGCACGACAACTATCTTAAAACTGACTAAACTAATAGTTGATTTTATTATATACAAATGCGCATACGATTCTTAGCACTAAGCAGCCTCATGGATTCCATTAGATTAACTGTGTAACCAAGGACCTCTATCTGACATACTGGTAAACAAATACATACTCCAAAGCCAAGCGATCCGAAGAGCAAACCGACTCAAGTTATTTGCACCCTAGGGTTAAGGGAATTAAGGACGACCGTGGATTTGGAGTTGGAGTTGGGGAATTGTGTAATATCTTCCCGTTGAACTTTAAGTTGCACTTAGTTTCTATACTCGATTAAAACTTTCGTTATAAATCATTCCTTATTGCCGCCATGAACATTATCGTGCTAGTTTTCTACACTATTTGCATATTATGCAATTATAGTTTAATATTGATAATGCATAGTGGTGCCATCTCTTGAAAATTATTTTAAAGTTGCATGTTTTGTAACTAAGAACTGTCGTACACTGGTGAAAGTGTTTCGTTTATCCTGACAACGCTATAACCTTGACATCTGTTTTCAGATCGACTTATGACAGCCCGAATGGGCTTGTGTCCTATGTCTTAATTTCTATAATGTTGTCCTATATATTGATAAAGTGGGTTACTAGAACCTTAAATGTCCAATTATTTTCATTTTGTCTCTTTAATTATTAAAGGGATTCAACGTTGTACACATTCCAAATGCATGTGACCTCACAACCGCTAGTTGTTATCTCTTTTATACAACAGAGCGTAAAAGAGATATATTCTTGACAGAACTCTGACAAGTTTATAGGTTACTAATCTTACAGCTCATAAATCTCTGCTATATGTATTTATATATCAAAATATCAAATATAATTTACAGCTATTTCGAGGAACAATAAAATTTCAATATTATGTCTGTGGTAACAGGGTTAAATAAAATAAAAATTTATTATTCTTTGACATGACTTGATTATTTGCATTAAATGCATTTCACGTCATACAAATGACCGACCATCTCTAGCGCTAAAACTACAATTCAAACTTTTAATTGCTGTATCTCCGTCAACATTTAGATATTTATTAAAATAGACACGCCAATACACATGGCGTTATCAAAATACATTTGCAAGGTTCAAAATAAACAAAAAATTACTTCCCAGCAAATATTTTGTTTTTATTTGAAAATTATTATCAAACAAACATTGCGAAGCTTTAAATGGCCCACCCTATATGTAGCACATGATCAAACAAACATTGCAGTATTGAGATCAGAGAACTGTTTTCGATTTACCAGTTGATAAGCTATTTCCATCACACCCCCACACCCTGCTTCACCTATTGGATTCTTGATTGATTGGTTATTTGCTATTCGATTATAGTGATTGCAGCGTCCATAGATGTGCAATATATTCGTATTGTTGCGTCGTACGTGTAAATGCCGTCGAACAGAGCCGCTTTTAAGCATAGTCAACATAGGCATGTGCTCACGACTTTATTTTTTTTCACAAATGCAAAAGAAAAAATGTGAAAACACAAATTTAAAAAATTTGCTGTATTTAGGGATAGGGACTCATACCACAATTTTAGCCTGGGAGCCCATCCATCCTAAAAGCGGTACTGCCGCAGATAGTATGAAAAACCCAATAAGTTAAAAATTAATAGAATAACAAAGCACTGCTTGCATAATTGCTATTGTTTCTAACTGGAAAAAAATATATTAAATCGACGAGTAAATGGAATTTGTCGTGGTATATATAGTAAGTAAAATTTCAAAGCGTTGGTACATCTAAAAGTTATCAGACTGCTTCATTTCGTTTCGAAATAAAACAAGAATTTTTGAAATATTGATTTGTTGATTTTTCCCATTTTGCTCTCATGTTCACATCACTTTCTGTTACTTCTGTCACTTCTGTTTTCCCACCCAAATCTGGGTTTAACATGGTGGACAAGTTTCCCTCATAAAAATATCTCATTATCCAGTTTCTTTGGTAATGTATAGAAAAATAAAAGGTAAATTTAGAATTCAGTAACTGTGAAGTCGACGGACAGTTTCAGACTCGAGAAATATGTTGTTAAAGTTCGAATCATTTGCATGGGGAGGAATGGAGAGTATACATTTGACGTGTGGTAATGTTTAGTAACACAACTCAAAAGCTTTTATGAAAGGACAAAAAAAATATACTTAAATGTCCTAATTTTTGCAGTAGACTAGATGGACCAGACATATTTAGTTAACACAATAAAAAAAGTTTTGTTTCACTATAAGATTGTTTTCGCGTATGTAGCACTCTTATCTTCCCTTCAATATTAAGATCTGTACTATCGTACAATGGGTAAGACAGAACAAATTTTGAGGCATTCGGAAAAGGTACGAAATGGAGTGGATATAGAAAAAATCGATAAAATTAGGCCTAATTTGCACCCTTAGGGGTCATCCAAAAATTACGTCACACAAATTTCATGATTTTTGATGTCCCGCCTCTCAAACGAGACCACTAGGGCTCCGCTAAGACATCAACTGACTGAATGGCGCGCTTTTTAAAAAAGGAAGTTATGCTGCCGCACTCTGTATTTAAAAAAAAATTATTTTTGGTTTTGATATTTTAATTTTTTTAAGTCTAAATATAGATTAGATGTAACATCACAAATCCAATGACTCCTCATCCCCTCCAATAATTCTAAAATACTAAATACTAGTATTTAGGTCATAGTGCATAGATCAAAACACGTGGAAGGAGGTAGGGGCAGATGGGCAGTGTATATAGATTTATATATAAAGGGTTCGTGTTGTTCTGCTGATAATCTCCCTTATGGACGCCATGTTGATCTGTGGTCTCCATGTAGTTTTTTATTGTTTTATTTTGCTTTATTGCTACATACCGTAGTAACAGCACGGAGCACAGAGCGCGCGGTATTCAATGAGTAATGGGATACGGTCGACTAGCTGGCCGTGAACTGCGATCCGTTTATTTCGATTCTGTGGTGAACGGACATTGTTATTTTATGTACAGGTATTGGCAACCAGCGTGCTTACCAGCCTGTTGTGTAAATCATAAGAACTGTGAAATTAATTTATGATTAGACTTTTTGGGACCCTATCAACTTCTCCTTCATCATATTCATTGCGACAGGTTGGCCTTCCCTGGGTAGAGGCTTCGTTCATCTGTTCGACAGTTAGTCCTGATGCCAGAAGACTATCCTGCTCCTGTGTTTATCTCGTAAATTTATTAAGCAACGCGGATATTGCTATTTGCTCTGATCATATAACATGTTTCAAAACCAACAATTCCAAACTTTTTCATACAAAATTCTATTTTAAAATAAAAGTGTTGGAAACGTCCCGTTTTGAACGTGATTGTATATCCAACTCTGTGGTATTTTGTCCCGTTTTTAAATCACTTGTTTGTGATATATAAGTTTCACATTCAAATTTGACCAAAAGATAAAATGTCCATCTTTCAGAAAATATAGAAAAACCACGATATGATCGAAAGAAACTTTATTTACATGTTACGTATATTTAAGGAGGTACATGACGTTAACGTAAATGATGAAAACGTTGTGAAATTTGGAGAGTCGATACAAATAGTTAAAATACATGCTGTCTCAAAATTTTAGAGACCTAGGGTTCATAGTTTTCTTTTTATACATGATTAAAAATAGTCATTTTCAATACAAATCATAATTTTTAGCTAAATTTCACCACATAATATACTTTTTAACTATAAAAGAATGGTGACACGGCTTTCAAAAACTAGGTGTATATAAAATAATCTTTTCTGTAAGTATTGCAAAAAGAAAATTATCAAAAGGATACCTATTTACGAATATATTTAAATACAACCAGTAAGAAACAGTAATGTAAGTTATAAGCCGGTAACGTTGCAAATGCCAATTTGAGCGGGAAATTCAAAATCGGAATAAATGTTATATAAAATATAACAATTTATTTGTCAAAGAACCAAATCACGCATGCGTCTAGACACGTAAATTTGCAGAGTTGCAAAATTTATAATTCCTTTTTCAAAATATTTAATTTGTATTTAAATTGAATTAATATAAATTTGATATTAATTATATGTAATTTTTAATTTATTAAACTAATATATGCATAAAAAATCATTTTAACAAGCAAAAAGCAGTTTAATAGGGAATTGAAAAATTCATTTTCTTCGTATTTTGCATTTCGTATTACCAACAGATAAACTTATTGCATTGACGGTACGTCCTGTACCTCCTTAATGTTTACCTAACATAATAAAACATTTTTGTTACGTAAATAATATTACCTAATATACAACGTTTCGTGACCTCTTACTAATTTTGAAAAATAACTCTACCTTTTAAAATATTTCTTAATTATCAATATTAAGCAATTCATTCAGGGCGCATTCCAGAAGAAGCAACTGTAACATGTTCAGACTTGAAGAACTAAATTAAAAATGTAATAAGTTATTCATGACAGAAAGAATGGAGCGAAAAAAGTGATAATGAATTAAGGGAAGTGAAGTTATCAATTTGCAAACAAGAGTTGCCGATCAGACTAAATTGAAGACTGGAAGTTGGGAGGGCGATTCTTTAAAAAAAAAATTGATTTTTAATCGCTTTGAATCGAAGTCTAAAGAATTCATACAGAAAAAAATTAAGTTTAGAAGATCGATTTAGAAAAGATCTTTTATCGATTTTATTTTTATTAAATTTGTAGAAAAATACAAGCCTTTCTTATAATTAAAGAATAAGTGAAGAGTGATTTTTGATTAATCAATAATTATTATTTATTATAGAATAAAATAATTATAATTCCCGATATTTCATGTCCAAGCTTATAATAAATAATGTAAATAATCGTATAGTTGCATTCTTACAAAAAAAAAAATCTAATTTCGATTTTCCAGTGTTTGAGATCGATTCATTGTTTAAAATCGATTTTCTCGATTCAAAAAGTCGATTCTTCGATTCGCCAATCGCCATCCCTAACTGGAAGTAGTAATATATAGACTCATGATAGGTTATACAAATCTTACACATAACTACTTATTCAAAAGAGAACCACAACCAATATATGAACAATGTAACAGCCCACTAACGGTAAAGCATATTATTCTTCGATGCTCAAGGTACTCGTCGCATAGACAAGGCTGTAAATTGTCTGAGGAATACAGGCAGATATTTGAAAGCAGGGAAAGCCTAAAAAACCTTATTGACTTTATCAATAAAAGTAATTTAATCTCTTTATTTAAAGTACCCATACTCGTGTCTATAACTTGTAAATTATGTTTTGCAAATGTTTATAAATGTATATATTATTTTATGTGCTAATAACTTTTGAAAGTTGATGCACTCAAATAAATATTAAAAAAAGAATAATAATCAATATTATTCATTAACGTCTACCCATTTCCGATGATGAGTCCTACCACTGACGACTTCATGTTCTGTCAAGTGTGATGTCGTGGCCTCATCTATGGCATCTATAACTTAATAACAAGCAAACCCAGAAAATATAACTCTGGTCCGGAGACTTAGCCCGAAGGCCCACTGTGTCGACCACGATGTTTATCAAAACATATTATTCGTTTCATTTGAAACACATGTAGTGCCTTAACAATATTCGCTGTCACTAGTTTAACTAGTACTCTTAATACCAACAAGTTTCTTCTATGGATCTACACGTCTGAGCAACAGGCATATGGAGTAAGATTATGGATGGTAGGTTCATTCAATAATGCACCATTACTCTTTCCGCTTATTGTACTTTGTATACGTCAGTGAAGTACGCAGCCGATTCGATAACAGTCGATTCGGACTAGTGGGGTAAATCAAAATTAATTCGGTGTTAAATCGAACTTTAAATTACATGGCTAATCGGAACATTTAAGCAAATATTTAAGTGACAATAGCCTGTAGAAGTATTATTTATTTATTTATTTTTTTTTTAATTTAACGTCGGCCTATTTCCGATGCTGAGTCCTATCACCGACGACCTCCTTCAATGTTGGCAGTATTTATGGTGTCGTGGCCTCATATATGCGGGCTACACCACTGCCTAAATAGTGTACGATTATGTATGACCATAATCAATATAAGTTCATAATAACCAAACCCAGAAAATATATATCTGGTCCGGGGATCGAACCCGAAGACACAGCAGTCGGCGTCAAGCATCAATGCTCTCGCCCACTGTGTCGTCTGTAGAAGTATTAAGTAACTTAAATATTATTATATAATATATAAATTCACCAATTAGTGTATTATATTGCTGTTTTAATATAGGAAAATAAAACGCAAACGAACATCTAAAACCTCATTATTTAATGAAATTATTTTTTTATCAATAGGTTAACTAATATGTTCCTTAGGTAATTACAAAATTTCGACAAGACAAAATTTTACAAGAATCGACTGCTATCGAATCGGCTGCGTACTTCACCGACGTCTTTGTATTTGTTTCTGATTAGGTACATCTATATTTTATTATTTAAATTTGTTGCACCATACGTATACAAACTGGCAATAAAATAAGTGTTTTTCTTTCTCCAGAATAGTGTGTTATTTGCTATTTCATACAATGTTTCGTTAAACTAAGAAAAACATGATACATTGTACATGATACTTAAAACCATAAGAGAAAAGAGAACAGAAAATGAAAGAGAAATATTTTAAATTTACTATAAAAGGTTAAAGGTGAATCTTTAAATGCGCTACGAAAAGCAGAAAGCATTGTAAATGCACTCTCATAGTTGAGAGAACCGAGAAAAACAATACCGGATAAAGTATGTTATTTCCGGAATATTCTATACGGAAATGAAAATAAAAATTTAATAGTTTGTATTGTGAGAGAAAAATAAGAAAATAAAGATGATCTTAGACTAAGAAGTCACGGAAACTAAGTGAGCCGCGGTGTCCCGGAACAGGAAACTAAAACGCGATTGCTGTTTTATATCAGTACACTGTATTTTTAATTTATATACAATTTCAAATATTCAAATGTATGTATGCTTTCATACAAATAGTTAGCATTGTCTCTATTTGTTTAATGTGTTCAATAATTTTAAAAATATTCAACTTAGATTTTTTTAAATATTTTTCTGATAACTGTTATGACGGCCTATGACCCACTTCCGGGTTGACGTCGATTTTTGGAACACCCTGTATATGTAAAGAAATTATATTTCTTTAATTGGTAACACTGACCAGAGATCTTGCAACTGCATTCTAGTCAGATGAGCTAACGGTATATATTAGTCATAGCTACTTTCATTGTGTGCCAAAAACCAACACAATTAATATTTGGAGCTGACAGAACTCACTGTGCATAATGTTAAGTTATAATAAAATTAGATAAAAAGGAATTTAAATAATAAACTTTAAATGTCGTTTCTTTGATTTCAGGTAAGATAGTATGATTTAAGTTAAACAGTGCAATTATTATAATGTGTATGTAAATTACTAAAATAAAAATCTTTCATTTCAGAAGCAACACATAGGTTTTGTTTAAAATTTTTCTTAAAAAGTTATTAGTCAGCGTTACAAGCAAACACATATATAAGGCAACGACATCATAAATACTGACAACATAGTAGGAGGTCGTCGGTGATAGGACTTAGCACTGTAAATATGCCGACGTTAAATAAATAAATTTAAAAAAAATGACATTAATATATTATTTAAATTTCAAGTCCAAACCCGCAAAAGTAGGACTATACGAAAGTGTATTAGGTTCATCACACCCGATCACCCTCTACCCCCTTGAAATGTGGTGGGTAATTTGAATTCAAAATCCGCAAATATGCCATGGGCTAACGTTGTAATCAGTAATTGTTGTTTATTTTTGGAATTTAATAATATTATGTATACAAATATTTGTTAAAATTAATCTCGCTGAGTACATAATAACAAATCCAATATACATAAAGTAATTATTTCAGCGCCATCTGTTATACAATATACGAGTCCCAGGAATCGGAAATTTATAAAAGTTCAAAACTTGTTGGACAACATCCCGACTTAAAATTTCAGTGCGATTAGTCTTAACATGTATAGACCCAACCGGGCACCATAATTGGGTAAAAATTAATAGAGTAATATCAGTTTTACCTCATCGGGAGTCAATTGGGACCTACCTATGATAACCCAACGTAAAAATTAATCAAACTAGTCAGTTTAACCTCATTGGAACCCAATGAGGAACCGACCGGGATAACTAAATGTAAAAATTAATAGAGTAATGTCAGTTTTACCTCATTAGGGCTCAAATGGGACCTACCTGCGATAACCCAATGTAAAAATTAATAGAGTAATGCCAGTTTTACTTTATCGGGACTCAATTGGGACCTACCTACGAGAACCCAACCTAAAAATTAATCAAATTAGTCTGTTTTACCTCATTGGAACCCAATAGGGAGCCGACCGGGATAACCCAATGTAAAAATTAATAGAGTAATGTCAGTTTTACCTCATCGGGAGTCAATTGGGACCTACCTACGATAACCCAATGTAAAAATTAATCAAATTGGTCAGTTTTGCCTCATTGGGACCCAATGGGGAACCGACCGGGATAACCCCATGTAAAAATTAATTCAGTAATGTCAGTTTTGCCTCATTTGACTCAATGGGGATCCGACTGGGATAACCCAACGTCCAGGAACTCATTATAAAAATTAATAAAGCAATAAACATATATAGTCAAAATCACGATAGATCGGCGGACTTAAAAGAGGTTATAAGAGCGGTATAAATTTATAAAAGGATAATGAATTTTGTCTTATTCGTTTCTATATACATTATAGAAAAATAAATGAGTCAGTGCTTTTTAGTTATATCAGCTGTTTATACCCCACAACTTGTTTTAAGTATGAGTCACCGCCGAACTCTGGTAACTTCAACCATACCTAAGCATAAAAACATCTTTTTACTATTAATTATCATAATTGTTATTGCATAGATTTAAAAATTATTTTTAAAAAAGAGTTTAAAAGTTTAAGTTTAGTTGTCTGAAATAATATTTGTGGTGAAGATGTTACTATTAATGACAGATGGCCAGGGTTCCCAAAAAAATTATTATGAATTTGGAAAATTAATTTTTTTACTGAAATTGCCCGGTTCAGACCCTTTTGTATTTTATGTTACACCCCTAACGGAAACCCAATGGGATAGCCCGGTTGGGTTCAAATTGGATTTACAAAAAAAAATCTAATCGGCGCAGTTATGCCCGTATTGTTTATTAGGTGTAGAATCTGCAATGTGCGCTAAGCCTCATATATAAGACATTTAGAATTAAATATGGACCCCATCCATTATTACCGCGTTAAGATGCTGCTGTCGCGAGATGATTTTATCTTACGCTGTGCAACAAAGGCAACCGTTTTAGATGTGAGTGTTTAGATATATCGTGTACTTGCTCAGCATATAATGTAACATAATAGAAAACGAAGAGAAACGTTTGCCACGATAAAAATATATTCTGAAAGTCAGCAGATCTTTCCTCAGCGGAGAATCAGACTAAATAAAATTATGGCGCCCTGAAGTTATAGTCTTTGGAAAAGTGATTCACTTGGGAACGTCCTTAAGTACCTCTTTGTACTTAAGTTACTTGAACTTGCTTACAACATAAGTTACTTGCTTCGTACTAAGAACAGTGTCGCATATATTTATAATTACTTACTAATTAAAAATCCTAGTAAAAGCGAAGTAACAATGTGCCAATAGTGTACATTCTTCTTAATCATATCACTCCATCAATTGTTCCACATGAAAGTCTTCGACTTTAAAAGCTTTAAATGATTTTAATATGAGATAAATCTAATAGCCTCTTCTTGTAATATCGCGTCCTGTGACTTAAGAGATAAAATTCAATTCTATGAAGCAGAGAACGATTGTAAGAATGTTTGGAAAGCAGCGCGATGTTAACTGGAGAGAACATCCTTCCTTTTGTAGTCGTTTCCGGTTGGAATAAAAGAATTTAGAGAATTTTGTAAAGGAGAGAAAAACTTTCAAAATACTGATACCACGCGTTTTGTTATATTTGTTGAAAAAGGCAGGGATTGCAAATCTTTAAGCACGTGCGTGACAATATTTTACAGTGCATTTGTATTGCAATTGCAAAGATCCAGAGATATTCAAAATAGTTTACAAAAGTATTTAAATACAAAATGTATTTAAAATACAAGGAATGAAAAAATTTGAGAAAAACAATTATAACAAAAAATATAAAAGGATTTGGGGGAGAGAGTGAATTGATAATCATTAAAGTAGAAGCTTGCTTGCTTACATGATGAGGAGTGCCAATGTCAACAGTGGGATGTGAGAGGCTTTACATTAACGATCATTGCTTGCACGCACGCCAACCTTACGCCGCGCTGCTGCATTTGACGTCGTAAAACTTACAGCTATCATAAAACAATTTGGAAAATTTACTCATACCTGACGCAATAATACTTAAAGTGCCTCGCACAGCGTACAGCTGGTGTCTAACTTATTAAATAAAAACATAAAAAAGAAGTAGAAATTGTTTTTACGATGTATTATAAAAAAATAATAATGCCTGAACGATAATAATAAATTACTAAAAACAAAGTTTATAGGCTGTGTTTACGGTCATATCCATTTCCCAGTGACGCAAGGCTTGCGGGTCAAATTTACAAGACTTATTGATTCGCTGTCTGATAATGACAAGAAGTCTATACTAAGTATATACTAAGTCGCATTGTTCTGTGTAATTGGAAAACACCCAGCATCTCCTTCTACAAATTACAGGTACCATGTGCAAAGCATGTGTAAGGACCTTAATATATAAAGCGCCTAGCTGATTTATATTGATAAAAAAAACTATCTGTATCTCATATGCACATATAACAAAAGTAGAATTTTATGCTTCTTACCTTCCTCTGTCAACGATGAAATATCTCACGCACATGCATTTACACAATAATAGGGAAGTTTACTGACCTGAAAAGGAAAAAATTATTAGTTATTTAGTAATTTGATAAATGTGCAAACTTACATTAAACATTGACAGAGACAGGCATTAAATTGAACGATGGAATAGGCAAGTAACTTTAATGCCTGTTCTTACTGCAAAGTCCTTGAATGAATTAGAGAGGGAGGGGGAGCGGGGATGTAACTGGTTCATACACAATAGACATATCAAGAAATTCACGTTCTGTGCAATAACTAATCCATTTACGGAACGTATGGTGATCAAGAATTTGCAAGGTGTTAGAAGCTAGGTGTCACAACAAATAGTCATTGATCGAGGTAAACATACCCGGGGGCCGTCAACAACATATACAACGTATACAGGGGCATTCAGAGCCGCATTAGGCCTGTCGGAAACTGCAAGCGTATTTAAACGAATTCTCCAGCCCTCATGTCAGGTAAGTGTCTTTTTTGGCTCTGTGAACTGGGGTAGATAATGATAAACAAAATGCGATATAGTAGTTGCTTATTTTTATATAACACGCTATATAACAAAAACCGGATATTCGCATTGGTATTCGCGAATGTGAGAGATCGAACATTCGAATTTGAATTTTGAATTTTTCGGGAATTTTAATTTTAAATTTCAGCTCCCGAGAACATAAAAAGTCAGTAAAATACACCCTACAGTCTTATCACTTAAAATTCAACCTTTTGCAAATCAAATTTGCAATAGGGTAGTACTCTAGAAAGGTAACGGTTGATTTTGGTGAACGGGTCGGATGGATATTAAAGTGCCAAAACAGAAACCGAAACGACTAATGAATTTATGTTGAGATTTTCTGGTTTAGGTAAAATGTCAATCAAAACGAATAAAAAGACCCTTTTCATGTGAATATGTCACTTGGTTTCAAGTTGAAACGAATATGATTCGTATGCAAATAAAAGGGAAAGGGCTTTACTTGTATATTGTATAAATTCACCGCCGATCAAAGGGTTAATATGTGTATGGCAATAAAGGTCGCTATAAAGAGAATCACGTTTTAATCCGAGCTCGCGGTTCGTTGTTTATAACTCAATTCATGTGTTCGCTACGTTATTTCATGTAATCCAACGACACGAGAACGTAATCGTAATCATACTCGTATATTCCAAGGCTGCCAACATAGTGGATATTTTGTCATATACATATATTAAGTACGTATTTATTTATATTTAACCACGCAGGTTTACCAACATATATCAAAGGTTTCCAACCTTCCTTCCAAAAGACGTTTTATAGTTTTGAAAACAAGGAAGAAGAAAAACTGCTTCTCACAAAGTAATGACATAAAAAACTGTCAAGTCAAGTTCACACTAGGGATGGCGATCTGAGATCGATTAATCGAAGAATCGATTTTTTGAGTCGAAAAAATCGATTTTTTAAATCGATTTTAAGCAATGGATCGATCCCGTGAATCGATCTCAAACACTCGAAAATCGAGATTCGATTTTTATTTTGTAAGAATGCTTATTTATTATAGGCTTGGACATGAAATATTGGGAATTATAATTCTTTTATTCTATAGTAAATAAGGTACTTGATTGTATTAATTAATTAAAAATCACTCTTCACTTATTCTTTAATTATAAGAAAGGCTTGTATTTTTCTTTACAACTTTAATAAAAATAAAATCGATAAAAGATCGTTTTAATTTTTTGGTTAATGCTTTTTTATAAAAACTCAAAAAGAATCAAAAAATCGATTTTTGAGAAATTGATCTTCTAGACATCGATTTTTTTCTGAATCGATTCTTTAGATTAGAAAAATCGATCTTTTTTAAGAAAAATCCCTATCCCAGCCATCCCTACTTCACACGACATTATACGTTTTTTACAGTATGCGATTTTAAACATATAATCAGCGGGATGTTCACACGGTAACCTTTTATTAGTTAAAACGCATAGCCGCAGTTTCCATACGGCAAAATGAATGTACTAAAATGAAATTTGCTATATGTTTGAGGCAAGTAAAGAAACAAAAAGAAACGCTGTTTGATATAGGTGTTATTTAAGTTTTATTAAATTTGAATAGGACGAATCAATAGAGTTCGGACTTTGAAGCGAAGGGATTGTTGTACCTAGAACTTATAGTAGCCGAATTATTGTTGATTTAGAATTCTTGGATAAAATATTGTCTGTGCCGCTTGAGTTGCAACGCGATTTTTATATAATTCCATAGTTTTATTACACAAATCAATAAATAAATTATTATCTATAAAAGATTCGTCAAACATTTTCTAATAATAAAGTTGAAACACGTGCAAATGATACTTCAGCACTAAACACGTGTTCGGTTACTATTCGATAAAAGTCACGCCGTGTGAAAGATACCGCATAGTACATAGTGCACTATGCGTCAGACACTTCCTCGACTACAAATTTCCTTGGGATCTTCGTTAACATTTTGGGCCCAATTGAGTCCCATGTGGCATGCGCTGTAAGCCTATCCAAAAAAAAATATATATTAATAGAGTAATGTCAGTTTTGCCACATTGGGACCTGCCTTGGACCCGACTGGGATAACCTAACATTAAAATTAATATGGTAATGAAAGTATTGTCTCGTTGAGACCGGTTCCCGGCCCAAATTTTTGTGGTGGAGATGTTAGCAATTAACTACAGCTCCATTAATGAGAGATGGACGGGCAGAAATCCCAAAAAAATTATTATTAACTCGGGAAATTATTTCTTTTCCTGGGATTGCCTAGTTGGGGCCATCTAAGGTTTTACGTAACATTGGGTTTAAAAGAAAAAAATCAGTCGGGTCTGTCTTAGTACAAAATATCGCAGGGTTTCTATAACCGAAGCCACTATCCAATTTCACAACTTGAGCAACTGTGATCGATTGTCATCCTTGGCAACATCCTTTCTTATGTGTATTCTCGTACATGTTGTTAAAATTATTAATATTCATTTGCGACCTTCGATCATACACAAATTAGCGTAGTCGTGAAGTACATTCCATCGTTATACTCGTAGACTGCATCTATGAAGACTCTGATGGCAGTACCATGTGATTAAGGATGCCGCACTTTGGAGAAACGATTTTAAAATTTTGGATTAAACATTTACTTTCATAATTTTCTTTAATCTACTGGTTTTTTTGAGCCATCTGGCGAACGGGTGATAAAATGACTAAGTAAGAAATGCACTTGAAATAAATTGTACGGCAGTATAGCCAGAGAAATGTAGATCGAGGTCCATCAACCAAAAAAAGTAATGTCAGGTACGAAGGTTACTTTACATTGCAGTAAGTTGATTAGGCAGCCGCATATTACAGGCCCGTCTTTCTTTTTAATAAATATATTTTTATTCCGATCTGTCGTAAAGACATTTAACAATAGGTTTACAAATAAAATTCCAACACAACCGTATCTATTTATTATTTCATTTAATTAAGTCCCGAGACGTCCATCTCCTTAATCTGCTGAAGGTAGTCCTGTCTTCCATTAGGTTAATCATGTATTAATAATAAATCATGTTATACAGGGTGTCCCAAAATTCAACGATAAGCGGGCACCAGAGGGTACTCCTGCCCATGACTACACGAGAAAAAAAATTTATCTCATTTTGTTTAGAAATTACAAAAAAGAATAAAAATCTTTCGAAAATTGAAACACCTTAAGATGTTTTTAACTACCATGACCACAATTTTTCAAATATTTCTGATTTTCTTTGTATCGGCAACCTAAATAGCACAGCTATCCACCACAACCATTAAAAATCCTAGAATGCTAGTAGTTTTTACACAAAAATTAATCGAAATTATTTTTTTCCCTAAATTTTTTAAAGAATTGTACTTTCTATCCACTTTAACTCATCGTGGTGTAAAAAAAAGTATGAACACTACTGTGGCAAGTTTTTTTTTTAAATTAGCGCAACTCTTCAGGATGAAAAGTGGCGAAAAGTGATAACTATCAACAACAACAATTTATGAAATTTGGTTCTTGTTTTGAAATAGTATGCATAATTTTTTTTTATTGCTAGTTTTCCTGGAGTATTATACCATTTTGGAATCCTGAAGAGTTGCGCCAATTTCTATAAAAACCTTCCCTAGTAGTGTTCATACTTTTTTTTTACACCGCGATGAGTTAAAGTGGACTGAAAGTAAAAATCTTTAAAAATTTAAGGGAAAAAAATAATTTCAATTGATTTTTGTGTAAAAACTACTAGCATTCTGGGATTTTTAATGGTTGTGGTCGATAGCTGTGCTATTTAGGTCGCCGATACAAAAAAAATCAGATACATTTGAAAAATTGTGGTCATGGTAGTTAAAAACATCTTAAGGTGTTTCAATTTTCGAAAGATTTTTATTCTTTTTTGTAATTTCTAAACAAAATAAGATACATTTATTTTTTCTTTTTTCTCGTGTAGTAATGGGCAGGACCACCCTCTGGTGCCCGCTTATCGTTGAATATTGGGACACCCTGTATAAGCAATAATAATCATGTCAATAATGTATTTAACTGGTTCATAAATCTGACTTTGAATTTAGCCGTTGAGTTTCAATTTTTTATCTTACTGTAGGTATAGTAATCGTCTTTCGTTTGTAATATATGTATTTGCACAGGGTCGACTGATTGCAAACGCGAGCCCCGAATCTGCCCTGTGTGAATGCAACTGTGTTGTTAGTGAGAGAACACACAAGCCTGAATAAAAACCTGTGTTTCTTAGTGCAGGTCAATTACGTTGCATGCTATTGACGGCGACATCATGAGCAGAGATGTGCACAAATACAATTCAAAAGTATTTAAATACATACATACATACAAATACCTCACAGTACGACACAATAAAATTTCCTATTACACGAAACATGGCTCGACATGGCTCATTTTTCGTTTTCGTTGGAAACTTCGTTGCGCGGCTAGTTTGCAATCAGTCGACCCGTATGCAGACGGCCTTATTGACATTGGAGTCTACGAAATTGTCTTAAAACAGTAGTATCTCTGCGTACATTAAATTATAAGAAAAACAATACGTAAATAATGATCGAACTTGCTGGGCATTTACATTTTATTTAATTTATTTAACGTCGGCCTATTTCCGATGCTGAGTCCTATCACCGACGACCTCCTTCAATGTTGGCAGTATTTATGGTGTCGTGGCCTCATATATGTGGGCTACACCACTGCCTAATAACTGTACGATTATGTATGACCATAATCAATATAAGTTCATAATAACCAAACCCAGAAAATATATATCTGGTCCGGGGATCGAACCCGAAGACACAGCAGTCGGCGTCAAGCATCAATGCTCTCGCCCACTGTGTCGTCCATTTACATTTTAATTTGATACACCTGTTAATAATTTCTATTGGTATTTAACCTGTATAAAATAATACGTTTTTGTATAAACTCAACAGGTGGCTCTTTCTCTGTGGGTGGTAGGGGTTCAGCAGGATATCTGCGTATAAAATTTAAAATAAATATTATTACCAGGTGTTCGCGTAACGCGGATCGGATTGGGGTGATGGAGCGATGTTTAAGGGGGTTGAAAATAGATTAATAAAGAGATAATGAATCAAATGAACGGCGTTATTTTAATCGAATAAAAACAATGTATTTACAAATGATTACAAATATTACCATAAAAATGTGATTAAATAAATGAATAGATGAGAATTTCTACATTTATTGGGCATTTTTTAAAAAAGTGTTACAATATATAAAAACATATTTGAATAATTGATTATTAATTGGTGGTACGACTGCTATAGGTAAATGGAATTGTAGTTAAGAGTTAATCTTGAACCCTAATAATAATAGGGCAGTTTATTGTTTTTAATTATAGTTACACTGATCTTTTAAGAATGCTATATACCATATATACTATTACCGCTAACCTAAGGGTTTTTCATTTAATATTTCAACAAAGGTTACAAGTGGAATGAAAACTATGAATATTTTTATTAAAGCGTATATATTTCTATTAGAGAATCGAGTTTGGATTAACAAAATTGCTAAACTTACCAATTTATGATAAAAAAAAACTATGTCAATGGGCGTTATTAGGCACCATTAATCCAAATAACGCCCGGACTAAAATCATCAAAGAAATAACATTAAATGAAAGCATTTTCCAAAACAGATCAAAGCAATAAACATTTTCATTATATATAATCAGTTGCAGCCTCTAGGACAATTGAAATACATATCTTCCTTAGCCATACCCACACACAGTGCATGATACTTAGACATGGTACACAGCCATACCCACACACAGTTCATGATACTTAGACATGGTACACAGCCATACTTACATACAGTTCATGATAATTTTTGGTCTCATGCCGGATTCAGCATATGAACCTGGATATTTCGGGATGCCTTTTCAAAAATAATTTTAGCTACGTATACTATGGGCGTTATTTTTAATAAATTATGAAATATAAACACATTTACTTATGTTGAAGCTATTAAATAAAAAGTTTATGCACAACTTTGCAAATAGCTTACCCTTCAACTTATTACCTAATAATAGAATCGCAACGCGTGTCACTTCCACTTCTTATATTGCATCTGATTAAACTAACGCATAGCCCGAAACAGCAGCAAATATGGCAAATGACTATAGACCCTGTCTTCTCCTATCCATCGCGTTTAGCGGTTTCTAGCTTTTATGTGTATCTAGTTTAGCATCAGGTGGAAGTTATTAGGGTCCGGGCGTTATTTGGGAGACCTACCTTATTTGTTACGGCTAACATTTTGTTATTATTTAGAAAAGACATATTATTCTGTCCATCTCTTATGTATATACCATTACAACATAAGAAGGGCGCCTTATCGGAATAGGCCAAGTGCACCATATAACTTAAACATTGTCACTGCCGAAAGCAGTCGTGTTTACAGAATGCGGCTTCTCTTAAAATATGAATAGACGTTTTTAAAATTAAAAGTATTAAGCAGACAAATCTGACCATATCAATAATGAATCAAGAAAAGAAATTCACATCAGTTTCCAATGAAACGATTTGTCACACAAAAAGCAGTAATCACGTCCTCTCTGTTATTCCACCGGACATCAATGAGCAACGACATTTCTAATTCATCTAAACCGTTAAACGCTAAACGGATATAATTAAATTGAATTAACAACTTTCATTTTTTAAACATTCAGCTTAGCACCAACTTTTCTCAACAGCACTGTGCTCTAGCTCTAGCTGTAGTACAAATACTAATAACATTTGCTTGTACGAGTACAATGATTTCAAAAGGAAATAATAAAAATAATTGTGCAAAAGTGCATTGAACCGCATCATTTCATTTTTTTGTAATTACTTTTCACTCATTCTGATTTCGTTACGTGTTTTTTTTATTTTTAGGTAATAGAATTTTGTTTGATTGTCAAAAATATTTAGGGCGGCTCACTGCAAACACGAAATGCGACAGTCTGGCAAGATATGGTGACACATACCTTGTGACAAAGCTGTTGTCTTTGTTTGTTGAATGTGTTCATATAGAGCTGTCTCTATCCTTCTACTGCAAAGACAAAACTTTCTTATATTTTTTTAAATTTAAACACTTTAAGTGCAAAATCGGCATAAGGTACGCTTGAGACATCATGAGACATCATGAGACATCATTGAGAGATCATTCGATAAACGGCACATTGGAGAGCATTAATATTTGACGCCATTCTCTAAACGGTTCACAAAGCAGAACAAATAGTTTTTTTTGCACGACTTATTTGTTACACAAATTCCAAAATAATTCTTTTATAATTTTTTTTTTTAATATGTCACATTACAATGCATAATAAAAATGTTTCTTTATTTTATGTTTTGTAAACGTAATAATTGATCACGCCTAATAATGAGGATGAAATTATCTTTGTTTCGAAATATTTGATTAGGATTAGGTTTAATTTGTTTCATTTCGTGCGCGCCTATACACTTGTTACAAGAAACTTTTTATTTCAAATTAGAATTATGATTTTTTATGTTTTTTATGTTTGTAGAAAAATGTGTATTTTTTTTTTAATAAGATATGAACGAAATTTGCATACATATTTTGTAGAATTTATATACTAATTATAGGTTTTCATTATTTGTTTTTGCATGGTTTTTAGAGCAAAATATATTTGCTGGAACGTATCTACTGTGTAAAACGAGGTTTTGGTGTATACGGCTATTAAATAACGAGACTGACGTTTCTATAGAAGTGTGTATGCACTATTTATCATAAAGCCTTCTCTTTCTAATGCAGTGCCTCTCGCTTCTGTAAACAAATCAGTATAGCCGTAGTCTTCGTTCGCATTAGAGTTGCTTTTTTGTTTCGCCGGAAAAATGTTAGTGTAACAATAAAGCAACGAATTGTTGTGAAATTTCACATGAAACTTGGAAAAACTGCTACTGAAACTTATTATTATTATTAATCTTTATTATGTGCACATGTTTTTGAATGGTTTAAGCGTTTTCAAGACGGGCGAGAAGACGTTCAAGATGATTCACGCCGGCGTCACCCTTCCATGTCAAAAACACATGCCAATATCGAAAAAATCGGTAATCTGATTCGATCTGACCGTCGGTTAAGTATTCGTGCGATTACTGAAACTGTAGAAATTGATTAAAAATTCGTACGGCAAATTTTACATCACAATTTTAAAATGCAAAAAATGTGTGCAAAAATGATGTTAAAAATTATCGCATTCGATGACGTTTTTAGCTTCTTTTCCGGTCCACCGTATTCGCCTGACTTTATATCATGAGACTATTTGTTCTTTCCCAAAATCAAACCTGCATTAAAGTGAACAAGTTTCAGACCATTGAAGCTATGCAGGAAAATCGGCACGCGTCATGAATGAGATGGAAGTAGACACAGAAGCATTGTTATAAACAATGGAAGATTCGCATGGAGCGTTGTAGAGATAGAGGAGGGATGTACGAGTATATTGAAGGTGATAATAAGTAAATATGTATGAAAGTAAAAAAAAAATGTTTTTCAGCGTCAGTCTCATTATTTAACCTCGTATGGTTATAACCATAAAACTTAAGATGCTATAAATACTGCTAACATTGTAGGAGGTCGTTGATTATAGGACTCAAGACTGATTTGTGTTCTAACGAATCAACGTTCACTTTGTGTTCAGACGTTTCATTTTGCGTTCATTCGAAATCAATGAACCGCCGACTGAATGATGCCGAATGAACGTATCCAACATCGCTGGATCGGTTCACTAATGAATTCATTTGGCATTTCTGATTCATTTTGTGTTCAGACGGTTCATTTCGAATGAAAGGCAGAAATGAACAAAATGTAAACAGTCTTATATCAGCTTTACCCACTCTCTTTCTTTACCGAACGGGATGTTAAACTCGTATGTACTCCTACAGTATATTTGATTTATGCTACATACCTTTGTTTTACAAATATATACATTTATACAGAATGACGAAAGTAACTGCCAAAAATTATACAATATCATTAATTACATATTATTTTGTTAAACATACCTGACTGTACTTTAACATTGACTTTTAAACAATAGTGTTTTTTAAAGATTATGTCACCATTGTTGCAATTTTAAGTGATAATTTTTAAAGTTTCAATGTCAACGCTATACAGTCGTGTTCCAGTAAGCGATTATGGCACACACATAGGTGAATGGGTGTATAATATAAATATAAACTAGGCCAACAACTGCGCGCCTATATTCTAACACTAATTGATAACTTTAATTATTTAATGTATAGTGCAGGTACATCAAAATTAAAACAGGTTTTGAAATGATTAGGGGTCATTCATGAATTACGTCACACAAATTTCATGATTTCTTTAACCCACCCACATTGCGTTGTGACGTCCATATTTGAAAAAAAATATAATTTTTTTTAGTAAAAGGCGAAAGATGTATTATGAAAGGAATGGAATGGCGACAGAGGAGGCAGAAAGAAGAAGGCCCGGTAAGAAGTGTGGAAGAGGAGTTAAGGAGAAGAGACAGGGAGATACAACAACAGGAAAAAATGGAAAAAATTGAGAAGAGCAATTATAACAAAAGATATAAAAGGATTTGGGAGAGAGAGATAGCACAATACTTAAGAGAAACAGACACAAAAAATATGAGGATTGCCAGATTCAGATTGGGAAACGAGGAGAAAGGAAACAGATACTGGGCAAGTAGCGAGGAAAGGATGTGCAGGGTGTGCGGAACGGAGATACAAACATTGCAGCACATTAAGTTTTCACGTGAGAAAAAAGTAATAAGCGAGTTATTTAGTTATTAAAGTGAGGCAGTGAAGGGAAGAGGTGGATGGTAGAGATAGAGAAAAGGAAAGAGAAGGAATGGCAGAGTAGAACAACACGAAGAGTAGCAAGAGGACCAAAACAATAACAGTTTTGTTTTTATTTTTATAAGAATATTTTTTGATTTAGGAAGGAGTGAGAATGTTTAGATTTAATAAGGATCAAAATAGAATTAACCACAATGATATGTAAATAAATGAGTTAAGGCACAAGAATGTAGTGCCAAATGGCAAAAACATTAAAAATAACATAATAACCAAGACCAAAAATATTGATAATAATAAACTAAAGTACATGAGTGTCATAAAAGATAAACGCAGAGATTCAGGTGGTTTTCTAAAGCGCGGGGCGCGAGATTCAAATACATATATAGCAATATTTTTTTCTACTTGGGTTCCGCGAGGGTGCCTGGCCCTGGGCGGTTACCCTGCTTGCCACCCCCTAACGCCACTTCTGGGTCTCAGCAGCGGAAATAGACTTACGTTAAATAAATTAAATACAAAAAATAATAAATAAAGGTTAACATTTTTGGATGTCTAATGTGACCGATATTTTGCACTATGACTCTCAGTACAACCCTAAATCTGCTTGGACCTTAATTTAACATAAACAATCTCCTAGATGTCTAACAATATAAGTCTATACTCTAACTAACAATATAACTCTAACAATATGCATTACTGAGAACTGAAGAGGGTAATCTGACGCTTCCAATCCTAGGGCTTCACACGACCACGATACTTTTCACGTATCGTCTCTCTTCCCGTCTCGTAAAAGCGAGACATTTCTGAAAACTATTGAGACGGTACTGAGAGCATATACGGCGAGACCCGAGAGTCTCGTTTCTGGCCCCGTTGACGTTACATTTATGAAATATAAAATCTGCTAACAAACATCTGTTAAATATTTTATTTTATAATTTTGTCTTTTACAACATTTTTTTTTTTTTTTTTATTTTATTGGTGCATCAACTTTTACAACATTTTGTAGCCGAACGAAGAATTTTGGAAACGAATGTTTTAAGGGAAAATAAATGTGAATATAGATTATTTACAAAGCGATTGTTCGAAGACATTTTAGCCTTTAGTTGCCGCAAAATATAATTGAGCGTAGCTGTTAGTACTAAATTTTCGTTAGTTAAAATTTTCTTTTAAAGTTGATACAATTAATGGTGGGAAAAAAGCAATATGCTTAGTGTGTGAAAAATTTAGAATAAAAAAAATAATTAGCCGAAATAATATAATGAATTACTCTGTTTAGGACTATCTTAGGAGTGAGTTATCACAATAACGAGATGTGACAAGACGAGACGAGACTAAAACGGTACCTCTAAACTTACGAGAACGAAACGAAATTTTTGAAACTCTCGCCTTATCTTGTCCCGTGTGAAGCCCTAGTCTAACAATATAAGTCTATGCATTACTAAGAACTGAAGAGGGTTCCAATCCTTCGATGATACCAGAATCTGTGTCAGTACTCTGTGTCAACCTCAGACATTCCCTGCATAAAGATTACTCGGGCTAGACTCCAATTGTATCCAGTTTATACATTTGCTATTCGTGACACTCGTCTTCTTAAGGCCTAGGTCGCACTGCGGAATAATTCCCTGCGGTTTTGTTACACCGCGGCACTATCTCTGCTTCTGTTAATGCTACTGCTGGTTTCATAATTATAAGGTAATCTACAAAGTCTACATAGCTCGGATATACTTTATGCTATTTTAGACACGGAAAAGATAGATGAAGGGTGCTGAGCAGAGGGAAAGGATTAAATAATAATACCATAATTAGGTAGACTGGCTGTCTGCTGCATAAACAACGATATTCACAAAGTCAGAAGGATGCAAAGCAAAGGTAGAACTAGAAGATGTAAAGTAAACAATTTTAGTAGTTGGTTGAATATAGTGTACGGATGCAAAGTCAAATGCAATGCACACTTGAAACATTCGTATAATGAATCGTATCTTTCAAAATTAAACATCAATGCACAAAACATTAATATTTACATCAGGTATACGAATATAATACGTACAAGAACCATCGACACGGCATAAGCCTAAAGAAATTAAACCTAAAGAAACCTTAGAACTCTGACTAAACAGAATCAAACTTTTAACGACCTCTTCCGAATGTAAGTGTTCACAGTTCCGAATCAGAAGCATTGTATTAAACGGATTTTAGTATTATTTCGAATATTAGTCAATTCGAATATAGAAATCCTCAAGAGATTCCAGACAAAATATCTTCGTATAATTACTGACGCAACTTGGTTTATCCATTCAAAAAAATTCGTCACACAAATTTCCTGCACTTTAGACCCCCTCCCCCTTCCTTGTCATTTTTTGCGGAACCTCTCTTAATTTTTTTTTATATTTTACTGTTCTCAGAAGAAATGACCATTTTTCTTTATTTTTATAATAAAAATTATATATTTTATGCTGCATGTGACGTTACACCGCTTCAGGACCGTATCCCTGCCCCCTCATCGTGTGTGGCACAATTTATGGATGGCCCCTTTAGGAATCCCAACCATTAAGATAGAGATAAAATCTCAAATTGAAACCTACAAGAAACAGATTATAAAACCATCCAAACCAACTAGCTTCAGGCTTGATGAATCCTAAGAAAATATTTCATAGACAAAAAAGAAAAACTTCTCAAGACATCTAATTAGTCTAATATAATTATTGTATTCTTTGACTATCGGATGTGTCATTGTTCATATACCGTACAAGTCAGAGGCGGCCTTAGGGGATGGCAAACGGAGCAACTGCCCGGGGCTTCGCACCCTCGTGAATCCGATGTAGAAAAATTCATTACTATATATGTATTTGAATCTCGCGCCTCGTGCTTTAGAAAACCCAGTAGAATCACTGCGTATGACTTTATGTTTTTGTCCAATTTGTTATTTTATTTTTTTCTCTATTAATATTATTAATAAAATTTAATATAAAAAATACAATAAACTGTTTTATTTATGAATAATTTAATATAACTAGAGTTTACCCCCGATGTCTTTCGTGTGTGAATTGAATTTCATTTCAAATTTTCGTTCCATTTTTAAATTGAAATATTTAACTCGTTCTATAATAATTTTACATATAATACAAATACTTTTTCATACAAATTGACTAAAAAAATATATTTTTTCAACAAAATAAAAAATATTTTCAATTTATTCGTTATTTGGAAAACTTTTTTTCAAAATTTGGAATTTTTTTTTTGATTTGTAAATGTAAATTTGTAAACCAAAGTTAGTCCATATGCAAAATGTCAACTTTCTAGCACAATTTTTAGCCTCGTCATGAACCGCCCCCGTGCCCCCAAATAAAATTTTGATTTTTTTTTTTTAATATGATTTAATTTGCTTTCTCCAAAGTTTTCTACTGGGCCCACTAAATTTCTCGGCGCCCATTTTATAAAATTTTGCCAAAATTTCACCTTTCTATCTTTTACAAATACAAACTTATACAGCAAAAAAGGGCCCACTTTTTTTCCAAAATTACGGGTTTCCAGGAAATTCAGGGAAAAATCCGGGGACGCCAAAAGTTTTAGAATAGGAAATTTTCAACTTCCCTGGAGCCGTTTTCGAGCTACCATACAAAATTCACTACCAAACATATAAGAATATAAACATACAAATATACACTTGGAACATTATAATATAGAATAGTGATGGGCCAACTCGGAAAAAACAAAACTCGAGTTAACCCGAGTTAAAATCCACGTAACTCGGGTTGAACTCGAATTACGTAACTCGAGTTAACTGGATGGACAAGTAAATGATTTTTTTGAGTTTCTACCAAATTATTCCCAGAGCTGTTCCAATTTTTTAAAGTATTTATGCAAATACTTAAGTATTTATGCAAATACTTAAAATAATTGGAACAGACAAATTATATTTTTATCTGTTTCAATTCCTTATTTTTTTATATTATTTATTTATTATGTATTGGGAGAGTTATACCTACTAACTAAAGAAACAAAAAAAGTTATTGTTTGAAATCGAATCATTTATTTAAGTATTTTTGGCTCGAATTTTGATTAAAAATAATATTTACTATCAATTAAACGAACTCGAGTTAGAGAGAATTCAACTCGATTGGATTCGAGTTACGCTCAACTCGAGTTAACTCGAGTTAGTTACTCGAGTTGACCATCACTAATATAGAATAATTGTGTGATTTGCGGGTTGCATTCTATATGCTATAGGCGCATCCTGTAATCCTCTGACGTCTCAGAACGTCGAACGTCTCACCACCAAATTATTAGGGACTGCAGTTTGTACTGAGTTAACAGTCTATATTGTGTGGTTTGTGCAGTGTACGCAGCTCCGATTAATTAATCCGAAGCGGATCTTTAAACGCCTGCATATCCGCAGCATTCCGATTATTGCCACTGTCTATGACATAATCCCCCATGATAATAACCACGATCGGATGCGTAAGATGCCGACCTAAAAAGGTTACCTAAAAACCAGATCTTCTCTGTAATAAACTGGTGTTACATAAAACAAATCAACAATATTTTTAAAAACATAACACTGGTATTGCTAAAGTTCTCCTGTTACAAATAAATACAAGTTTTTAGTATTTTCTAGGCGTTAATGGTATCGTATTTATGTCTAGTTTCGTTGTGTGTGTGTGTCTGTGTGTCTGTGTGCAACGTGATTATGATGCAAATATAACATTGCGTAATTTGGCAGGCTCTAGAGTTAATAAGAAGTCAATTATTGCGTGTGTTTATTGTTTCTTTTATTTGCGATTGTACAAAGGGTATTTCAAAAGGTTGGATTTAGAATCCAGTTGCACAAAACTCAGATGAGTCGTGTAGAATAGAAAAGTTGGCTAGTTGATGTTATTGTGAAACTGACCAAAATGTTATGAATAGGGCTTCACACGAGACGAGATAAGGCGAGAGTTATTATCGAGAGAAAAATTATCGTTTTAGTTCCCGTCTCGTCTCGTCTCGTCACATCTCGTTATTGTGAGAATTTACTCCTAAGATAGTCCTAAACAAAGTAATTCATTATATTATTTCGGCTAATTTTTTTTTTATTCTAAATTTTTCACATACTAAAGCATATTGCTTTTTTCTTACCCTTAATTGTATCACATTTAAAACAAAATTTAAACTTTGAAGAATTTCTTTTTATACACAGTTGACCAGCTTTTTCACTTAATGCATCATCACTTTCATCTAATCTCGGCCTTTTTCTCATGTTGACACTACTAACACCTACACTCAACGACAATTTTGCGGCAACTAAAGGCTAAAATGTCTTCAAACAATCGCATTTTAAATAATTTATATTCACATTTATTTTCCCTTAAAACATTCGTTTCCGTTCGGCTACAAAATGTTGTAAAAGACAAAATTATAAAATGAAATATTTAACGGATGTTTGCTTAGCAGATTTTATATTTCGTAAATGTACGACCTAACCGTTTTCGTAATAAAAAAAGATTGAACGTTTATGTTGCTGTTAGTTTATTTTTACGCTTTCTCGCTTTTACGAGACGAGTAGCAAGACGAGACGAGAAAAGTCTCGTGCTTGTGTGAAGTCCTACTATATATATAGATATTCGTCAATTTTTGAATATTTAATAAAATAAAAACGCCAATATTCGTTTATTAAACAATATTTTAATAGAGAATTAAAAAATCGAACCCTAAAAAAAAAGTTCACAAGTCAATTATACAAAAATGTATAACATTCTATCGACGAGGCACGTTGTCTACGGGTCGACATTACCGTATCGGATATATCGATAAAACATGAATAATAAGGAAAGTGGGAGAGAAAAGGACTACGAGTCTATAGAGACAACAACTTAGATCTTACCGCCGTCGGTTTTGCATCGGCTAGCTTTTTTTAGCGACTTGCTTTTCGTACCATGGAACTTTGGAACTGCCGGTGGTAAAACTTTTAAGCAACGCATCAGTCAGATAGATACTAAACGTAATAGTGATTGTGAATTCGCTTTCTAGCCCAGTTCCCAAAGCCAAAAAAAAGCCACTTATCTGACACACAAAAAAAATATTGTATACAAAACTTGTAGAGAATTGAGTACTCTATAAGTTTGATAATAACTATTTTTATCGTACGACACACTACTAACGAGATATTCCTAATAAACCGTTTTTGGCAGTCATTTTCCTAAGATGGCGGCTCTCTTGACGTCGCCCGTGTTGGATAACTTGGAGTTTTCATTACCAGCCCTAACTTTAAAACATATCCAAAAATTAGAACTACCGGCCCTCATGTCAGATAAAAGTCTAAAGTTCCCGGGCTATTCCCCTGGGACGCTATTCCTGAGTTCAATCGAATCGTAAACTCTTCTTCTTTCCGTAAAAATCACTCGATTTACTCAAAAGTGCTATTCCTGAAAATTTTACGAAAATTTACGAGTAGAGCATCCAGCAAAAAAGTGAACATTTGCACGTCAACTATTTAGCTTGCGAATGTACGATCGAACAGTAAATTTTAGTGATTTTTATTAGTTATCACAGTTTCAGGCAAGAGTATTTATTAAAATGTGTGTTGCTTGTTCTATTTTTCTGATGTCAATTTTTTTATTTTTTAAAATGTCAAAAAAATAAATATTTGTTGAAGTTAACCTCAAATTTTTCTATTACTTTTTATTGCGCTTTATATTAATTTAAACACTTAATTAATAGATCTTATTTATAATAGAATATACTGTTTATTTAATAATAAAATTAGAAATAGTATATTGTGTTTATTCTTAAATATACTTATTAAAATAAGTGCTGTTTTTTTAATCTATCATAATTTAACAAATATAATGTAATCTAATATTCTATTAATGCATATAGTATTTTAAAATTCAATTGTTAAATGATTAAAAGTTCTATAAAATTAATAAATAGGAGAATGTATAAATTATTATGATATATTATTATACTAAGATAAATGCTTCTTTTAAAATCCAGAAAAACGGTAGAAATAATAGTTTAACCAGATAATGATATCCAACTTACAAAAAATATTTAAATTAATTTAAATTTCCCGCATTTTGCTGGTCTTCAAACCTTCTACACAATATATTCAATCGAATGGAGAATGTTAGTTTCGATTGTATTCAGGAATAGTGTTTACAATTGTGATCGAATCTGTTCGATTGCGAACATTGCTCGCAAAATTCAGGAATAGGGCCCCTGGTTAGAACGATGAATTCAATGCAGTAATACCAACCTGTGGACGACTACCGTTAACAATAAAAACATTTATTTTTAATCACCTTGTACATTTATATTTTATAATATAATAAAGTTACGTAATGTAGTGAAAGAAAAGCCATCTGTATGCAGCAATGCAGGATCGCGTTGCATTGCAGTGTACGGGTATAATGCTGTAAACTTGTCAATTGCTAGATTTGAAAGACTTGCATAGTGCATTGTGCATTGTGCCGGCCAGACTCCAGCAGCACATCGTCTACATATTAAAATGTCAACGACGAATCTGTGTCAAATAGAAATACCACCACTTGCTTTAACTCTTCACTATAAATACATATAACTAGTAGTCGGATATGAAATGCAAATTGTAAATGTCTAAGCCGATGGGTCTACTTTCGGCAAAACCGTATTTTGTCCTATAAATGTGTTAGGGCCATTCATTAATTCCTTCACACGCAAAAGGGAAAGTAGAGGATCCCCAAAGTGTGACAAGACGTGATAGGGGAAAAAGAGGAGTCATGTGCTTCGTGATGTCACTTCTAATCTAAAATTCGTCTTTCAAAAAAGGTAAGATTTTTAAGGTAAGACTTTACGTAAATGATGAAAATGTCGTGAATTTTGAAGGATCGATAAAAATAGTTAAAATACATGCTGTCTCAAAATTTTATTGACCTAGAGTTCGTACTTTTCTTTTTATATATGATTAAAAGTAGCCAATTTCTATATACAGCATAACTTTTAGCTCAATTTCACCACATAACATAACTTTTAACTATGAAAAAATGCAAAAGGAAAATTATCAAAAGGATACGAAAAGGATTTACGAAAATAATTGAACAAAACCAATAAGAAACAGTAAATGTGGGTTATGAACAGGCAACGTTGCAAATGGCAAATGGAGAGGGAAATTCAAAATTTCAAACTCAACGAGATTATGCTCCAAGAAATGAATAAAGCTAAGGGGGTGCCAGACCTTTATGTAAATGATGAAAATTTCGTTAAATTTGGAAGATCAACAAAAGTAGTTAAAAAACATGCTGTCTCAAAATTTTAGTGACCTAGGGATCATAGTTTTCTTTTTAGAAGTAATTAAAAATAGACATTTTCCATATACAGGGAGCAATAAAAAACCTCTTTTGGGTATTGTAAAAGAGATAACTATCAACAACAACAATTTATGAAATTTGGTTCTTGTTTAGAAATAGTATGCACAATTTTTTTTTATTGCTAGTTTTCCTGGAGTATTATATCATTTTGGAATCCTAAAGAGTTGCGCCGATTTTTAAAAAAACTTGCCATAGTAGTGTATATACTTTTTTTTTACACCACGATGAGTTAAAGAGGACAGAAAGTAAAAATCTTTAAAAATGTTAGGAAAAAAAATAAATTCGATTGATTTTTGTGTAAAAACTACTAGCATTCTGGGATTTTTAATGCTTGTGGTGGATAGCAGTGCTATTTAGGTTGCCGATACAAAAAAAAAATTGTGGTCATGGTAGTTAAAAACATCTTAAGGTGTTTTAATTTATTTAACCCTAATATGGCAGACATAATATTGAAATTTGATTGTTCCTTGAAATAACTGTGAATAATATTTGATATTTTGATATATAAGTACATATAGCAGAGATTTATGAGCTGTAAAGTTGGTAACCTTACACAAAGATTGTGATGTCACATGCACTTGGAATGTGTACAACGTTGAATCCCTTTAATAATTAAAGAGACAAAATGACTTTTTTAATTGTTAATATCTCTTAACATATAAGGAGTTATTAAAAAATAATTGGACATTTGAGGTCCTAGTAACCCACTTTATCAATATATAGTACACTTTTATAGAAATTAAGACATAGGACACAAGCCCATTACTGATCCACTCAACTCGCCTCGTGAGAACGCGGCTAAAGTATCAGCTACCAGTATTGCACGCATTTCAACGAAACCCAAACTCCAGCCCTGACCACGTAACGGTCTCGTATAATTCGTGTTCTTTAACACTAAACACAATGCGGACAACAACATAACACATTAAATTACTTTATATAAAAATTATACATCAAAAATATTAGTGTCACAGTTGAAAGTCATGAGGTCATAAAGTGAAGTGAGCTGCATGCCTTACGCCATACGTGTGATACGCAGAGCCATATACCATATGCTATGCGGAGTAGAGTACATTGCCACTCCACCAGCTCGTTGTGATGACCGTGATGGCAGTGACGTGACGCCTTCGGGAGTTGGAAATGGTTTTAACAACTAGAATGGCGCGCGGCTAAGAGATTTGTTAAAATAATAAAAGATCACGAAGATGGTAATGTACTTAAATGAAACGGGATTTATCGGATAGTTAAAGTTGACATATCGTTCAATGGTTCCAAAACTGAGTTAATGCGTATATATTAAAATTAACTTTATAATTTTTTCAGTAGCTACAATTATAATGCGCTTGTGAATTAATTTTTATTTAAATATACACTAATATATTAAAGTACTGGCTTTTATATTTTTTGAAAAATTCAAAAGTTAACTAAGACATAGTTTTTTAAAATAAGAATTTCTATTTCCCGCCTAATTTTTAATCATCTTTTGACGTCAAGAAACAAGTATTATAATCCGTAGACTAATATAAGTAGCCGATTTTATTTCTCTTTGTTCATAATTTCATAATATCAACTGTAAATAGTAAGAGACGTATCACAGTCATTGTTGCATCTCTTTTACACTCTGTTCTATAAAAGAGATGGCAAATCATAAAAGGAAAGAGGGTAAAAATCGGAATCGTTTATTTGTTTATATGTTTACGCGATTCGTATGTTAGGCTCCAAGAAAATGGCTCCAGCGATTTTTTTCAAAATTTCCTGCTTCGTAGAGAAAATAATTCTAAGACTTTTGACGCCCTCGGATTTTCCACTGAATTTCCTGGAAACCCGTAATTTTGGAAAAAAAATTTTTTACTTTTTGCTGTATAACTTTTAATTCGTAAAAAAAAGAAAGTTGAAATTTTGCATGTGTATTACAGGAATTGAATGCTAACATATGTCGAACTTTAGAAATTGAAAAATTAATAAAAAGGGCGTTAGGAAAATTGGGAGGCCCGCTAGACAAGTTTTGAGAAAGTTTAAATTTTAGATTGTGTCATAATTGAGTATCTTATTAATAAAAAAAATTTAAAATTTTATTTGGGGGCACGGGCGCGGTTTTTACCTAGGGTAAATTGTGGTAGAAAATTTGAAATGAAATTACGAATTATTTTATTGAATTGAAATCATATACACTAAAAAGATGTCGTTAGCCAAGGGGTGTAAACTCTAGTAGATATAAATTAGTTATAAATTCGCACAGTGTACCGCTCTTTTGAAATATACTATAAATAATATCCAGTAGCGGACTAGCTAACGTTTCAGCTTGCCCAAAGAATTGTGGGTCTCAAATAAAACATATTAGAATTTATTATCGAATTTCTTTCCCAATCCTTACCTCTGACAAGCAATATTTTAAACTCCTATATCTGCTATGGAGCTCTGTAGCACTGGTTGCTACGCAACTCAAGTAAGCGGCTTTGCCAACTTACAGAACATCAAGTGATGCAAAGAATCGCACAAAAAAAACTTCGTAATAATGTATCATCATATCTGCAGAAGTTTTAAAATAAAAATAGTTTTTATCAATCACAAGTTAAGGAGTTCGATAAAGGAAACGGACAAAGAAATTCTCTTGAGATCTTACTCCTGTGGGTTGCTCTAAAGTTTTGTTAAGAAATTGTTAGACTTGCTTTTATTTATGTTGAATAAATTATTATCGCCACACTGGGACTGGACTGTACGGAGTACAGAAGAAGCTAAATAACTGATCTGAGTAATGGGCTTGTGTCCTATGTCTATAAAAGTGTACTATATATTGATAAAGTGGGTTACTAGAACCTCAAATGTTCAATTATTTTCTAATAACTCCTTATATCTTAAGAGATATTAACAATAAAAAAAGTCATTTTGTCTCTTTAATTATTAAAGGGATTCAACGTTGTACACATTCCAAGTGCATGTGACATCACAATCCTTGTGTAAGGTTACCAACCTTACAGCTCATAAATCTCTGCTATATGTATTTATATATCAAAATATCAAATATTATTTACAGCTATTTCAAGGAACAATCAAATTTCAATATTATGTCTGCCTTAGCAGGGTTAAATAAAATAAAAACTTATTATTCTTTGACTTGACTTGATTATTTGACCACCAACAACTACAGAACATTACCACAGCACTGACCTACTCAACAAATAACTGACGTTAAAATGCATTTCACGTCATACAAATATGGCCGACCATTTCTAGCGCTAAAACTACAATTCAAACTTTTAATTGCTATATCTCCGTCAATATTTAGATATTTAATCAAATAGACACGCCAATACACATTTATTAACATCAATTTCAATCAGCAATTGAAAAATCGACCACTAAAAAATGAGGACATAAGCCCATTGACTTTCTGGTTTCTGACATTTGATTATCCTTTGGGGGGTGTTCAGTGCCATTACGAGAAACAACAACAACCTATACAAAGCACGAGCATCGGGACACCATCTGCAAAGGCAGTCAGGAGTTTCCATTAGCGTCGTAATTGGACGTGGAAGGCTTTCCAGGAGTCCGTCGGAGAACAAATGAAAATACAACGACAAGAGTATAAAAAAAACTTTAAAAAATTTTAAGAAATAGATAGATAATATTAAACTCTAACCGCCTTACAAATAAACCTGTTATAAAATTTATACCAGGTATAAAGCCCGTCCAGATAGGCTTATTATCAGTTTATATCTGGTATACATTTTATAACAAGTTTATTTGTAAGGCGGTAAGGGTCTTTCACACTAAAACAAAATACTTGTGATTTTCGGCTTTCTTCAGTGGGATGTATTGGAGTTGTTTCGCATAAACATACACTCTACTAAAAATCCTGCATCGTAAATAATCGGATGCAGTGTGAGAGGAGCCTCACTAGTATCTGACTCTGTTACGACGAAAGACGAAAAATGCGAGTTGTAGAAAAGAACATGTGAGAAAACAGATATGACATAAAAGATTGCTGATCTGTTATGCACATTTTGATCTATTTAAGGATTAAAGGAACAAAAATGACTTACGACTTGCGATTAAAGTAATTAGATATTTTAGGTGCGAACTTTTCAATATATTATACAAGCCCTTTTACAATTTCAATAAAATAATAATTTATTCTCTGTGAACACAAACGTAACATTTAGACCTAGATTTAAATCTAGTCATTTAAATATTACATTTACATATATTTCTAATCATACTCGTAGGTATTATTAAATTCATAACGTTTGATCAATTTCAATTTCCTTTTTTGATTATATAACTTTCTAATTACTTTGATAAAGTTGTGAGAAACCTATATGTAAAGTTGAAAAGGTCATAACCGTCTATACATGTAGACAAGCTATTAATTAAATATATTATCATGTAATTAATTTGCTTTTTTGTATTCTATAATACTTAATGTTATCGTGTAATTTAAATTACTGACCAAAATTATTTTAATTTTATGTAAACTTGAATAAAAAGTTGATTTTAGATTTGAAGAATATGTAGTATAATTTATACGGATTAACAGAATTTTACATGTTTATTAATATTTTTATAAATCATTAAGATGATATAAAAGTTTTATTCAGGAAAACATAAATATTGACATTCAAAATACACTCACGCCGGTAAAGTACATAATGAATAATAGAATACAAATATAACCTTAAATATGACATAAATATATAACACTAACCTCATGAACTTTCGGATGAACATGATTACAATGTCTTTGTTCAAACACAGCACTTAAAACAGAGTTAATTATAATTAAAAACAATAAAAACATAAACACATGACAGTTCAAAGAAACACAAAACGCCATTTTGAAATTTACGTCACTGAATAAACTTGTTTTGCGTTATAAAATCAAATAGAATACCAACTGCAATGCGGCTGCGTGTTTTCAGACCGTACGCGTACTACCAATATAAAAAGTTATACACTTCATCATCGACATCTCGAATGAAACTGGCGCGTATACAAGAATGAAAGCTGTTTAATAGTTGTTTAATAAAAAAAACATATAAATGTTCGCGCAGGCGCTGGATGTTCTGCAAACTTATAAAAGGGTTTAAATCAAGTTTGAAATTTAAATCAACTGTACTGGAAACAATGTAATTCAGTATGTGAGGTTTAAAGGAACAATTTGTATTTTAATCGCAACTTTAATATAACTGGATCTCTTTTAATTTTGGCAAATTTAAGGCAAAAACAGTTTCTGAAAATAATAGCAGAGAGCTACTATACCCCGTTAAACCAGAGGCCTCGAATATTTTAATTATGTACACTGGAATCCCCTACAGTAGTACATTTAAAGACACATGTAACGTTCCCACGCTTTTGTTCACTCATATTCAGATTGTGCAATAAATTGAAACAACTCAGTAAAGTATAGGACATAGAGACATTGACGCTATGCTGCCATGCTTTCGGCTTTGATTAAAAAGAAGTTTTATTTTAATTGATTTTAAATTACAGTTGATAATACTTCGATTAAGCGATTAGTAACCAACATTTATAAGCTCTTACTTTTTATATATTTCGTTTTAATGGGCTTGTATCCTCATTTTTTAGTGGTCGATATTTCAATTGTTGATTGAAATTGATGTTAATAAATGTGTATTGGTGTGTCTATTTTATTAAATATCTAAATATTGACGGAGATATAGCAATTAAAAGTTTGAATTGTAGTTTTAGCGCTAGAAATTTTCGGCCATTTGTATGACGTGAATGCATTTTAACGTCAGTTATTTGTTGAATAGGTCAGTGCTGTGGTAATGTTCTGTAGCTGTTGGTAGTCGAAATAATCAAGTCAAATCAAAGAATAATAAGTTTTATTTATATTTAATCCTGCTAAGGCAGACACAATATTGAAATTTTATTGTTCCTTGAAATAGCTGTAAATAATATTTGATATTTTGATATATAAATACATATAGCAGAGATTTATGATCTGTAACGTTGGTAACCTTACACAAGGATTGTGATGTCACATGCACTTGGAATGTGAACAACGTTGAATCCCTTTAATAATTAAAGAGACAAAATGACTTTTTTAATTATTAATATCTCTTAACATATAAGGAGTTATTAAAAAATAATTGAACATTTGAGGTTCTAGTAACTCACTTTATCAATATATAGAAATTAAGACATAGGACACAAGCACATTTAGAAATAAATCTAACGGGACCTAACATGCAACTATACAAATAGTATTGGATTTCAAATATAGGTGACACTAAAACCGTTTATCGTAAATTGTCTGTAATGAGTAATAACTTTAATTCTTTTAATTATATTATTAATACCTTAATGTAACATTTAAATTTTAATTAAGTTATTAGGATGGTCTCTATATAGTCGGTGGTTAAAAGATTTTTTTAGCTAAGACTTGAACATCTTACCTCGATCCATGTGGAGCAGTGGATGCTGGCTGAGTGCATTGTCCCAGCATTGTCCATTAAGCGCCAGAAAAGCGTATCAAAGCGTATCTTTCACAAGTTCACAAAAGTTGCAGTTAATTTATTTAATAGAAATTGTTAGAAATATTGCCCAATATTGTTTAGATATTATTATTCATAGCTTAAAAAGTATTTATAATGTCGAAAGCACATCCTCCAGAGTTAAAAAAGTAATATATTGTGTCTACTTGTCAGAAACTAAATTGCAGGTTATGTTTCTAAACGTTTTTACTTATAATTATTTTTTTTTAGATTTATGGATAAACGTCTATCACTAAAATTGAACGGTGGGCGCTCTGTCAATGGGGTTCTACGCGGTTTCGACCCCTTTATGAATCTTGTTGTAGATGATACCATTGAAGAGACTAAAGATGGACAACACAATCAAATTGGAATGGTGGTAATAAGGCAACTTGGTTAATTTTACGTTTATTATAATCAAACAATTCGAATTTAATGTTTTTGGGCGAATTATTAATTTAATGTATTTGTTACAGGTTATCCGAGGAAATAGCATCATCATGGTTGAAGCAATGGATCGAATTTAGCCGGCCAATGATTTTACATTTAGATATAATTCACTATTCTTAACATTAATGCGTCTCCATAATTACCTTTCTTAATAAAGTATTAAAAATCAAAAACATGTTTTATTGTTACAATATACCGTGACTCTAATTAGATAATTTAATATAAGTTACAAAAAGGTATGTTTCATTTAAGATAATTTTTTTGTATTTTACTCAATCTTACTATTATCTATTGTTTTTTAAAGAAAATTTTATCAGTACCCATGGCACCTATTTTTGCTTATTTTATTCTGCACACAGATTAATTATTTTTATTCATACAAGGATTTGAATACCTGCAAAGAAATACCTGTCACGTCGACGACATAAACTAGTACTTTCTCGGAATCTCGCTCGCGATTTACTTTATCGACATGTGTCCCTTATTATCTCTGGTGTCCCTTGTGTCTAGTGGCGTCCTCCGGCGTTATTACTAGCTAGCAATTTTGACGGTCTTTTGTGCACACACGTGAAGGCAAACACCGCGCACCGAATTTAGGCTTTCTAAACAGGTGATATTTATTTAATATTAAGCTCTAAATAAAGAAAAAATAAATTTATAATTTCAGAAGCGTTTCATGATTATTCTGTATTAAATATTTGTAGCATTTTTTCTTTTAAAGGTGTGTGCAAAAATTTTCTGAATCATGACTTCGTTATGGCAATTATTTTCTACATTTTAAACACGTTGCGTTGTCATTTTTTACATATTGATTATTTATTGTATATATTTTATTATTAAAAGCAAATATTTGTTCAATTAATGTGTTAGTGTCAAATATTTTATGAATTCTAAATTAATTCTAACCTAAATTGGTGCTTTTTTCTTTGTATTCCTTATTTGGCAATCATCCAAGGTCGTTTTGTTAACCTAGTTTTTCTTGAAAATTCGTGAGTGTGTCTTTCGTATACATAAATTGCATGCCAATTGGTTTCGTATATTGAATTTTTTTTAATCAAGTGGTTATTATCATAAGCAGAAATTATTAGAAGTAATTGAAATAATTCTTTTTTTTAAATCTAAAGCAAAATATTTTTTAATGTGCAGTTCCTGATTTAAATTTGTCGTCATGCCTTCCGACGCTAAGAAACGGGAACAGCAGAAGAAAAAGGAAGCCGCAAAGGCCCGAGGTGCAGGAAAGAAGACTACAGGAGGAAAATCAGAAAATGATAAAGAGTCTTCACCAACACCATCCCAGACAAATGGACAGAAAAATGGAGTCGTTGAGCTGACACCAGAAGGTACTAAAACGTTTTTCTATGGTATGCATACCATACAATGACTTCCTTATCTAATAAATCTGAACTGACAATTTTCAGAGGCTTTATGTGCTAAGTTAGAGGCTGAAGCAAAGATAAACGCTGAAGCCCGTTCGTGCACTGGATCTTTGGCTGTGCATCCACGTTCTCGAGACGTGAAAATAGATAATTTCTCTATAACTTTTTATGGATGTGAACTTTTACAAGACACTATGTTGGAATTGAATTGTGGCCGTCGGTACGGTCTTTTAGGATTAAATGGAAGTGGAAAGTCTTCGCTGTTATCTGTTTTAGGCAACCGTGAAGTTCCTATTCCAGAACATATAGATATTTTTCATTTAACTCGTGAAATGCCAGCAAGTGATAAAACCGCTTTGCAATGTGTTATGGAAGTGGACGAGGAACGTATTAAATTAGAAAAACTTGCTGAAGAGTTAGCACATTGTGAAGATGATGGTAATATATATGTTTCAAATATAGCAGTAAACGTAAAATGTAGTATTAGCTTAATAGTAGCTAATTTAACAATGCGTTTATTTATTTGATTAGATGCCCAAGATCAGTTGATGGATGTCTATGAACGCCTAGATGATATGTCTGCTGATACAGCCGAAGCTAGAGCGGCGAATATTCTTCATGGTTTAGGATTTGATAAGTCAATGCAGAACAAAGCTACTAAAGATTTTTCAGGAGGTATAGTAATACATAAACAAATTTTATTTTCTATTCTATTTTTTGTTTAAATGCATTGTACTGCAATTTTCTTGTTCACACTACAGGGTTATAGCTGCACAAAATAGAAAATAACTTTATTATTAATATTTTGCAGGTTGGAGAATGAGGATAGCGTTGGCTAGAGCTTTATATGTAAAGCCCCATCTGTTACTTCTTGATGAGCCCACGAACCATCTTGATTTAGACGCTTGCGTTTGGCTTGAAGAGGAATTAAAAACATATAAGCGTATTTTGGTAATAATATCACATTCCCAAGATTTTCTTAATGGTATTTGTACGAATATTATCCATATGAACAAGAAGAGGCTCAAGTATTACACCGGTAATTATGAAGCATTTGTAAGAACAAGGATGGAACTTCTTGAAAATCAAATGAAGCAGTACAATTGGGAACAGGATCAAATATCACATATGAAGGTGAATTGAAGGAGAATATCATTAAGTGCCAACTAAGAAATACGTTATGAAATATAAAATGTACTTTATGTAATACTATTTTATTTTTAGAATTATATTGCTCGGTTTGGTCACGGTTCCGCTAAACTTGCTCGTCAAGCTCAATCCAAGGAAAAGACTCTTGCTAAAATGGTTGCTCAAGGATTAACTGAGAAAGTAACAGATGATAAAGTATTAAACTTCTACTTTCCTTCTTGTGGTACCGTCCCACCACCTGTAATTATGGTTCAGGTTCGTTCACATTTAATTGTAATATCTCCTTTTTTTTAACAACTAGGTCTCCTTAATTATTATTTTTTTAATTTATAGAACGTTAGCTTCCGCTACACCGACACAACTCCGTTTATTTACAAAAATTTGGAATTCGGTATCGATTTGGATACTCGGTTGGCCTTAGTGGGGCCTAACGGAGCTGGAAAATCAACTTTGTTAAAGTTGTTGTATGGAGAAGTAAGTCAAATAATGTCTATTGAATATTTATTACTTTACTTTATTAATATTAATTAAATAATTTGTCGTATTTAGTTAGTACCAACATCAGGTATGATACGTAAAAACTCGCATTTACGTATTGCAAGATACCATCAGCATTTGCATGAACTCCTGGATTTAGATATCAGTCCTCTGGAATACATGATGAAAGCTTTCCCTGAAGTGAAAGAACGTGAAGATATGAGAAAAATTATTGGTCGATATGGTCTTACTGGAAGACAGCAGGTTTGTTTTTGTTGCTAATGTTTAAATTGAACCATAAGTTATAATTTTTATGAATGAATATCATTTGTTATATTTTCATAGGTTTGTCCGATTCGACAACTGTCTGACGGACAAAGGTGTCGTGTAGTTTTTGCATGGCTGGCTTGGCAAACTCCTCACCTTCTATTGATGGACGAACCTACCAATCATTTGGATATGGAGACAATAGATGCGTTAGCCGACGCTCTAAATGATTTCGAGGGGGGCATGGTTTTAGTCAGTCACGACTTCAGACTGATTAACCAAGTATGTTTTTTTTTAATGGGTTCTTATTTTATCTCGCGGTCTGTTTTGAATTTATATAATAATTTTCTAAATTTTCCAGGTTGCAGAGGAAATTTGGGTATGTGAATTTGGAAAGTGTACTAAATGGCAAGGAGGTATTCTTAAATATAAAGATCATCTGAAGAATAAAATTTTGAAGACTAATGCCGCTAACGCTGCTAAACTACGAAAGTAAAGAAATAAAGAATTAAATAATTTATATAAAATGTCCATTGTGTCTTTTTCAATTCCAGTATATTCGGACTTTGTGCGCGGTATTATTTAGAAGAATAAAATAATTAAAATGTTCAATTTTATTTTACAAAGATAATATACATACTACAAATTCTATATCAAAGATCATTTTACTAAACGGTAAATTTCAACATATTTAGTCTTATCTTATCTTCAAATATTCAATAGTTTTTCCAAATATTTTCCTAATTATGTAGAAATCACGAAAAATAAAATTGAACAAACCAAACGTGTGTGATTTTGAGGACATGTGTTTTGTACAATTTTTTGTTACTATCTACATACCCTAATTTTGTACAAACTATATATATATTTCACGTAGGCAATTTATAATATTCAATAATTGGTAATCTCTCTTTTTAAATTTAGAATAATTTTATTTATTTTTTCAAATATATCTGCTATGTTACTAACGTGTGTTTAGATTCAATGGTTTTTATAACAATAAAATATTTATTATAAAATTTTAATTTACCATTATGATTAAGGTATAAGGTCTACAATGTGATAGTAATATTTTAGTTATACATAATTATTTTTTTATAAATAGTAAACAAAATTTATTTTTAAAGAAACGGAAGACTTCAAAATACAGTTTTTTTGTGAAATACCTTTAATTTAAGTATGGATAGGAGAATATATTTTAATACATCATTTATGAATATTCAATTTAAATTTTGTTATTTACTCTAAACAAATTTGTACAACTGATGGACAATGTCGTACTTTTTCCAAATTTCTTCTCTAAAAATGTACTGGTTCAATAACATTTAGACAGACTTTGTACATTTGCGAAACTGTTATTTATGTTTAATTGTGAAAACTACTGAAAATTGAAGATTTTTAATGTATCAATTTCTCTGAATATTTTTTAATGAAAATTAGTGTTGAACTTCACAGATTGTAATATCTGTAATTCAATTTCTAAAATAATCATGTTTTCATTTTTAACTATGTAGGATATAGCAATACATTCTTATAACATACATTTCAAATAGTGAATCGATAAACTTTTAACAGTTATATCAATCAAAGTTATTAATTAACTAATGTTATCCAAATAGATTTTTTACGTTGATTTATTAATTAATTTGTATGATGTATCATATAAAGTAATAACATACTGGTTCTGATTTGCATGAAAGATATCAGGTTAGCACCGCGTTTAATAATTAGCAAATGATAAACATTAAACGCGCTTTAGTATTGCATGTAACTACTATCTTAAAGAAAAGTAATTCAATTTGGTTCATGTACAAAGAGAGAGTCTGCATTTGGCACAAATTAAAAAAATGTAAGATTGTAATAAAAACATGTTCTCAATATTATATGTTGCTAAAATATAATTTATTATGCACCGAACAAATATTGTTTTTTTTTAATTTGGTGCATTTTGTTGCTGACTTGACTCAGCTCCAGATTAAAGCTGCAGTAGACCTTACACAAAATATATATCGAGGGCTCCTTACGTATATACAATATAGCTTTATTTTTTTAATTTCCATGCTATCTGTTGTATCTAGTCACAATAGCATTATTATATTATTGCGGAGTATCTGCAATTATTGTTTATACCTGCCACGTGTAGTCAATTAGCTATGGTCTCAATTGTCAATAAAGACCAAATCTGACATTGTCTTTTTTACAATCGTGTCTGGTCTTGCAAACCGCATAAATTTGGTTATGATAAGTAAGTGGTTTTTTAATCTAGTCACAACTGACTTCTACCTTACGTGAAATCAATTGTATCTAGTCACAATTCCCCGATTGAATAAAGGATCTTTCGGGATTACGACACACATAATAGACACTTGATATATGTTAATCCGGGTCTATGGCTTATGGAGGCAGTCCGGAAAGTTGTAAAAAGAACTATTTTATTTTATATTATAATGTTCCAAGTGAACATGGTATTCGTATGGTAAGTCGAAAACGGGTCAGCGCATTTTCTTGAAAATCGTCTATTTCGTAGAGAAAAAAATTCTAAGACTTTTGGAGTCCTCGGATTTCCCCCTGAATTTCCTGGAAACCCGTAATTTCGGAAAAACTAAAAATTTCTTTTTTACTTTTTGCTCGATAACTTTTAATTCGTAAAAGATACAAAGTTGAAATTTGGCATGTGTATTACGGTGTTCAATGCTTAAACTTTTTGAAAATTAGAAATTGGAAAAGGGGGCGTTGAGAGTATTAGGGGACCCGGTAGGAAACTTTGGAGAACACTCAAATTTTGGATTATTTAATAATGAAATATGTTATTAAAAAAAGAAAATTCATAAATTTTATTTGGAGGCACGGGGGCAGTTTTTGCCGAGGGTAAAAATTGGGCTAGAAAGTTGAAATTTTATATATGGGCTAACTTTGGTACCTAATTTACAAATAGAAAAAAAATCCCAAATTTAGAAAAAAGTTGGTCAAATAACGAATAAATTGAAAATATTTTGTTGCATTCATATCGTACACACTAAAAGACGTCTCTTTGAGGGTTTGGGGTAAACTCTAGTTTGTATATAAAAACGTAGCAGCCCATCTATTTCAAACGATACAATTTACTCATTATTTTTTATGATATTCTTTCATATTCATGATGTTCTTAACCTTTTGTATAAATAATAAAAACATAAGAAGGACAGCAAGGTTTAGATTGGGAAATGAGAAAATAGGAAACAGATACTGGGAAAGTAGAGAGGAAAGAATGTGTAGAGTGTGCGGAACGGAGGACGAAACACTGGAGCACATAATGTTTGATTGTAAGGAAAAAGTAGGGAGTGAGATGAATATTGGGCAGCTCTTAAAAGGGGGCAAGGAAGAGAACAGATGGATGGCAGAAATAATTAGAAGAAGGAAGGCTGAAGCTATTTAAATCTTTTGAAAATGTGCAAAACCATTTATTTTCTTGTAGATATTAGGAGAATTGAGGTTTTTTTTTTTGTTTTTGGTTCTGGTATAAGGAAATATATAAGAATTAAAATGTATTTTACTAAGGCAGAAGAATGTAATGCCGAAAGGTAAAACATTAAATAAATAAATAATAATAATAACTATTGGACACAAAGGTAGCTTAATTTACAAAACTCATAATCGTATGGTACATTATCGTTCAAAATTTGAACTCGATCGCATAAGTAGCTTTGAGTTATACTGATCATCGATATAAAAAGAGTATTGAAATAAGCATTTTTAAAATTTGAGTAGTTGATTGCTTCAAAGTCCCGTAGCTTTTTTAATTTTTGCAATATCGCGATAATATTTTAACTGAGTATTCTCACATTATTAATGTTTGAGTTGTTGTAAAGTTTTGGCCACAATTTTCGGACAGCCCCCTTAAATCCTCTGCAGTCTACTGCGCCTGTACAAATATGTTGTTTGTTTGAACTGCTACGCCCCTTCTAAAACATAACTGCAACACACTTGACAATTCGAGCGTATTTTTAAATATTTGAAATAGGAATAAAATTAATTATGATTTGCTAACCATACGTTTTAATGATTTGTTTTTTAAATTGAATAATTCGATTCATTTGAAAATATATGTCATGTAGAAAATTAATATTGTTAGAAAATCAATATTGCAGTATACGAGGTCTTTGCGCATGTCATTGTATACATCAAAGGGCTTGTTTACTATAAAATTATTACTGACGACTTAAGTTTAAAATCATTTAATAAGTAATACTTAAGGAAAACGTCTTAATTAAAGTTTTGATTAATAGGTCTATTTAAATTTGTCTATATTTAGGCGTTACACAATATTTTTTCCATCGTGATTCATATTTCTGCAAAATGTAAGGGAAAGCTTGGTGAAGATTACTAGGGTGGACATTACAAAGATTCCGTTGGTCGCGTTCGGTTGTGAACCATTTATAACTGCTGACTACAAGGTTAAATTAATTTGTGCCTGAAATTATCCAATGAATCATATTTACTATTCACAAGTTTGTTAGATTGTTTCATGCATGAAGTTTCATTCGGCTGGTTTCGTTGTTTCACCGAAATGTGTTTGAAAACGCCCCAGAAGATTCAGTAAAGGCAGTAAAGAGTTGACTGGCCTCCGCTGACTGTGATGACAATACGCGGAAATTTCCCTAGTGTGTGCTTCGGATGAAAACTCGCGAGAAAATCATATGTGATCATTTGAAAATTTTCTGTTAAATTGTAAAAGATTTGTGCTTAAAAGTTGAGTATCATGTTTATTAAAATGTCAATTTATTTAACTTAAGTTATAAATATTAATGTATAGTTTCTCATATTTAAAAAGCAATTCAGCTGCTTTTATTTAGTTTCAAAAATTCAAATATCAAAAGTTCATATTTGTAAGATATTGTTGGATATTGTTATAAAAGAAATTCTCATTTTCCAGACATGAAAAGTCCTGCATTAATATATACTCATAGATTCTTTAGTTATAGAAAAATATAATTTAAAAAATGTAAACTTTTGAGTATAAATCTCGACAAATATTGTTATTCACAATTAGTGTTCTTCTAAAGTAAACCTAAAAACTGACTTCTATCCTATTTAGTTTTATCGAAACTTTATTAAAATTTGTGTACTTTTTCGATTTAAAAGAAATATAATAGAATTGATAGAGATATGAATAGCTAACTATAATTTGTCATAATAATGGACTCGGTTATCGAGAAGGTCTGGAAATTATGATTAGATACAATTGAGCTGAACGTGACAGCAAAGACCATGTGGAACAAGAAGTAGAAAGAAGTGTCATAGTATTCATAGATCAGGAGCCTCGAATGTCTTATTCTATATAGTAGTAATGTTATTAAATTTGTTTAAATTTCGTTCCGTAAAAACATTATTCTTTTAAATTCGTGAAAGTTTATATATCACAGGATGACGTAGCTTTAGAGTCTTTAAATTACTAATCCCAATGGGTTTGTGTCCCATGTCTTAATTTCTATAAAAGTGTACTATATATTGATAAAGTGGGTTACTAGATCCTCAAATGTTCAATTATTTTTTAATAACTCCTTATATGTTAGGAGATATTAACAATTAAAAAAGTAATTTTGTCTCTTTAATTATTAAAGGGATTCAACGTTGTACAACATTCCAAATGCATGTGACATCACAACCACTGCCAACCTTACAGCTCATAAATCTCTGCTATATGCATTTATATATCAAAATATCAAATATTTTACAGCTATTTCAAGGAACAATAATATTCAGGGTTAAACAAAATAAAAACTTATTATTCTTTGACTTGACTTGATTATTTCGACTACCAACAGCTACAAAACATTACCACAGCACTAACCTACTCAACAAATAACTGACGTTAAAATGCATTTCACGTCATACAAATATGGCCGATCATTTCTAGCGCTAAAACTACAATTCAAATTTTTTATTTATATTTTATATTTTTCGAAGACTATACTCAACACGTGTAATCGTTTACATATACAGACTAAATACAACAGGGTGGCGACTAAATAATGATTTCAAATTTCTCTGATAATGGGCTAGTGTCCTCATTTTTTAGAGGTCGATTTTTCAATTGTTGATTGAAATTGATGTTAATAAATGTATATTGGCGTGTCTATTTTATTAAATATCAAAATATTGACGGAGATATAGCAATTAAAAGTTTGAATTGTAGTTCTAGCGCTAGAAATGGTTGGCCGTATTTGTATAACGTGAAATGCATTTTAACGTCAGTTATTTGTTAAGTAGGTCAGTGCAGTGGTAATGTTCTGTAGCTGTTGGTAGTCAAATTATCAAGTCAAATCAAAGAATAATAAGTTTTTATTTTATTTAACCCTGTTACGGCAGACATAATATTGAAATTTGATTGTTCCTTAAAATAGCTGTAAATAATATTTGATATTTTGATATATAAATACATATAGCAGAGATTTATGAGCTGTAAGGTTGGTAACCTTACACAAGGATTGTGATGTCACATGCACTTGGAATGTGTACAACGTTGAATCCCTTTAATAATTAAAGAGACAAAATGACTTTTTTAATTGTTAATATCTCTTAACATATAAGGAGTTATTAAAAAATAATTGAACATTTGAGGTTCTAGTAACCCACTTTATCAATATATAGTATACTTTTATAGAAATTAAGACATAGGACACAAACCCATTCACTTCTTTTTCTTCCTTTCCTTTTGGCGCTAAATGTGATAATTTTTAAACAGTGCGAAACGCAGATAATTTTACATTTATTGAAATTTTATGAAAAGACTAACTCAAACTTCTGTATTTCTATAGAGCACAGAAGCGGTGCAAGGAACATATCCCAGTCAACAATGTCAGATTCCGAAGAAGACACTTCCAGCAACGACAGCTGGCCTGTGACAGAGACCTGGTTGCAGTCAGTGTTGAAATCTTACCACTCTTGTAACGATCATTATCATGAGAACGCTGTGGAAGTGACTATAACAAACTTTACGGTCAAGGGAGGCTGTGGCCTCGGTGAAAGTATTCTAAGTGATATTTTAGCGGTTAACGTCGATTATGAATTAAAAAAGGATATAGTGGTGACAGAGAGTCTTGATTTGATTATTAAATTATTACCACAAGATCCGTTCAGCAGATTTTTTGTTACGGAAGCACAATTTGATTTACGTGAAATACGATTTTATACGAAGGTAATTATTACATACATATATTCAATAACAAAAATGTTTGCGCTCTTAAAATAATATTATAAAAATGAAAATTGTATTGTATAAAGCTGTAAATCAAAATATGTTGGAGGGCCCAAATGATGGGTAATTTTTCACAAAAGGAACAAAAACGCTTGCATTGAATTAAAATAATTAAATATTGAATATACGTTCTTACTTACAATTAATAGTCCTAGGAACTAAGCTAGCCAAACAATTCAAATCAAATATACACTTTTCTTGCCTTTTGTTCGGCGAACTTATTTATTAAATCATTCATAGCTGAAGACGATTTCGGTTTTTCTAAATTTTCTGCCTATATCTGTCTGATAATCTTTCCTGTTCCGGAAGGGTCAATAATAGAAAGCATGCTGTTACAATAATTTCATGAATTTCTTAATGGAATGAATTTTCTGAATTTCAGATTTTAAGCATGTTTTCAAAGCAATTAATTGTTCGTAAAGATCAACAGACATGTCTTTACTGTATTTAGCAGACAGTTTTCCGACATACTTTTTATTATTTCGTTTGAAAAAGATAAGAGTTTCTCCGGTTGTAATACTTCGAACATATTACTTAGGTCACAGAGGCTCTGAAATCTTTGTTTAGTTTGAGAAATTAATATTTCTAAACAGCAATAATACACATTGATTTTGAAGTACAATTCCGGGTCTGAAATTCTCTCATCTGCTGATAGCTCATCAAAGAAACGCTTCGTTATCGTCTTTCTTTTATTTTTGAAAACAGTTGTTACTCCCCACTTTTTTGCTAGATCTCTGGACTCGTTCAGCAAACCATGGAATGAATTTTGATTTCTTATTTCGCTCAGCGTATTCAAGAGAATACTTTCTAAAATGCTAGCTTTCTGTAAGTCATTAATTTCATACTGTAGAGCTTTAGAAACAGGATTAATGATTTCAAATACACGTTTGGGGGCCCCGTATCATTGATACGGCGGTAGTTACGCCAAAATACAAAAGCGCCTGAATCTAGGGCAACGCAAATAACTAACTCAGAATTTATGCAAACATAACATGCGCCAGGCATGTGCCATCGCAAACAATGTATGTTTCCTAATTGGAAAAATACATTTATATATCTAAAATAACTAATATTACTAATACAATTTATTAAAACAAAGTATCAACAGAAATAGAATATATTACAATACTTCTGCTAACAAAAAATCATAAATATCGAGTTCTATTTTAACATCTTAAGATTATATCCTTGTCCTGTGTCCTCCTATAGGTTGTTCCAGATCTTCAACGCTTCCAAAAGAAATTAGCTCACAAGTCAGATGACTTGTCGTCGTTGCCAATTCCAATCTGTTACCATGCTCAATATACTCCAGGCAAGTATAGTAAATTTTTATTTAAAAGTTGTATGTTCATATAATTTCAAATTAAACTTATTTTTTATATGCAGGACATCTACCTAGCGATGGAAGTCCAGAACCTCCTGAGTCTGTTTTAGTTTTAGAAGATCTCCGACCTCTTGGATACACGGTTGTCAATTTTTCAACTGGATTGAACTTACAGCAAGCTGAAGCAGCGATTACAGCCATTGGTTATACACATGCATTATCCTTGTGTTTTAAAATTTGCGAAAAAGTTAATTTAATGGATAAATATCCGGTAAGTTAACTAATGATTGCAGTATTAGGCAATATTTTGTAATGTCAAGAAAATGTAAAACTACTATAAAGGTTACCCCGTCGCAAAGCTATATGTTTTGAATTCATTTGAATTCTCTAAAATAATTTGTAATTTCATTTGTCAAATTTTAATTCCATTTTTAAATTGAAATATTTAACTCTAACTAATTAATCTAACTAACTCTAACTTAACTAATATTTTTGAATTTCTAATTTTCGAAAAATGTTGGCATTGGACACCGTATTGTACATGTACAATTTCAATTTTCTACTTTTTACGGATTAACAGTTATACAGCAAAAAGTATCCGTGTTTTTTGCAAAATTACGCCAAAATCTGAGGACGCCAAAACTCTAAGAATTCTTTTCTCTACGAAATAGGCAATTTTCAAGAAGTTTTCGGGCTATCATACAAAATTCAGTAGCAAACATATATCACACATCAGTAGTATACAACCAATTGTGTGAATTGATATAAATATTACATTTTAATGATAAGTCCATAAAATGTAATATTTATCAATTCACCTGAATTCACGGCAACACAAGAACTGATATAAATTTATTTACATAATTGGTTTTGTATTTTCTTTCAGTTTCTTTTTCAAACTTCAAAAGCAACTGAAAGCTATCAGCAGTTGGTAGAAAGGGGTCTTCCTCAATTAGCAAAATTTTTGGAGAAGAGACCGGAAATGAGTCGAGAATTGGAAGCACTACAAAGAATAAGGCCAAGTACTAAAGTTTTAATAGAACAGCTGTTGCGTCCGAGGGAACCAATGGCTTTGATAACTCACACAGATTTTTGGTGCAATAATTTATTATTCAAAAACACTGATACTGCACTAACAAAATGCGCCATATTAGATTGGCAAATGGTGACTTACAGTCGGTAAGTAAACTCGATTTATGGGACCCTTCTAATAAATATATATATTTAACAATTAGCTATTTATTTTTTTAGGCCAACAAATGACGTGGCCCTGCTTCTAATTTCTTCAGTTCCAACCGAATTGCGACGTGAACATACCGAAAAACTCCTCCAACTTTATTTTGAAACCCTTACATCCATTTGTGCCAAACTAGAAGTAGATGTTGTAAAAGACTTAGATTATAATTTTGAAAATTTACAAAAAGATTACAAAGATTCACAATTATTGGCTCTCCTATTATGTGTCGGATCAGTGGATGTTGCATTGGGGGAACCGCAATGTGAGCAAAGACTCCTGGACGTGCTCACCGATCTCTATGAAGAAGGAGTTCTTACCAATTTACCAAACGAAGAACTGGTTTAATTGACAGAGTTAGAATTTTAAATCTCTATTTATCTCTTGGAACAAATTTAGATCATGGCGCAAAGTCTTCAAAATGTAAACCATTTTAAATAGAAGTCCCAGGTAAAATAAATATAAATGGACCTTCGCATGAATTCCAAAAAATGACTTGTGTCAAAAATAAGTTGGCCAATGGGATTTCAAGTTCCATTTCATTTTATGGTTTACTAGGTGTATTCTTAAGAGATAACACCACCCACTTGCAATGAACTAACCATTGTACCGTGTAGTTTTAATCGTAATTCTCTTAAAAACATTATAAGTGATGTACGCCCTTAAATAAATTTGTACTTGTCTTTAAAGTTTTCCGAAACGAGCAGTATTTAATGTTTTGCCAAAATACAATAAAATTTCTTTTCATTGCCATTTTTTGGCAAAATGTTTTGATGTATTTTATATATGTTGTGCGGATTGCAGATAATTAATAAATGCTTCAAATACTCGTAAAATGCACCCCCTTCTAATCCTAAAGTTAGCTCACAAAGACGAAATAGGCGTAAACAGTATTCAGTAACAGTAAATTGGCTTCTACTTGTATAATAGGTTGCCTACCCACTGTTGGGGCAGGTGCTGTTAAATTGTATGGTCTGATTTTAGAATAAACACGATGCAGTACAATTTTATTTTCTTGTTTTATTATGACGAATAATCATTGAAGGAGATAGAGCGAAAAGTAATCACAATTTAAAATGTGATGAAGTGGTTTTTTTATTTTAGCGAAAATAATTTAGAAGATTGTTTTCAATAGAAAAGCCGTTAATTCAAGAAAGATTGCATAAAAGAGCTATTGGCTTTTCTCAAAATGTATATAAGTTCTTACTTGTTATAGAGAATGGTGCATAAGTATGAGCAAATATGAGTCTCTTGTGATCACAGATGAATAAACTCCTTATATAATTAAATAAAGAGTCTGAAAACTTGTATGAATGCATCTACGCTTTGGATGAATGTGTAATTTGATTATGCCGCGCTAATTTATATTGGTTTGCGTATTGAATATTTGATTACTGAGTTATACTGTTTAAAAAATGAGTAGTGGAATATGCTTAAAACAAGATACCGATTAAGTTCCGAGATACGTTGTCGTAATTTTTGTCGAATCTCCTTTTCTATTACCTTCTGCAAATATTTGACATTTGTGTATTCTAAAAGTCATTAGGTTATTGTAATTTAAAATATTGTTTTTATTAAAATAATGGATGTTAATATGTATATAAATTCTCCATTACTAATGGACAAGATATGCCGGGCTTGTTTAAGTGAAAAAGGTGATATGAGACCCTTATTTGGTGCCTGTTTAGATGAAATGTTAAGGGCATTTACCTCCATGGAGGTATGTCTATGAAAAGTTTCATTGTTGTTCTCTTATTATCTCACGCTTTCTCTTTATGACTGAATGGAACGCAGTACATCAGGGTGTGTCTGATTTTTATTAGACCTTTTTGTGCATTGGTGTATCATAAAGTCAGGTGTCACTCACCATCATTTTGACATTTCATAATTTGAACAATTTCGTTAAAAAATCAATTACATTTTCTTTCTATATGTCAGATTCGAAATGAAGATGGATTACCTAATTTGTTGTGCGTACAATGTGTTCTCCAAGTTAGTCGAGCTTTTCAATTTAAACAACAGTGTGAGAGATCAGACGCTACTCTCCGGAGATATGTCACTGCAGAATTCCAGGTTGTTACACAACTATTTCTTTACTTATTATAGTTTCTAAAATGTTAATAATTATTAAATCATTTAGGCACAGCTTGCTCAAGCACAAACCGAAATGGAAAACAGAGCTGAGATGGAGGCGAAAGCTTTGGTTCAAGCAGAAGCTCGAGCTGCAGAATGTATTTTGGAAGCAGTGTCAGAGAGTGGGCAACTTGGGGTTCTGAAGGGTGAAGTTGTAAAATTGGAAATAACTGGCATTGATTTAAATGGTCAATTAGATCACAACACGCATACATTTATTGTACAACGGGATGTCGGCGATAACGAGCACTATGGTAGATAAAATAATTAATACAATAACCCTATGTACCCACCAAAAAACATTTCCCATTGATTGGTTTTCAAACACAGAATACACCTGTACTAATAATGTACACGTTTTTGTATAAACAAATGTGTCAGCATCAATTCAAACACTGAGTTGAACACAAGAGTTATTAGGTTGCTCCCACAGTAGACCTATTTTGATCCTCGACCTTCTCAGCAAAGAAATGCTTCACATTTTACTTTATCATAAGAGGAAGTTTCTGCTTTTATATGTATCAATACACCAGTGTATTTAAAAAGTCTGTATTTCATTCGTCCGTATTAATAATATGGTTTATACATATGTAAATCAAAGTACAGCCTTACGTTTTACATTCAGTATATGTCCTACCTCTCTAGGACAGATGCAACTTTATACTGAACGATTGCGGTCTTCCTTGTGTTAACAATTTCATAGACAGTGGATCGTTGAGTGGGGAAATGATACAGATATATATATTATTTCTTCGTTACTATGGTGCATTGATGCATAAGCATTAAAATAGAAGCTTATGTCTATTTTTTATCAACCTACGTATGAACTACCGTCTATTTCAAAACGGTGTATTGATAAATATTAAAATAGAACTTGTCTCTCATTACAAAATGTGCTTATACGAAACAACTTCAAATTGAAAAAGTCGGTGTTACAAGTACTCTATTCCAGTGTGAGAGCCTGAGATAGTATGTCATTGGGGCTTTCACTAAATACGCATGTTACTAATGTTGCGCAGTTGGTGGGTACTCCGCTTTGTAATGCCACTGAGTTTTGTTAAGTTTATTGTTTATTTTATTTTTAGAAACATATTCAGAAAATGGATCAGAGGTTGCAATGGTTGTAAATGTAAAACCAGATCTTTACGAGGTCACTGGCGGCGGGGACTCCGGATCAACAGTCCTCGAAGAAGTTTTAGTGCACGAGGGGGAACTAACCACGTCCAATCACGAGGTTGGTAACATTCATTTAATGGAAGAACGCAATCATTTCTGCGAACAATGTGGAGAGGCTTTCAAATTGGTCACAGATTTAAAAGTATGTTTTTCTAATAATTTATTTCTAATTAAATACTTTTGAAATATATTAAATATAATATTAAAATTGTTTAATAGGTTCATATGATGTCGCATCCTAAAGAAGTTAAGCATCCTTGTAACATATGTGGTAAAGTTTTCACAGAAGCAAGAATCCTTAAAAGACATTTAAAAATTCATTTGGAGTCGAAACCACATGTCTGTGAAATATGCAATAGGGGGTTCGCGGAGAGTTCAAATCTGACTAAGCATAAGAAAAGACACACTGGAGAATTAAGAAATGTCGTTGGAAAACCCCACTTGTGTTCCGTATGCGGTAAGCATGTTAACATACAGACAATAGTTTACAAAACACAACGGGCGTTCGCGGAAAATTAAGACAGAAAGTGATAGTGAAAGTGAGAAAAATAACCATCCATTGTATTCTATCCAGTTTCTATCCATATTTGTTCTCAGTAGTGTAAAGTTCGGTATTCAGGCTGCGATAAGCAGTGCTGTATTAACTTTATGTAGTTCTGGCTCCAATACCCGAAAAAAAGCAAAAAATGACTCGTAATTACTCACAATGGGCTTGTGTACTCATTTTTAGGATCCGATTTTTCAATGGGCTTGTGTCCTATGTCTTAATTTCTTTAAAAGTGTACTATATATTGATAAAGTGGGTTACTAGAACCTGAAATGTCCAATTATTTTTTAATAACTCCTTATATATTAAGAGATATTAGCAATTAAAAGGTCATTAGGTCATATGACCTAAATGCATCCCCACCCTTACACCCCTTTTACATTTTTCCAAGTCTAGCCACGCCCCCCCCTGCATTTTTTCCAACTCAACTACAAAACTGTCCTAGAACCCGCTTTGACACACTACTAATATATAAAATAAGTCATAGGACACAAGCCCAGTGCCTTCCTGCGAAATCAATTGTATCTAGCTACAAATGTTTTCAATGGTATTGCGTGACCTGTACTATTGTTAGTACGTCACTGGCAAAAAGTGTCTTATTTTTCCCGTACTTGCGAACGCCTTTGAATAACATACCTTACTGATATTTGAATTATTGCAGGTCGTGGATTTAAGTGGGCTAGTTCGCTGTCTAAACATATGAAGTATCACACGGGACATAAACTTTTATCCTGCAAATTTTGCAACAAGCAATACGTTGAAGCTAGATCATTGCATATTCATATGAGGTCCCATACTGGAGAGAAACCATTCATATGTAACATATGCAACAAAGGTAAACTACAAAAATCGGGTAAGCGGTAATACCACAGTGACACCTTATATTCTAAGGTTTTTTGAAAATTTCTTTTAACAAAACAACATTTCTTACAGAAAATATATTAAATAGTATTTATTACATATGTTTTAAGGTAGTTCATTAGTTTTTTAATTTTTTTTATTGTTCTATAACACTACAACTAAGTATAGATACATTTATCTAGTGGCTTACATTTCAATAATTACACGGTGTGGTAGAGATTACTCCAGTGAACAATTCTACATGATTAGGTTACTAGGTCCGAGGGTTTAGTCCTACGAACATCATTACTATCAAGCAACATTTGTGTGTATTTTTTAGATTAGATTGTTTGGCCAGTTAGTAAAAAAGTTTTATAAGTTTAAAGTTGATATTTCTTAAAACAGTACATAGGTACAGTGGCTGTATTGCAGAGGATAGAATTGCCATATATCTCAACAAAGTGATTGTACAGGGTGGCCACAGACCTGGAAATCCGAGAATTATCAGGGAATTTAATGCAACCTGGAAATATAACGGAATTTTAGGAAATTTCAAAAAATTATCAAGGAATTTGATTGCGGCAACTATTTTATATATAGTATATTATATTTCATTTAAAATTCAAAATGAAATGAATCAGACAAAAAAATTGGAGTCAAAAAAGGCTAACCTTTAGCTGAAATTCAATTATTGATGATCAATTTAAAAATCTTCAATAATTTTATCTATTAAGTATTAAAGTTAATTTGTTCTAGTTTATACTAGTCATTAGCTTATTTTTGTCTTACTTAATTTAAGTTACTTTTTATTAACGAGTAATAAATCGTATTTAATTAGTCATTACAAGCCAACTAAGGCAATGAGATAAAAAATAAATCAGAAATAATTTTTTTTTTTTTAGTGTAATACTAGATTTATTTATTTGTAATTACAATATAATCAAAACTTTAAATATTTAACTGAAACGAATAAAATTTCTATGTCAGGGAAAATTACGAAAAAGTTTACTGGAAAACGTGGAATGGGCTTGTGTCCTATGTCTTAATTTCTATAAAAGTGTACTATATATTGATAAGGTGGGTTACTAGAACCTCAAATGTCCAATTATTTTTTAAGTTAAGAGATATTAACAATTAAAAGAGTCATTTTGTCTCTTTAATTATTAAAGGGATTCAAGGTTGTACACATTCCAAGTGTATGTGACATCACAATCCTTGTGTAAGGTTACCAACCCTACAGCTCATAAATCTCTACTATATGTATTTATATATCAAAATATCAAATATTATTTACAGCTATTTCAAGGAACAATCAAATTTCAATATTATGTCTGCCTTAGCAGGGTTAAATAAAATAAAAACTTATTATTCTTTGCCTTGACTTGATTATTTGACTACCAACAGCTACAAAAGATTACTATAGAACTGACCTACTCAACAAATAACTGACGTTAAAATGCATTCACGTCATACAAATATGGCCGACCATTTCTATCGCTAAAAATACAATTCAAACTTTTAATTGCTATATCTCCGTCAATATTTAGATATTTAATAGAGTAGACACGCCAATACACATTTATTAACATCAATTTCAATCAACAATTGAAAAATCGACCACTATAAAATGAGGACACAAGCCCATTATCAGGGAAATTTGAAATCATTATTTTGTCGCCACCCTGTTGTATTTAGTCTGTATATGTAAACGATTACACGTATTGAGTATAGTCTTTGAAAAATATAAAACACTATCCTGTATGGAGTGAATGTAAAGATTGTACTAAATAGTCGAATACACTTCTGTCTATTATTGTCATCAGTGTTAAAAATATTTTGTTGTAATTTACTTAACTATAAATTTCATTTTTCATATACGTTATCAATCTCTTCGAATAAAAAACTTTTTTTTTCTGTCACAATGGTATTGCCCTTATTTGATAAATGGTATTATTATAATAGGTATTATACGCAACATTTATTTCCAGGTTTTACTCAACTTTGTAATTTGGAAAAACATATTAGAGTACATACTGGAGAAAAGCCATTCTTATGTCCAGTTTGTGGAAAAGGTTTTACTCAATCAGGATATGTAGCTATTCATATGCGCACTCACACTGGAGAACGGCCTTACGTTTGCACAATATGCGGCAAAGGTTTCGCAGGTAATTTATTTTCCAATTTTTGAAGCTCTTGTGAATTATAAGGTTAATTTTATTAATTGCTTTGCGTTCTAGGTTCAAATACATTAACTATTCACATGCGAACACATACCGGAGAAAAACCTTATGCGTGCAATTTGTGTGGAAAAAATTTCTCTAGACAAGAAACTTTAGTTATTCATCAGAGATCTCATACAGGTGAGAAACCTCATGTATGCACTGTATGCAACAGAGGATTCACCAGCTCTGGACATCTGACGGGACACATGAGATCCCACACAGGATTAAAACCTCACGCGTGCTCATTGTGTAGCAAACGATTTGCCGGAAGCAGTAGTCTGAAGGTTGGTATAAGGATTTATACAAGTGTTTTAATTTAAAGGACAAATCTTCTATTAGTCTCCTATTTGTAAAAGAGGTAAACCGTGTATTTTAGGTGCGCAGTATTTTTTTTGTTTCTTTATGTAAAAGAGTTCTGGATTTACATTTAAATTTTTGGGGTGAGAGTCGTCCAGATTTGACCGCCGTCTTGAAAATGAGGTTGTAATTAGTTTTCTTGTTTATCTTGAACACCTTGAACCCACAGAAAATGTGTAAAGAGCTTTTTTTGTCGATAATAGCAATATCTACAATTTTAATTAATAACTTATTGTTGCAACTTTTATAATGAAAAAATTAAATCTTGTAATGAACTATAACACTACACTAGTACAGTTTATCCGTTATACCAATTTATTTAAGATAAATTTGCTTATAACTTCCTATATTATAATGTTCCAAGTGAAAGTTTATTTGTATATATGTTTATATGTTTACGCGATCGTATGGTGCCTCGAAAACGTCTCCGCGCATTTTCTTGAAAATTGTCTATTTCGTAGAGAAAATAGTTCTAAGTCTTTTGGCGTCCCTGGATTTTCCCCTGAATTTCCTGGAAAACCGTTATTTTGGAAAAACTAAAAATTATTTTTTTTTGCTTTATAACTTTTAATTCATAAAACATAGAAAGATGAAATTTGGCATGTGTATTACGGTGTTGAATGCTAACATTTTTTGAAAATTAGAAATTGAATAAGGGGACGTTAGGAAAATTAGGGGGCCTGATAGGAAACTTTAGAGAAAACTCAAATTTTGGATTACTTAATCTTAATATATATAAATTACGTGTCACGTTGTTTGTCCGCGATGGACTCCTAAACTACTTAACCGATTTTAATCAAATTTGTACACCGTGTGCAGTTTGATCCAACTGGAAAGATAGGATAGCTTACATCTCAATTTATGATTGCAATATTATCTTATTGCAAATTATTTGTCTAATTATCTGTTAGCTTCAAACGATTTTAAAAGATGGCGACATCTGTTGACTAGATTGAGTAAATATTCTGTTGACTAGATTGAGTAAATATTCAATAGATGGCGCTATGTAATGTAATACGACAAAAACGTTAGCCACAGCTAGTAATTATATATGTTATTAAACAAAAAAATTTAAAATTCTGAAATTATTTTTGGGGGCCTGGGGTGGTTTTTGCCGAGAATAAAAATTGGACTAAAAAGTTGAAATTTTTTATATGGGTTAACTTTGGTACCTAATTTACATATCGAAAAAAAATTTCAAATTTTGAAAAAAAAGTTGATCAAATAATGAATAAATTCAAAATATTTTTTATTTTCTTGAAAAATATATATTTTTTTAGTCAGTTTATATGAAAAATTTTAAATTTTATTATTGAGCAAGTCAAATATTTCAATTTGAAAATAGAATTAAAATTAAAAATGAAATTACGAATTATGTTATTGTATTCAAATCATACTTACCAAAAAGACTTCGCTTTGCGACTCTTTCTACTCTACTCTAATCTTTATTATAAAAGTTAAAGCAAAATGTTATTAATAGATGTTTTAGATATTATCTACAAAAAAGCATATTACAAAATTTTTGTGAAAGTTATAGTTTTCTAGATTGTGGTCAAAAGCAAAAGATGAAAAAAGAAAATTGCTGTTTACGATAACGTATTTCTCCAACTATATGTTATAAATTATTACTTTAGGTTCATATGAGATCGCACACTGGAGAGAAACCTTATGTCTGCAGGGAATGTGGTAAAGGCTTTACTCAAAGTTCAGCTCTAGCTACACATATTAGTACACACTCAGCAGGAGCCAAAGTTAAACTTACAGAACTCCCAACAATATAAAGACATGCGTAGATCAAGAATAAGTTTTAATAAAACTTTTTATTTCCATATAGACATTTTCTTTAAATGCACAAAATATTTTCAAGAGTTAAAGGTGAATAGATAGTGTGTTAGCTATTTTAATTTAGCAAATTTAATAAATTAATTTTATATTTTATTTGCATTTTACTGTATATAGACATTTTTGTCAGGGTATATTTATGACTTGAATGAATGTAAGATAATTAATTGAAATTAGCTAAAGAATATTATAAGTATGTAGTACAAAATATAAAGTTTAACATTATGTCTCTGTATATAAATTATTTAACTGCTTATAAAGGTTATGTATTTCCATTTCGAAGTAATAATTTAATTGAATATTCTTGATATAAATCTTTGAGAAAATTCATTTAATTTCGTTTAAACAACATGTAAATAGCATCAAAATCTCACCATATGTTTCTCAGTGAGTACCTTTGTCTAATCTAAAATCTAATTAAAAAATTGCCAGCACTAAACCTATGTATTCGATGAACGTACTCTCCCAATTTAAGTTAGTACATTATAGTACGAATTACTAAGTAAGGGGTTTGAAAATAGGAACAAATATAATTTGAGGTTTTTGCCTAGTGGCCTTAATCTTTTTAATATACTGGTGGGTATTTAGTTTAATTAACTTAGAATTAGTGATTATATTTACTATTATCCAGCAAATCGAAGGAAGAATATGTAAAGTAATTAAAATCTATCGTATCTATTTGAACCCTAAAATCCCCTCATCAATGAATGTAAAATTGTAGATAATTTTAAATATAAATAGTTAATTTATTTATTGGATATGTGTAATATAAAAATAATGTTCTGTAATAAATAAAAGTTTGATACATGCATTTTTGAGTTTAATTTAATAAAGCTATTGAAGTACGATAAGAGATATGTGTATGATTCAAAATAATATTAACTTGTAAATTTAAATATTTATGAAGCGTCAACATGCAATAATAAATAAATTATATCCTGTATATGTTTTGTACTACTTCCCACAAGAATTTATCTAAACATTTTTAACAAAATGATTAATAAAAATAATTAATTAATTAAGATTCACCACCAATGGGCTTGTGTCCTATGTCTTAATTTCTATAAAAGTGTACTATATATTGATAAAATGGGTTACTAGAACCTCAAATGTTCAATTACTTTTAAATAACTCCTTATATGTTATGTAAGAGATATTACCTATTGAAAAAGTCATTTTGTCTCTTTAATTATTAAAGGGATTCAAAGTTGTACACATTCCAAGTGCATGTGACATCACAATCCTTGTGTAAGGTCATAAATCTCTGCTATATGTATTTATATATCAAATATTATTTACAGCTATTTCAAGGAACAATCAAATTTCAATATAATGTCTGCCTTAGCAGGGTTAAATAAAATAAAAACTTATTATTCTTTGATTATTTGACTACCAACAGCTACAGAACATTACCACAGCACTGACCTCCTCAACACATTAAAATGCATTTCACGTCATACAAATGGCCGATCATTTCTAGCGCTAAAACTACAATTCAAACTTTTAATTACCATATCTCCGTCAATATTTCGATATTTAATTAAATAGACACGCCAATACACATTTATTAACATCAATTTCAATCAACAATTGAAAAATCGACCACTTAAAAATGAGGACACAAGCCCATTACAAGTATTATTTTTTTTAAATAATTAGATAGGTGAAACAACTTTACACTATGCCGTCTTCGACAAAGTGACAATGAACACATTTAAAAATAAATACTTGTGACTAAACTTTGAATATTAATCTATAAATAAAACCATATTTTATCTTTCACAAATTTTTTAAACAAAAATTATATATTTCAAGTTTCATACAAATTCTTTACATTTAAATATTAAAAGAGGGAATTTTTTTAAAGTACTTTGAATATAAATTTTCTTAAATTATTAATATCATTAGAACTGTTACGTGATTTTTTTAATGTACGAGTCAAAATAATGGTTTGAAAACTTAAATTACAACTTACATAAACCAGAATCTATTTTTTAATCATAATCATTATTATATATACAAACAAGTGTGGTTTGTCTTTGATTAAAAGAAATAAAACACATCTATATTTTTGTATTCTCTTGAAAATATTTATACCAAAGTACAACACAATGATTTTATTTCGTTTCGAAACCTTCTGCAGCGAATTTGGTTTTGATCTGGTTATAACTAGATACACTCAATTCTTTCAAAGGAGGTCTTGGAGGTCCGAAATCAAATCCAGTTACTACTTTCATTGCCGCTTTCATAGTAGACACCCAGGATCCTGATTATAAAAATAAGATCAATTATTTTAGATAAGTTTTACAAATAAAACTGATTCGATATTATTTTTTTAAATTGTATTGTAGTTTTGTCAATTCCCTTTAATGAGTGCTAGAGTTAAAAAGATTCATAGAGAATTCGGGTTGAAATGGACGACTGGCAGCGAGATATTTCAAGAAATGAATTACTAAAATCTACATTCTTCAATTGGGTTGTAAACCATAACTGAATATACATAAAACTGCATATTTAAACTGTATATTATTAAAGTTGACTATCAAAACCCCAAATATCTAATTATTTTTATTCAATTCGCAATATGATAAAAGTTATTAACGATTGAAATAGCCATTTTTCCCCTTTAATAATTGGAATAAAACTGTACAAAAAATGACTTAATTTACTACAGCATTGCTTCTTCATCTTCTTCCCCACTACCATTTGCCAACCTTTACAATCACTGTTAAACAAGAGAAGTGGAAAAAAGATGCAGCATTAAACGTCACAGCTAGACCAGCTGTTATATAGACCCATAATGTTTCAATATAATAAATAACGTTACTTATTATATTTTAACCAGTTCGTCAGGTCAGCAACTATCAAGATCCGTGCGTCATCCGTCATTTTTTGGAATTAAAAAGGTCAATAAAGAATTAAAAATCGACCACAGAAAAAATTAATTCTCAACCCAATTGTCAATTCTTATTTTACATTATCTTAAAGATCATTTTACCATTTTCTGTGATGATATCAATCGCTTTAGTCAATTTTCGTTGGGTTGTGAGAGCTTTAGATGGTGTTCCATTAGAGACGTATGTCTGAATATCAATAGACCACGTGGGTAACATATTCAAAGAAGTTGCAATGACGGAATCAAATCCCATTTGAAAAGCACCAGCCATTATTCTATCAGCTCCCAAAAAAACAACTGGCGATGAAGGTAGTGCCAAACATGCAGCACCCTCCTCTAAATTTAATGATGTAAATTTAATTCCCACAAGAGTTTTAACTTGGCCCATTGCCTTAGCTAAAAAGTCTGTCATATTTACTGAAACAAATTTAAATTTATTAAATATAAATATTAAATATTATACGCGGGTAAAAAGGTCTTACTGTTAACGCCGGTGAATCCAGGGATGTGGTAGTATAGCAGAGGTGTATTTGGAGCCGCAGCACTAACTATTGATAAGTAATCGATTAATTCTTCAGCCGTTGTAGGTTTGAAGAACAGCTCAGGGAGACATAGGATGGAGTCTACATTTAAAGATGCGGCATGTTTTGTCTGTGTAAGGATTTAAAGATGTTTTCAGTTGCTTTACACCATATACTATGGCATAATTCAGATTGATTTACTGCTTACCATTTGAATTACATCTGGTAAAGGAGCGCCTCCGACTTGAACCATCAATGTCTGCTTTGTGGTTTTGGCTACGTTTACCCATGCTTCGACAGCTTCATTTCTTTCCGCCACAGACATACTAACTCCTTCCCCACTTGTTCCATTCACTTTTTAAAGCAAAATAAATTGTAATTAGTTGAAATCGATGATTTTGAAAAATAAATATTTAACAGTGAAGTCCTACCTAAAATACCCTTAATTCCATTTTTGTTAAGGAACTCTGCATAATCAGGTATCAAATCCAAATTTAAAGACCGCTCTCTGAAAGTAATAAAGATTTAAATAAAGTAATAAGTAACACTTGTAGCACCGACCACAAGTATACATAAAGTGTTATTTTGAATGCAGCTTTAGTATTACAAGTATTTCTTTAATTAGTAATATAGTTCGCATACTTGTTATCCTGAAATGGTGTCAATACTGGAGACATGAAACCTCTAAACTTGAAAGATTCCTGCAAATTACACTCTTTATTTATATTTATAAACGTAATGCATTATATATACAATGTAAATTTCTTAAGACGATCTTACCATTGCTTTTTGTACTTCTTTACTAGAAGAGTACCAAATCGGGACTGCAATTTAATATTACGTACTGCATATCATATTTATTTATATTATCTTAAGTTCAGGGTACATTCAGAACAAAATTAAAATATGTTTTGTGGCATAAATAAAATGCCGATCTCGAAATTTAAAAATTATATACTTTATAATTAGACTTGAATATAATTTAGGTCTGCAGTACTCAGTGTCATGAATATTTTTTTTCTTTGCTATATCTTCTGTACATTAGAACTTATATATTATATAATCTGTAAATATTTCGAAACGACATAAATATATGTACACTTAAAGCACACGCGTAAAGCGTGTATATTTAGATGATTCGCAACTTTGGTTATCTCGTAGATACCATCTTCAACCAATAATTTAATATTAACTCCAAATCACAAGATAAAAACAAAATCAAGATCATGAAAATTTATTAAAAATATTTTATCTTAAAAAAAATATTTCTTTGTACATTTTACTATTTTTCAATAATTTTTAAAAATAGTTTCAAGGTCAAGTTTCCATTTCAGAGCATTCTAATTGATGAAATATCGGGCGCTGTGAAGAAATTGTCATAGTCATATTGTCATTATAAACTGATTCTAACATCTGTATTTGTCGGATTCTACTTATGTCATTAGCTTCCGTCCAAGACTGATCACTTTCTAGACGATAGCTTCCGATATATTCATTAGGTGCAACGCCCCATTCCTAAAAAAGAATAAAAATGTTAATTTCACAGAATTGGATAAATTCATTTCGTCAAGTTGGAGTGGTAGTGGGTTCAGACTCATTGTGTTGTACTTTGTTATAAATATTTTCAAGGGGATACAAAAATATAGATGTCTTTTATTTCTTTTAATTAACAACACACCAAACTTATTTCAATAAAGATTATAATTAAAAAGTAGATTCTGGTTTATGTAAGTTGTAATTTAAGTTTTCAAACCATTATTATGATTCGTACAATAAAATAATTACGTAACAATTATAATTATATTCATAATTTAACAAAAAATTATATTCAAAGTACTTTTTAAAAATTCCCTCTTGTAGCGGTGGCCATATTGGTTTTTAAAAGTTTAAATGTAAAGTGTTCGTATGAAACTTGAAATTTATAATAGGCTTGTGTCCTATGTCTATAAAAGTGTAGTATATATTGATAAAGCGGGTTACTAGAACCTCAAATGTTCAATTATTTTTTAATAACTCCTTATATGTTAGGAGATATTAACAATTAAGAAAGTCATTATGTCTCTTTAATTATTAAAGGGATTCAACGTTCAATGCTTGTTGCTATCTCTTTTATACAACAGAGCGTAAAAGAGATATATTCTTGACAGAACTCTGACAAGTTAACAGGTTACCAACCTTACAGCTCATAAATCTCTGCTATATGTATTTATATATCAAAATATTATTTACAGCTATTTCAAGGAACAATATTATGTCTGCCGTAAAAGGGTTAAATAAAATAAAAACTTATTATTCTCTGAGTTGACTTGATTATTTCGACTACCAACAGATACAAAACATTACCATAGCACTGACCTACTCAACAAATAACTGACGTTAAAATGCATTTCACGTCATACAAATGGCCGACCATCTCTAGCGCTAAAACTACAATTCAAATTTTTAATTGCTATATCTCCGTCAACATTTAGATATTTAATAAAATAACCACATTTATTAACATCAATTTCAATCAACAATTGAAAAATCGACCACTAAAAAATGAGGACACAAGCCCAGTTTAATATGGATATATATTGCTAGTAAATTTATTATACTGTTTCCTTTGTAGGTTTGGTGTTTACATATATTTTAATTATTACATTGATATTTTTATTTAAAAAATCAATGGTTTAGAAATAAATTTCATCAATTTGTTGTGTGCTTGTGAACATTACTTCACGAATAATCCATATTTGTTTATATTGAAATTTGCGGGATTACAAAATGTATAGTTCGCAAAGTCAGCGGTGTGCCCCGATAAATTTGGGAACCTACTGTTGAAACGAACGACCCCGGAGCGTTAATAATAGATAATGGTAATGTATAAACCCATCTTTGTGGTAAGAAATCGTAATATGAATTCGGAGCTTCCAAATTCTAATTAGCATTGCTCGGTTATAAGTTATAAATCTACATACTATATTTTCTGTTTTATTTCTTATCTCAAAAATGTTGTCAGTAGAAAATGTGATTCTATATATGAATCCACGTATGTCGATAAAAACATAACAATAATAAATACAGGAATGTATACTCTGGTTATTAATACTTACTTCTGGTGATAGCATGCTGAAGTATTCCTCTCCATTTTTTCTTTTATACAAATGATATACTCTTCCAGGGCATTTAACAAAGTTACAAGAAGCATGATGGAGACGATTGTCTCGCTGAGCAGTTTGGAAGACGTCATGGGCTTGTTTCTGAAGCAATCTTACCTGTAAATTGTATTTAAAGGTTATAATTAAACAATCATTGTATTAAATATTAATCAATGATTGTTATCATACCTGGTCTGCGATTACTTGGAGTTTACTACAGGCGGATGTTTTCACGAAATTATCGGCATTCTTAATTTCGCTTGCCAATTCTAATAAATCTGTTGGAGCTTTCCGTGTAACTGCATAATGATTCATTAATGGCAAACCTCCTGGCTCATTATTTGCCTCCAACATTCTAACTGAAAATTTCAATATTCCGTGAACTAATTGGTTATATCATATTCAAAACCTAAACTAAATGCTAGTGGAAAGTAAATATTAAATAAAACTATTGAACAAAATAACAAGCAGAAATAAAAATTATCCTATGGCAAATTATTTGTCATATAAAACAACCTGCGTCTAATTATTAAAACGATATTTTGTATTTTCCTTCATATAAATTAAACCATGTTAATAGGAAGCTATCTTATTTGTGTATATTGATTCTTGTGTCAAACATTAAAGCAAAATAATAAATCTACTGAATTTCAAAGATGAATGTCTAAATTTTTTGAGGTTATATTACCTTTCTTTTGTATTATTTCTGGATCATAGTATGTATCTGACGCTCGTTTCATTTTTTCTATTAAGGCAATGAAATATAGCTCGAACAGTTTAATATTAAAATTAAATTTACTAAACTATACTTATTATCACAAAGAATCACAACTGATTAATATTTTTAAGTGTTTTTAAGATGTTTTGGAAATAACACACAACAGGGTATTTGTATCCACCGGTATACATATTATATATCTCTGAATCGTCTGGAATATTCTCTAGGTATTTCTAGAGGTATTTTTATTATCTCTGGGTATTTTGTATCGAGTAAACTGATGGTTTGTTTAGATGGTTTAGACCTTAGATATGTTATAACACATTAGAACAGTTAATTTATTATAACTGAAATGACTTAGTAATACTTAGAAATTGCCATTTTATTTAATGAATGAAATTTGTAGATTATATAAAGTCCAAACTTTTTATGTTCTAATAAACCTGAATACACCCCTTATCCAAAGATAATATCAGCTAAAATCGGGTATGTTCGCAAAAGTTCGACAATGTCGAACAATATTTTGAAATGACATTCTGATGTTCTGGCATATGACAGCATATGATCAGCATGTACTGAAATGTCATTTTGTTATCAATTAGCAATAGTACTATTGTAATTTATATTTAATATTTAAACGAACAATTATGCGTTACTTGTGTTTTATATTTTTCTTAATAAGTGTGTGTTCCGCAAATGATAGAAGGGTAAATAAAAGATAATTAGAAGCCAGGTTATGTTTTGGAAATGTTGCTAAGCAACAGCATACAAGACTTAACAAAGAACTTATAAATTGAATGAAAATATTTATATAAATCGTTAGACTTTAGGAACCTTTTTCGATTGTACTAATGGCTTTATATTAATGTTTTATTTTTATTTTTTAGCTTACTGCAACATTGAATCCAAAATGTCCCCTTTCAATCTGCCCTAAGAACGACACTCTGGTTTCTGTAGTACACATTGTCGCGACAGGAAAGAATGATATCATTCATTACGTATGGGATTTGACTGGAACTCCTTCTGTTTTGTTAGCTGTTACTCCACTTACTTCAACATTGATTATAAAATGGGATGATTTTATTAATGGCGAGAGAGATTCTATATTTTTCGTGCCAGAACCTCCTACATACTCTTTTTGTATTGTGATAAACAAGGTTAGAGCTTTGCCATTTGAACTATGATCCAATAATTTTTTAACAAAGTAATCATAAATGTAAATATTTATCACCAGTGTAACATGATTATTGTTGTTCACATTTGTTTAAAGTGAATGTATGTCCAGTAACTGATAACCATATTGATATAATAAGTCATTATTTAAATGATTCATATTTAAATCTGTTTATTTTCAATTTAATAACCTATATATGTATCAATATCTATGTAGATAATAACATTTGTATTCTTTTAGATCATGGAATTCAATGATGTTAATAATACTGGAATTTATACTAATGAAACTGAATTTAACATGTTCGATACCAAAGGTTTTTCATGGATGAGAGATGGATTTATATCAGAAAATGATACAATTGAACTATCTGTTTCTAGTAAGTTATATAGACGGGAGACAACAACACGTAATGGAATTTTCCATTTCTTGGTCAGTAAGATTACATACTCTGTTGACTTACAAAAATTCAGTAAAGTTGACGTCTTATGTTTTTCTTCAGTTTAAAAGTTTCTCAATGCGTGGTCATGGGCCTGTTTTGCCACACTTACTTCATTCAGCAAATTCCTCACAAATTGATTTTGTTTTGGAAAATATTCAGACGGATCCCAAATTCAACAGTTCCAGATTTGCTGTAGAATTATTAATAGTTAGCCAAGAATCGAAAAAGGATTTAATAAATATTGATACCAAGAAAAGTTTAGATGATGAACATACTCCTGGGATATTTGAGGTAATATATTTCGTAAAAGTAGTACATCACTTTAAGCAATGTTATTATATAAAGTGAATTTTTTTTTGCTAGGTGGTTGAAATTCAAACATCAATTAGTAGAAGGTTAAGTGCTGGCGGATTTATCCAATATAGACCGATTTCTTACACGAATGCGGAGCGCAGTGTTACTGACTCCACTGAGATGCAGCACTCTACGATTGTCACGATTCAACAACCGACTATTGCGTTGGATAATACTCTAGCATCAGCTTATTACGGCGCTAAATTAGATCAGTTTCTAGTTCAAGGATTGAATGTCTCATTTGGAGCAATTGGTGATGGATTTTACAAAAAATCTAATTATACAACATGGTCAGTTACTAATGCATTATTATATTTTGGTTCATTGGTATTATTGTATTAATTGTGTTTTTATATTTCGCAGGACTTTCACTGTTGGTTATGGTGCTCCTCCCGAAGAACAATTTTCCTTATTAGTAATACTTGTTATTAGCATTGGATTGGGATTGCCGTGTTTACTTATGGTTGTTGGAGGCTTCTATTTTTGCTGTCGTAAAATGATATTTTATAGAAATGCGCCAGTGTCGTCAACGTATAGATAATTATTAATATCTAGTTAAGAAATAGTTAAATTAAAGCAATATTAGAAATTTCATATATTTTTAAAAGTTCTATTTTTATTATTAATTGTATCATTTTTTAAAGTATAAAATGCAATCGAATAAGTGACTTATTGCAATACATTTAGGCTATAAACAAATTTAATTATTTTAACATATGATTTATTCATATACTTTTATACGTATTAGATAATTCCTTTCGTTTTTACGATGTGCATTTTTTTTGTTTATTATCATTAATTTCTATAAAGATAAATGTAAAAAAAAAATGAGAGCTATAAGTTCTTGTGTTATTTTTTTGTTTGGCTTTCTTTGCGCGGCACATATTGTTCTGACTATTAATTAGGGTTCCCATAAAAGGTTATGAAAAATATTAGTAAAACAGAAATTTAAAGTTTGTAAGAATTGAAATACAGAAGAACAAACAAGAAAAGACAAAGTATAATATATAGAACTTGTCTGACTATGATAATTACATACTGCAAAAAAATTTGCATTTTTAAAAAATCTGGAACTAGGAGTTCATTTTATATAAAAAAAAATAATCAGATCCAGTGTAACAAAAAGAAATGCTGATTTAAATCTTACGTGCCTTTAAAATTGGCTATTGAATTGTTAAGACATTGATATTGTTTTATATAGCATATATTTATTGAAATTTCAATGTTGAATGTGATATGTATAGTGGGTAGTAGTAGTGTATTTGATATTGTGTTATATATAAAAGAACATTAACATTGTTTGAAATCAGTAGTTAAAGATATACTTCAGAAAGTGAAAAATTTACGTATGTTCAAACTATAAATAAGCATAAAACTTTTCAAGGAAAAATGTGTTGCAATACTCATGCACTTGAGATGTACTTGAAAGCAATTATTTTTATTACATTTAATTTGGCTCTGTAATGATATTGTTCTTTTATTTTATAACTACTTTTCTATAATATAATTATAAATACATAGTATAATACAGTTAAAACAATTAACATCGTGGACTTTGTGCAACACGTGACTAGACTAAACTTGAAAATCGTTTCAAAATAAAACGACAGTACGAAATTGTCAACGAATGTGTTGAGAGCACATCCCGTCATTAAGAAGCAGCACTAAAATAGATTTGGAAACATCATATGTATAACTAAAGAAAATTGTAAAGTAATTGTGTTTAAATAACTGGTGTTAAATTAAAATTAAATATTTCTTAAACAAAAAAATAATGTATAGTTTAAACAGGGAATGCTTGTAATAATACAACCAGCAGAAGAAGTTATTCTATTTACTTTTGGTAATATTTGTTTGATTCCAAGACACCGCCCCACTCTGGATCGTTTAAAAATTCCAAATGTTCCTTCCCCAATCCCTTCTCCAAGTCCTAGTACATCTAGAACTCCTTCAGAAAAATCAAATCGCTCTACAACAACAACCCCAAATAGGGGGACGTCTACAGAGCCAGAAAGTGTTTTAAGCACTAGTCTAGATGTGAGACTAGCTAGAAACTACGAAGATGAGGATCCCTGGGAGTCTAGCTCGGATCCTTATTGGAATCCGATAGATTTAGTTACAGAACAACCGCACATAAATATTCAACATGATTACGATCAGAAAAATGTACAGCGAAAACCCAGCACATCGAAACATCAGGTTCATTATGAGGACTCAAATAATAAATCAAATAAACATAAGTTAAAACCTAAATTACCGAAGCTACATATAGGACTGCATAGATCATCTATTTCTAAGACACCAGAATCTTCCAGAGTTAAAGAAGATGTTAAAATACAAGTAGCTAACCCAACATTTACAAGGCAAAATTTGTATGACAGAAATTTTGATGCTTTCTTCCAATCTGGGGAAGCAATCGTTTCCAGAGTAGAACAGTAGTTGTAATGAATCAGTATTGAAATGAAATTAAAAGGTACGTACTTTTATTATAATCCTTATGGTGTATACTCGCTAAATAGGTAGCAATTACGTTTAGACCTATTTGCTTCGTAAAGGTAACGTAAATGGTGCTTATTTGTTTATACATAGAAAACACAAAACATGGATATTACCTTAAATCCATTCCATGTTTTACTTAAGCTAAACATTAGTGATATTTAATCTAAATACGTCTTCTTAAGAAATGTTATTTTTCTCTTACACTGAAATAGATCATTTCATGAATGTAATTATGATAAAGTAGGTCACAAAACGTTACATTTTAGGTAACATTTTTTAAGTTGGAAAAATCTTGAATACACATTACTGTGTTTAGCTTATTATATCGGTAGTGAGTGCTCTATCGACAAATACAAAATCTTTTATGTAATAATTTCACAGAGAATTGTTAGAATATGTCAAATTATCACTCGGCACCTCGTCAATAGATAGACCTTGCGCCAAATTAAAATATTTACTTGTGTGTTGAATATAATTTTACATTTTGTTGTGTGACGTATTTTGTTTTTACTTTTATTGATAATTCTCCATCACTACACTAAGAGCCGATACATACCAATAATTTGCGCTAAACACAGTTAACGTATTTGAGAGGTTTATTTACTATAACATATATAACATATATATATACAGGACTATCTACGTCGTAAGGCAATGGGCTTGTGTCCTATGTCTTAATTTCTATAAAAGTTTACTATATATTGATAAAGTGGGTTACTAGAACTTCAAATGTTCAATTATTTCTTAATAACTCCTTATATGTTAGGAGATATTAACAATTAAAAAAGTCATTTTGTCTCTTTAATTATTAAAGGGATTCAACGTTGTACACATTCCAAGTGCATGTGACATCACAATCCTTGTATAGTGGCTCTGCTATATGTATTTATATATCAAAATATCAAATATTATTTACAGCTATTTCAAGGAACAATCAAATTTCAATATTATGCCTGCCTTAGCAGGGTTAAATAAAATAAAAACTTATTATTCTTTGATTTGACTTGATTATTTGACTACCAACAGCTACAAAACATTACCACAGCACTGACCTACTCAACAAATAACTGACGTTAAAATGCATTTCACGTCATACAAATATGGCCGACCATTTCTAGCGTTAAAACTACAATTCAAACTTTTAATTGCTATATCTCCGTCAATATTTAGATATTTAATAAAATAGACACGCCAATACACATTTATTAACATAAATTTCAATCAACAATTGAAAAATCGACCACTAAGAAATGAGGAGACTAGCCCATTGTAATTAGATACCAATGATTTCTCGCGGAAGAGTTAAAAAAAAAGATAATTTAAGATAGGCTGAAAAGCAATGGACTTGTGAACTTTGTTTTAATTTTAGATTGAAATAAATTTTAATATAGCTATATTGGCGTCATATGCAAGACACCCTCATATGCAAGAGATGGCAAATCATAGGATGTGACGTACCATGCGTTAGAATCCATATAAGTAGTATCAGGGTGTTTTGTATGAGATGTTACCAAATCCGGAGGTCTCATTGGAGCACCCTTTATAACGTTGGATCCCTTTAATAATTAAAGAGAAAAAATTTATTTTTAAATTGTTAATATCTTCTAACATATAAAGAGTTAAAAGAAATAATTGTACATTTGAGATGCTGTAAATATTTATTCAATATAATACCCAGTAAACAATTTGGTAAAGTGTCCTGTTTTGTGACGTTTCGATCACTATTACACTTCAAGTTCGTATAAGCTTTTCTTCATTTGTTTCCGACAGGTGGAGTGGTTTCGCTATTTGCAGCCGATAAAATAGACATTTCATATGAATGACTGTGAGAAACTGATCTGTAAATGAACTCTTTCATGACAAAAAAATTATACGCATCTTCAATATGATGGCAAAGTGACTCCAAAATGTTTATTGGGTGGTTACCAAGATTATCAATCATGGTTCACAAGCCTATTATGACTAGATACAATTGATTTCGTGATGTGGAAGCTAAAAGCAATAAAAATATGGTTAACATGTACTTCTGTTCAAAATTTATTCTGCGCTTGGGACCTCCACCGACCTAAATACGCCACTGTAAATATAAATATAATATGTCACATTACCAAACGATCCAACTATAAGCACAAATCATACTTCTTATCTTACTTAAACAAGATTTAGCTAAATTTCGGTAAATAACAAAACGTAACGTTTGGTAAAAAAGAATGGGCTTGTGTCCTCATTTTTTAGTGGTCGATTTTTTAATTGTTGATTGAAATTGATATTAATAAATGTGTATTGGCGCGTGGTTATTTTATTAAATATCTAAATGTTGACGGAGATATAGCAATTAAAAATTTAAATTGTAGTTTTAGCGCTAGAAATGGTCGGCCATGACGTGAATGCATTGTATAGGTCAGTTATTTGTTGAATAGGTTAGTGCTGTGGTAATGTTTTGTAGCTGTTGGTAGTCGAAATAATAAAGTTAAGTCAAAGAAAAATAAATTTTTAATTTATTTAACCCTGTTACGACAGACATAATATTGAAATTTTATTGTTCCTTGAAATAGCTGTAAATAATATTTGATATTTTGACATACGAGTATAAATACAGATAGCAGAGATTTATGAGGTGTAAGGTTGGTAACCTGTAAACTAGTCAGAGTTCTGTCAAGAATATATCTCTTTTACGCTCTGTTGTATAAAAGAGATAGCTAGATATGGACGTGAGGTCACATGTTTTGGAATGTTCTACAACGTTGAATCCCTTTAATAATTAAAGAAACAAAACGACGTTTTTAATTGTTAATATCTCCTAACATATAAGAAGTTATTAAAAAATAATTAGACATTTGAGGTTCCAGTAACCCACTTCATCAATATATAGGACAGTTTTATAGATATTAAGACATAGGACACAAGCCCATTACATGAAATCATACATGACATATTAGTAAAGGCTGCTTAAGTTAATAATGTCCATGTATTTAAGGTAATATTTATGTTTTATGTTTATGTATGGTAGCGTGCGTCACTGGCATGCCTCTCTCTAACGTACGGTACTGCGTCTCGGTTCGGTGTTTTGATAAGTTCAATGTTAGTTATATTTAATTAATTTGCTTGTGCAATAATTGCTCCTTGTTGTTTTCTTGCAGACAACTGACTTGCCTTTGCCTTTGCCTTGTGTCTACTTGTTCCTGTGCCAGATTATGTGAAGAATGTTCCGGATACTCCAAGTTCATATTCACTTTATATAAAATGAATCTCTAAAGGGACCGTCTTATGCATATAATAATGTGAAATATACACACAATCCTAAAATCTTTAATTTGCCAAATTTTACTTAATTATATAGAAGAAAAATGGTACTACCTTAAGGACGTTCCCAAGAAAGCATAAAAAATATATTTAAATATATAAGTTTTAATACCCTTTGCGGTATTAAATTTTTAGATATTGAATCTGCAGCCCACTTACTGTTTTTAGTTTTAATTTAACGTTACCTTACCTTTACCTTATTACCTTATATTACCTTATATGTAATTTTGAACTTGTGAAATCATGCGTCATGCGTCAGTAATATACATTATTATGTAATAATTAATATCTTTATTTAATACAAATTATTGTATTTAATATAATTAATTTTATTTCTCTATCCCAGTAAACATTTGGTGAAGTGCCCTATTTTGTGACGTTTCTATCACTATTTCACTTCAATTATAGCATCGCATTCGCATCAACTTTGTCTTCATTTGTATTCCGACAGGTGGAGTGGTTCCGTCATCTGTAGCCGATAAAACAGACATTTCATATGAACGATTGTGCGAAACTGAATTATAAATGAAGTCTTTCATGATGTCAAAGTGACTCCAAAATGCTCCAAAATGTTTTCTGGCATATTTCACAAGCTGAAATTTGAATTTTAGGTTAAAACCTTAAATTAAAACTAAAACCAGTGACTTGGAATGTGGCTTTAAACTACGATAAAAAGGATCTTTTATTATAGAACAATGGTAATTTTCTTACGATTGTTTTGAAAATATTGGAATCATTAATTGAAATTTTGACAAATATTGTCCTGTAAAAAAAGACAATAAGGAGTTAGTGTTTTTCATAAAATAAGATTAAAGTGAGCTACTTTTCATAACTTTTAATCGTTTTCACATTATGTAGTGACTAGAAGGTCACGAATTGGCAACGTCGCACTACACGGGAAGTTTAATATATCGTAAAAGCACAGCAAAATAATGAGTCGTGAGTAAAGAGAAAAGTAAACAATTCACGTTTTGGTCAGTATAATGCCGGTTTTACACCAAAGAGACAGTTTTGAAAACAGTTGTGTTTTCAAGAAACAAAACAAAAACATGTTTTTTCGAAAACAGACTGTTCACATTGAACAGACTGGTTTTGTTTTTAGTGTTTTTCTGTGTGTCTCATAAAAATTTAGTATCCCACAAATTATTGTGTTGGCGATACAATTCTATTAAATTGTAGGTTTAATCTTTTGCCACTCCATTCTGCACTTATTTATAACTGCTCTTGGAACTAGTTGCTAGCCGAATGATAAACAATCACTGATATATATATATTTTTTTTATTTACAAACAATATTACAACTAAGCGTGGCTTATCTAGTAATTTATATATGAAAAAGTTAAAATATAATTGTTCAGTTCTAGTCCACTGACTAGTTCCAAAATTTTAAAAACCACATGTGTGGTTTGTAGTAGCAGAATCACAGGGTCAAGTCTTCCGGCTTCGTCCTCTTCAATCTGCGCAGATTCTCTCTGTTATTAAGCAGCTGCAGAATTTCTTCATTCTGGTGGTTCTGCAGTCGCAGTAGATGTTTGCTTGCTGCCTTCCTGACTTCTTCGTCTACGGTGGGCATCTTTAGATCACGGTGTAAATTATCATTCCGTATGTACCAGGGCGCATTTGTAATGCTCCGTAGTACTTTGTTTTTTGGAAAGTCTGAATTTTTGTTAAATTTGTTTTCTTGGTACAACCCCATAGTTGTATACCATAAGTCCATATGGGTTTCAGTATTTGCTTATACAATAACAGTTTGTTGTGCACTGTAAGCTGAGAATGTTTTCCCATAAGCCAGTGCATTTTCCTGAATTTATTATTAAGCTGTTCTCTTTTTATCTTAACATGCTCCTTCTACTTGAGTTTCGCGTCAAGCGTCATGCCAAGGTATTTCGCTGTGTTGGAATAGGGTATTTTTTGGCTGTTGATAGTAACTGTGAGAGGAGTAGTTACTCGATTTGTAAAGTTGATGTGCGTGGATTTGGCTTCGTTCAGCTTAATTCGCCATTTCTTTGTCCATTTGCAAACCTCGTCTAGTGAATGCTGTAGTTTTCTGGTAACCTCTTCCTCATTTTTCCCAACAACCATTATCGCTGTGTCGTCTGCGAATGTGGCTATTTTACTGTTCTTAGGTTGTGGTATATCCCGTGTATATAATAAGTACAGAACTGGACCAAGGACGCTGCCTTGCGGAACTCCTGCTTTTATCTGTTTCATATCTGAGTACTCATCGTCCACTTTCACTCTAAAGTGTCTGCATTCGAGATAAGATTTAAGAATATGGTACCAATCACCAGGTAAAACTGATAAATGTACACAAAAAACAAAAGTGCATGTTCAAACCAAGCAGACTAACAATCAACAACAAACGTGTTTTCGTTTGATCTTACTGACTCCATATGGGAATGTGTTTGGTTTACTGAAACAGTTTTTAAAGACAAAAATGTTTTAAGAACTGTTCAGTTTTTACAAAACATTGGTGTTTTGTTCAGAAAAACAGTTTTTGTTCGTGTTTTGTTCTTTTGTCTCTCTGGTGTGAAAACGGCATAAGAATACAACGTTGCCAGATTTAAAAAACGACGCAGTTGGATTATTTTACTATTTCTGCCCATGTGAGTCTTGCCAAAAGAGAGCAGTGCACATCAACTATTTTTTTACTGTACACATGTTATAATCAGGTTAGTGTACACAGGGAGATCTTGACGTAGGTTGAGCATGACTGCTTCTTGGCAATGTCCTTAAGCAAAAGAAAACATTTTTAATATATAAATTTGAAATAAATAAAAATGATTGATTATTGAAGTATTAAATGTTTTTTTAAATCATTCCCACGAAAAAGACATAACTTCTTTCGCCTATACTTCTCTTGAATAAAATACAGTAGAACCCTTATAACGCATAACACATGAACCGTATTATACGGAGTCTACTGTGTGTTGGTTTTAAAAATTTGTATATATTATATGACTATGTACTATATGATAAACAAATAAAAATGTCTTCCTTTAAAGAGTACGAGTACTTCCTGTTATAATGTATCACCTTTCTCCCGGTTTGCAGATTGCTAAATATTTACAAACGAATAAATTTGTTTTTAAATTTTTTGGCACCAACTTGAGCTTGATTACAAACGACTTTATGAATTTTGGCAATGGAAGCAAACTGGATTAGTTTCTATAAACAATCACTTTGACGCACAGTGGTTTAAAGCACGAATCTAGTCGAGTTCACACGAACGTTTTCGCTCTAGTGCTAAAGTTGCAAATGGGATGCTCCGAACCATGAGTGGATGTCACAGATCTATAAAAGAAATTAAAGATACCCTGCATCAAAGCCTTTGTTAAAAAGATAGCAAAGAAAATGTATAAAACAAGAAGATCCAAAAATCCAAACGTAGTGGCCATTGGGAAGAATGTCAGAAATATCCCGCGCTACAAATATAGAGGACCACTAAATCTGTTCCCAGTAAACAATTTGGTGAAGTGTCCCTTTTTGTGACGTTTCTATCACTATTGCACTTAAATGGGCTTGTGTACTCATTTTTTAGTGGTCGATTTTTCAATTGTTGATTGATGTTAATAAATGTGTATTGGCGTGTCTATTTTATTAAATATCTAAATGTTGACGGAGATATAGCAATTAAAAGTTTGAATTGTAGTTTTAGCGCTTTATACGTCAGTTTTTTGTTGATAGGTTAGTGCTGTGGTAATGTTTTGTAGCTGTTGGCAGTCGAATAATCAAGTCAGGTCAAAGTATAATAAGTTTTTATATTATTTTACCCTGTTACGGCAGACATAATATTGAAATTTTATTGTAAATAATATTTGATATTTTGATATATAAATACATATAGCAGACTTGTCAGAGTACTGTCAAGAATATATCTCTTTTACGCTCTGTGTGTATATAAGAGATAGCAACATAGTGGATGTGAGGTCACATGCATTAGGAATGTGTCACTTTAATAATTAAAGAGACAAAATGACTTTTTTAATTGTTAATATCTTCTAACACATAAGGAGTTATTAAAAAATAATTGAACATTTGAGGTTCTAGTAACCCACTTTATCAATATATATAGTACACTTTTATAGAAATTAAGACCTATGACACAAGCCCATTCATTATAGTTCGCATTTATCTTCACTTGCACTTTATCTTCATTTGTATTCTCACAGATGGAGTGGTTTCGCCATTTGTAGCCGATAAAATAGACATTTCATATGAACGACTGTGAGAAACTGAACTCTAAATGAACGCGCATCTTCAATATGATGGCGAAGTGATTCCAAAATGTTTACTGGGTTTGATGAGGATACAGACAAAACACACAAACAGACGAAGACCAAATACAATTATGAAACAAGAACAAATGAAATAATGAAATAAGAAAAAAACATTTCATTACATATCATTACATTACTTATTTCATTAGTTATCTAGACAATGGACAATAAAGATGCACCTGAAAGAAATAATACATCAGAATGATTTACCAGAGGATTTAACTTCAACAGTACAGCTATGGAAACAGGACTACCATAGTTGAACTGTAAAGTAAATTGTAAATGCCCTAGCCGGTGCTCGTGAACTATAACGTGCATCGGTGAGGTCCAGAAAGGGTAGAGGAGTTCACACCTTGTTAGGACTAAAATATAAATTTAACGACTCTGGTACACCGCACATTATGTATGAATGCATGTATCCCATCACGAAACGAATCTCTGCAACTCTGATAAGATCGTTGCGCGGGCTCTCCAACGTCCAGACGTGTGAACCATATTATAAATATGGTGGTGTATTAATAGACAATAAAATAGAAACTTCCTCTTATGATAAAATGTGAACATTCACGATATTTTAAACCAGGGCTGACAACATTATACTATCATGATGCTTCAAAAGAAGGCGGTGGGATGCAATTTTAATTAATTATTTTAAATTTTGTTTTACTATTAATGTAATTATTAGTTTAAATAAATTAGTTTATATTTAATAATATATTATTTATTTAAATGTATTGTAATTCGTTATAGCTAAATGTTTAGATAACTTAGCTTAATTTTAGCTTTAAATTATATTCAAATTAACTGTTTATAAAATTGTAAGTGAAATTGTTCGAAATGTCGTACAGTTCTGGAGTTTCAGGTGGACCTCCTCCGGTAAAGAATATCATGCCAGTTGCCCAACGTATCGGACATACAATCAGAGCCGGATTGACAGCAAGGAAGCTTGGGGTGGCACATAAGTGTTCTATTTGGTCTCCTCAACTCTCGTCCGAATTAATAGGTAATTCTAAACACCTCACCTTATATGTAAATCTGTTGTGTCCTATACAAACACTAATAAAAGGTATTGCCTATTTAGATATTTGAGCAAGTAATTTTAATTATACTTCAGACATTTATTATTTTTATGGTCTACTTGTATTAGGGTTTAGGTAGTATAAAGTAGTTTAGTATAAAGTAGTTTAGAATAAGTAAAGGAAAATCCATTAAATATTTTGAGTTATAAAAATTGTAGACCTTTTTCGGCACCATGCTTAAATGTATTTTAGTGAGGTCTGATAACAATATTTATAACTATTTAATGGATTGTCAATGGACCAATTATTTCTTGTTTAAGTGCTTTTATCACCAGTGTTTTTGACCACGCCCACATCCTGTTCTCCTTTCTTTGGTTAATTTACTTACAACACTGTATGACAAATGTTGCGGTTGTTCTTATGCAACAACCATTCATTGACATTGTTATCCTAAAGCTGTTTTTATTCTACACTTCGTTTTTAGTAGCATTATTACATGCTGCTACAGTATTAAATAAACCAATCATTAAACAAACATTCACGTTGACTCATTTCTTATAAACAATCAAACGTACATTGCAGTATTGTCAAACAGCACAATACAAATACGCATTTGTACAACATTGCCGCGGTAAACTAACCGTGCCCCAAAGAAAATCTTTTTCACAATGATTGGATATTTTCTATGTGGTGGATTCACCTAGAAATTACATTAGATTAACTCAGGTGCAAAATGTAGGTAATTATTTTTCTCAAAGGGTAACTATTGTAATAGGTATCAAAATATCACTACTTTGTAACTAGTAACGCCATCTGTAATCTGTTGTGTAAAAACTTTTTCTTATGTCAAAATATAGTCTGTTGCGAACTGCTAACGTGTCTTTATAGGTTATGGGCAAATTTACCGGTTTATCAGTTTTTTTATAGTATAAAATAGATAAATTGTTACGTTTTTTTTTTCGCGGAAACATGACTACGAACTATATTGCGAGTGTGCCAAAGCTAAAAGGCAGAGAGAATTACGATGAGTGGTGTTTCGCGGCCGAAAACTTGTTGGTACTAGAAGGGATGGAAAAGTACATCAAACCTAGTGCAGACTTCGAAGTTAAGCCAGTGGACGACTCCAAAACGAAGGCAAAGCTAATTTTAACCATCGATCCAGCATTGTACGTGCATATAAGGAATACCAGGAGCTCGGCAGAATTATGGACAAAATTGAAAGCCATGTTCGATGACTCCGGTTTCTCAAGAAAAATAACCTTACTTCGACATTTGATTTCGATAAGACTTGAAAACTGTGATTCGATGACTACCTATGTCACACAAATGATCGAAACGGCTCAAAAGTTAAATGGCACTGGATTTACAATAACAGATGAATGGGTCGGATCATTATTATTAGCAGGTTTGACTGATCGCTATTCTCCAATGATAATGGCAATAGAACATTCTGGCATTTCGATAAGTGCGGATACTATAAAGTCGAAGTTACTCGACATGGAAGTAACCAGTGATTTTGAAGGTGCAGCTGGCGGTACGGCGGCATTTGCAGCGAGAAATAAATATAATTCTGGCAGCAGCGGTAAACCAAAGAAATATGGCGGCAACCCAATGTCGAACAAAAAGACCGCGGCAGATACATCAGCAAAAACAATCACTTGTTTCAAATGTAAAGAGGATGGACATTATCGAAATCAGTGCCCAATGTTGAAGAAAAACACAAATAAATGCGTGTTTAACGTTGTTTTCCTAAACGGAAAGTATAACAAAAACGAATGGTACATTGACTCCGGCGCAAGTGCACACATAACAGCAAATAAAGATTGGGTAAAGAACATGAACACAACTCCATGTATACCAGAAATTGTTGTAGCAAATGAATCAAAAGTGCCAGTTGTTTGTTCCGGAGAAGTTGACATTATTTCTGAACTTGGATGCAATATAACAGTGAAAGATGTGTTGTGTGTGCCTAGCCTGACAACCAACCTATTGTCGGTTAGTGAGCTCATTCAGAATGGCAATCATGTGATATTTACAAAGAAAAACTGTTATATTAGAGACAAGAACAATGTTTTGGTGGCGACAGCTGATTTATCTGATGGTGTTTATAAGTTGAGATTACAATCACAAAGTTGTATGTTGGCTACTACAGCTAGTGCAAAGTTATGGCACAGAAGACTGGCACATATAAACAGCCAAGACATGCACAGAATGAGAAATGGTATTGTTGATGGTTTGTCTTATGATAACTCACTTGACATAACCAAATCACAATGTACTACTTGTTGTGAGGGAAAACAAATGAGATTACCATTTTCTCATGTGGGTGAGCGGAGTACAGAAACTTTACACAGAATCCACACAGATATTTGCGGCCCAATGGAAACAAGTTCTTTGAGTGGTGCTCGCTATTTCCTGTTATTTGTTGATGATTATAGTCGCATGACTTTTATTTATTTTCTGAAGCAAAAGAATGAAGCTTTGAACAGATTTAAAGAGTTCAAATCATTGGTTGAGAATCAACAGAGTAAGAAAATAAAGGTGATCAGGTCAGACAATGGACTAGAATTTTGTAACAAGGAATTTGAAGGCTATTTGAAGCAAGCTGGAATTATACACCAGAAAACAAATTGTTATACACCTGAGCAAAATGGACTTTGTGAAAGGAGTAATCGTACAGTTGTTGAGAAAGCCAAATGTTTACTATATGATGCAAATTTAGATAAGAAATTTTGGGCGGAAGCAGCCAATACTGCTGTGTACTTGAAAAATAGATCGATTGCATCAGGATTGGATAAAACACCTTATGAGTTATGGTATGGATCAAAACCAGACTTAAGTCACCTACGTTTGTTTGGAAGCAAAATTATGGTGCATGTACCCAAACAGAAACGTTTGAAATGGGACAAGAAAGCTACACAACATATTCTAGTTGGATATGGTGATGGTGTTAAAGGTTATCGTGTGTACAATCCTTCTAAGAACACTGTAATGATCAGTAGAGATATAATAGTGATAGAAGATGTAACACCTATCAAGGAAGTCAGTGAAGAGTCAGCTATTTGGATATCCAATGAAGAAAATCCTACCGACAATTTAGTGGAGGAAAGTAAAGATAAAGTGGGGGAGAGCAGAGATTCAGTGGGGGATCTGTCTAATAATGTTTCAGAAACAGACTTTTTAGATTGCTCTTCAGGTTCCTCATTACATACTGATGACAATGAAACACTGACTGAAATAAACACTGAAGATGTTCCAGAACAAGCAGTATCAATACCTGAGCAAGTGCCAGATGTGCCAAGTAAGCGTCAGAGAAAGAAGCCTGAGCGCTATGGTATTAGCAACATATGTGTTTCCAGTACTGTTCCAGCATCGGAGGAGATTGTATTCTCAGAGGCTCTTGAAGGGCCTGACCGGGAGCAGTGGAAGCAGGCAATGGCTGATGAATTACAGTCATTTGAGGACAGTGATGCGTGGCAGCTTGTGGACCATCCAGGTGATGTGACAATAGTGAAGTGTAGGTGGGTGCTAAATAAAAAGTATGATTTTGAAAACAATGTAAGGTATAGGGCTCGATTAGTGGCAAAAGGTTTCTCGCAGAAACCAGGTGTTGATTATACAGATACTTTTTCACCGGTAGTGCGGCATTCTACTCTAAGATTGTTGTTTGCACTTAGTGTTCAAATGAAAATGAGTATAACACATCTAGATGTAACCACTGCTTTCCTTAATGGTTTTTTGAAAGAAAATATTTATATGTCATTACCTGAAGGTTTTGTAAACAAAAGTGGGGGAAAGGTCTTAAAATTAAATAAAGCCATTTATGGGCTAAAACAGTCTTCCCTGGCATGGTATGAAAGAGTTAAAGAAGTTTTGAGTAGATTAGATTTCAAAAATAGTCAATATGAACCATGTTTGTTTACAAAAATAACTGGTAAAATTAAAGTGATAGTGGCCCTGTATGTGGATGATTTTTTGATTTTTTCAAACAATGATTTTGAAACAAATAAATTAAAAAGTGTATTAGGTTCAGAATTTAAGTTAAAAGACTTGGGACCTGTAAGACAATATTTAGGCATGAGAATAAATTTAGATAAAAATAAAAATGTTATTACTGTAGATCAACAACAATATATTGAACAGTTAGTTTCTAAATTTCAAATGTCTGATTGTAAGACACAAAGTACTCCGATTGAGCCTAAATTGAATTTAGATAAGTCATCTGATAAATGTTTACCTGATGTTCCTTATCAAAAACTTATTGGAAGTCTGATGTATCTGGCAGTATTAACAAGACCAGATATTGCTTACTGTGTTAGCTATCTCAGTCAATTTAATAGTTGTTATAGTCACATACATTGGAATTATTGTAAACGTGTATTAAGATATTTACTGCATACTAAAAGTTATTGTTTAAAATATACCAATAATAACAATAGTAATTTACAAGGTTTTGTAGACAGTGATTGGGCAAGTGATGCTCTAGATAGAAAATCCTATACTGGATTTTGCTTTATGTTGTCAGGGTCTGCCATTTCCTGGCAAAGTAGGAAGCAGAAAACGGTTTCATTATCCAGTACTGAGGCGGAATACACTGCTCTTTCTGAAGCTTCAAGAGAAGCTATTTATCTAAGAAATTTAATGCATGAAATTACTGATGTATTTAATGTAATTGATTTGTATTGTGATAACCAAAGTGCATTGAAGTTAGCTTCGAGTAGTCAGAGTCATAATAGATCCAAGCATATAGATGTGCGTTGTCATTTTATTAGAGATGTTGTAAAGAACAACTTTGTAAAAGTTAAGTACATTCCTACTGAAGAAATGCCTGCAGATATTTTAACAAAAGGTCTTTGTCATCTGAAACATTATAAGTTTATGAATTTACTTGGCATTGTTTCTGTGTAATCATGTGTACTTAGATTATTCTGATAAGTGGGGGTATTGTAATAGGTATCAAAATATCACTACTTTGTAACTAGTAACGCCATCTGTAATCTGTTGTGTAAAAACTTTTTCTTATGTCAAATATAGTCTGTTGCGAACTGCTAACGTGTCTTTATAGTAACACTACCTTAAATTCTAGAAAAGACTCTCTAAAATATTACATTCTACATCTTGGTCAATTATTTTTTTATTTATATTATTCAAATATTTTTTGGTAAAATAAGGAAGTCGGTACAATTTTGCCAATTTTAAGTATAGTTAATGGTCCTGCCTAGAAACGACGAATGGATCTTGTTGAAAGTGACGCCCATAATGGGATAATCTGCTTGTACCGTTGTAAACAAATTGCCAATCTCATCTATCAAAATGATAAATCACTGAAAAGTGCGCTAATAGTTTAAATAAAAGAAAGAATTGTTCGCCATATCACAACATGAGTTACCATATATACTCGTTAAAATTTTAGCCGATAAAATGGTGGAAAGGGTTCAAATCATTCGGTCATACACGAAGAAAAGTGTAGACGTTATGACAGAGGAAGTTGCAGTCTTGGAACAGAAACGAATTTCCGAGGAGGATAAACTAAGAACAGGGTTGAAAAATTATAGAGACTGGAAATTGACAATAATTGAAGAGCTGAAAGAAAAATATAAGTAGTTAACTATATTCATACATATGTCTACATCTTAGCCGTTGCACCTACTCTCGGGCAATATATTAAATACGTAATAACATACAAATTTTCTTTAAGCGATTTAATTGTCAAATATTTTTCAGTATTCAACTTGATGATGAAGATAAGATTAAAAAAGAACTTTGGAAATTAATGCTGTCATCTACTTCAGAAACAAGGGAAACCATATTTACTAGATTAAAGAATATTAAAATCTTAAATGGCCTTATCGAGAAAGCAGAATATGAAATAGATATTTTAAGTACAAAGTACCAGCAATATTTTGAGGAGGTATGTGGAAAGCGAAGAGTTCTAACAGAACTGGACCAATCTATAGAGAACTTATTAAGAAAAATTAATTACGTCGACAGAAAAATAGAAGAACATAAGAAAAGCGCAGCTGAAAATATCTTAACATTGAAAACAGAAATGGCTGATCTAAATCAAGATACAGAAATCGATTCGGAAAAGAAACGAAGCCTCTTGGACGTAATGCAGAAGAAAGTGGATGAAGAGAAAGGTACGAAGGTAATTGCATATGCTCTTTTACTTCACAATATTATTTTATTACATTTATTTCAGATTTTACTTTCTACATTAACAAATATTAAAGTTTAGTTTCAATTCATTTTATTTAAGTGTTCTTAAACCCTCTTCTCCCTCTTTCATACTTTCACCATCCATCTACACCCGTGTTTTCCCTAGCAATAGTTTCCCCAGACTTCTTCCGCTTTCTACCTTCTCTCTATATCTACTCTTTATGTTCTCCAGCTTTCCTCTTTTCCCCCGCTTATCCTGGATGCTGTCTCTTTATCTATTCTCCAAAACTTATCTTCTTTCATCATTTCCTAGTCTGAAAACTGCGATGATTCGAATGTCTTTGCTTTCCTGTTTATCTAAGTACTCCGGAGAATGGAGAAGGAGTTCTCGTCCACGACTGTCTGTATCTCTGATTGTCTATTGCTATCTGCATCGCTTCTTCATTCATTCTTCCTATTGCAGTTTTTTATCCGCTTCTCTTATTTTTCCTTGCGCTTTTCTCCTCTTCTCCCTTCTTCTTTCTATCTTCTAATAGTTATTGTCATCAGGCTAATAGGTTTAAGAAATATGGGCAAAATTGTAAGCGCATGCAATCACATCAGATTAATAGAACTATTTTTAATCTTAAGTAACGAGTCAATTTTGAATTTTGAGCCTAGAATATTATCATTTATTGCATTTGGATCAATACACCGAAACAATAACTATTTTCTTTTTTAGATAAAAGTACCAAATATCTTCAACATTGTACATTTAAGAAAAAGGAAATGAATTATCACTGCATAATCAGATATGACTTGATGAAGAAGGTCTTCGATATTGAGATGGAAGAACTGAAAGTAAAGAGGAAAGCCAAGTTAAATCGTTTCGAGATGGTGCAATTAAGAAAGCAAATGGATAAAGTGAGGCTGCTAAGATTTTGCTGCGAATTGAATGACCTTGAACGGCAAGAAAGAATGGCAACAACGCGTCGTCTGAAGGATAGGATTGCCGGGAAGATAACAGCCATAAAGAAATCAATAAATACGTCTGGTAAGTTCTTCGTGGTTGCACACAGTTTACTGGTATACGAGCGTTATGATAAAGTACACTAAAGACATCTTCTAGGTGGCTTTAGGTATGAGGGAAACAAATATTTTTACGACGGTCGAGGTCGCTGCTATTACATGGATGCTAATAATAGAAAAATCTACAAGGACAACATAACGTCAACTTTATTGTATCAATTGGACTCTCTTGGCAACCTAGTTCTTATCACGACCGGATATAACGTATACGCCAAACTAAAGTTGCAAGAAATTAATTTGGCGACGAAAGTAGCGGATCAAGTCGAAAAAGAATGTAAGACATTCAGGTCCTGATAGCCTACTTTATTAATAAGGCAAAGATTTATATGCGATTAATCATTATATAAGTCCATGAGGTCTAATTTTAATCTACATTTATTGAATTCTTTTTCAGACCAACTAGAGCCAGAGGATCGAACTTATTTAAAGGAACATTTATTCGAAGCTCTCAGAATAGGTTTGGCGCAGGTAAGACTCTTTTCCTTTTCAATTCAGCGTTTCTAAACATTAGACTTTACTTGATAAAATGTTGTTTTGGTGGCGTGCTTTCACCAATTATTAATTGGCAACTAATTTGCCAATTAATAGCAAGCTAATTTGTAAGAATTGGTTTATAGTATTTCATAATTTTGATCGTACAGGTGACAATGGTTAGACCCAACGACCCGGTAGCTTATTTGGCTCACTTTTTGCTTATGAAGAAGAGAGGTAATATTACTGGACTCTTCAAGCCGGAGTTTGTCAGTGAAGTATTTTGTCTGCAATCACAATTACACGACCAAGTGATTTCTATGGAAAAAGTAATCCATTTTCTATATGTATTTGTTAGATAATGTGTACATTCTTTTAATACTAAATCACGTAATTACATCTCATTACTAATTTAAACTTAAATCTATTCTAGCATTTTTCTAATTCTAAAGCACTTTCTGATCCTTATACTCTTGTCCCTATATCTTCTTATTCCATACTCCTTCTTTCTCACCGTTTCCTTCTTCTCCTTTCTTCTTGCCTGTACCCCAGTCCTCTCGACAAACCTTCTATTGTCTTTTCACTATTCGTCCTAAAATAGCATTTTCCCCTCATATGTTCTTTCGCTAACACCTTCTGCCGATCCTCCCTTTCATATCTTCCCAATCTCTGTTTTCCATCTCTTCATTGCCCATTCTAAATCTTTAAGCTATTTCTCTTAAATATTCTCTTTATCCTTTTCACATCTCCTTCATCCCTGAACGACGGTATACTCAAAACTTTATTTTCTTAAAACTATTTTTAAAATACGTATTTTGCATTTTGTATTTAAATACTTTTGGAAACTATTTTTGATTATCTCTGGAGGTGTAACATCTCTAATTATTTCAGAAGCGAAGTATAAGAACTATATTAAATCAAGCACAAATTTTGGATCCCAAAACGCCAGTTATAGATGTTGGTTGTTCTAAAGAATTCAATGATTTGAATGAGAGGGAAAAGCGGTATACCTACTACTTGTACAAGGTAAGGGTAGCATACTGATACTGATAATTAGACTAATCACACACTTAAGATAGGAAGAGATGCTTTAAGATATTTGGAAAGACATTGGGTAAACAAGAAACAACGAGTGCGTTTCTTCGATTTTACGGTTTGCTTCAAAACAAATGAACAGATGTCTGTCTCACTCGTACTCGTTGTCTCGTTTACTCCTATGCCACGCTTGATCATTGATGGATGTTAATAAAAAAATGTTTTAAGACTTATGTTACTGTAATGTGCAGTCGACTACTTGCAAGACCTCTCTGCTTCTCAGCATTATTACACTTTATCATGAGATGAAGCGTCTACTTTGATGATTATCAATACAAGTTTGGTTTTATCCTCTCATAATTAAATTCTATCTATAAGGTTTTCCAATATAAACAATGCGTGCGTCCCAGATGAATCTAGAACTATGCGAAATTCTTCCCATGATAAAATGTGCTAATGCGACTACTAGTGGTAGCAGTGTGAGAGAGCATGTTTAACATCATGCTCGTGTCAGTCCTTACATTTCTCTACATTTCAGGTAAATACTGTAGTAAAAATGCTATTAAGTGTTCATGTGAGTGCGCAGTCTCCAATTCTGCTTATTTTATTTCACAAAATATTTGTTGCCGAAACTGTGCCGAATTTGAGGAGAAACCTTATTGATGCCGGCTTCCAAAACAAAGAAATTAATGTACGTATACCCGAAGAATTATTTGAGAACTTGAGACTTTATTTTGACACATATTTTTTTACAGGGTTTCTTATTGTTTGTGGCTGCTGTTGTGTCAGGCAGTGGCAATTATCGAAGAGTTTGTAGGCAAAAGATGATGGCTTCCATTCCTGAAAAAGTTTTGGAGAAAATATTTAAAACGACAGTGGAGTACAAAAACGATCCAAAGACAATGGATTATTTAATAAAACTAACCGTCGATAATATATATACTCCTGCAGTCAGATCTTCCATCATAGGAACCCACAGTCTGTATATTACTCAAAATATAACAGCAGAAGACCTCCAGTATATAAGCGATTATCTGGGAAATGACTTCGAGTACGTTTTCAACAAGCGCATAATCAAAAAGGTAAGTGACGTAATAACCCAATAACAGAGAACTTACATCGCCTTATTTTTGCCTTTCATCGTGTCCGGTAATTCTACTTTTTGGATATGGTTCAAGGTTTAGGCTCTTTATAAAAATTCCAAGTTTTTTCATCGTCGGTCATCCGCGGACGCAAAAAGGGAAGGCTTTTCTGCTTCTGCTCTTATAGGTTAGAATGTATAAATTGGTGTATTATATACTCGTAGATATAAACATAGATTGCGCGAAGGGTACGGCCGCGTGTAAGACGAAGCGATAAAGGCAAAGAGCTCTTTCTAACCGAACCGCTGCTCCTGGTTTGGTTGATTGGCGGTGAGGTAGAAGGTAAGCAAGCAACCAGACGCTATGCTCGGCTAGAAAGAGACACAGAGGACACTCGGCAGATATCTCTCTCTTTGCCTTTATCGCACTATTCAGCCTCACGTGCACTCTATTCTTATACCTCTATGTGACAAACAAAAAGTGACACGATGCCATCGATACAATCAATACCTTACATTTGACATCAGATATACCACATATATATTGACTACTTTCTTGACCAGGTGGAAGGCAATCACATCTACTACGATATCCAAATCCAATCGATATTGATGTATTACCATAAACATGTCATTCCAACTAAACATCTCAAAGAAGGATGCATATGGCGAACATTTAGCGTCAGCCATGGTCACAGTGCGGGTCTTCTCAGAATAATAAATGAATATTTGCAAAAGGCTCTTTATTACGCGAACTACAAATGCCAGAGATACTACTTGAAGAACATGATCAACTATTTCACTACAGGTTCCGTTTCGTTCTATAGAAAGGCAATGAGCAAGATGATCCTAACAGAAGCTCCCATAGAGATATATTTCGGTTGTTTGCAACATTGGCATGACGATGGATTTGATGTCGGAGAATTTGGCTCTATTATTACTCTACAAAGTAAGACAATGAAAGCCAGATATGAAATTCTTACGCGAAATCTGCCTGTTTATGTTGATTTCCTCCCTTGGTCTTCGGAATTTGAGAAGACTATTTTTAAGGATCGTCATCGAATCAGCTTTGTGAATGTTCTTGATTACGCCAGTTGCAGCCTGCAGACGGAGTTCATTATACCTTGTCGTAAGTATTATTTTACGAGTGAAACAGTCTTAACAGTATCTAGAAAAAGCTAAATTTTGCTATCGACTTCAGAACCATCCATTCGAAAACTACATGGCGTTAGAGACATCTTCATGACAAATTTTCTTAATACCAAAGCAGCAGCGGAATTTGAGTACCTAAACTATCCATTTTTGACAACCGAGGATACTTATCTGTACCAAACATACTTCAACGAAGCAAATTTGGTAAGCGCTAAATATTTTCCTTAAACGGGTATTTCGTATTTAGGTCACATTAAGTTTATCTAGAAAACTAGTAACTCCAACAAATGTGTAATATGCTTTTTTCTGGATAAATTTTTCTAATTCTTTTAGAAATAATAGTTTGTAGTAACTTTTATAATAAAAAAGTTCATTCAAAATTTATTTTAGCTTTTAACTTTTTATTGTAAGAATTACAAGAAAGCATTTTTACAAGAATGTTGAGGAATAAGTTGCATAATTTTCAAGATGACCAAATGAGGGCGTTCCCCATTCTGAAAATAGAGATATAAATTCAGGTTTGACCTTTTTACATGCTGAACATGAGTTATTCAGACATAGGGTGTTTTCCAATGGTCTTGCACTGTATATTGATAAAGTTGGCTTCCAGGATCTCAAATGTCTAATTATTTTTGAATAACTCGCTATATTTTAGGAAATATTAACAATTAAAATAGCCGCTTTTTCTCTTTAATTATTAAACTGATCCAACGTTATAGAAAATTCCAATGCATGTAAACTCACGACTTTTATACAACAGAGCGTAAAAGAGATATAACTGATCTATTCCTTAATAGTGCGACATATTACGTCATAAATATGGCCGACATCTGTAGCGCTAAAAGTACAATTCTAATTTTTTAATAGCTATATCTCCGTCAACAGCTAGATATTTAATAAAATGAAAACGCCAATATACATTTATTAACATCAATTTCAATCAATAATTGAAAAATCGACCCATAAAAAAAGAGTACACAATCCCATTACGGCACTAGAACGCATAAAAGGACTTTATGCTCAGCATAGACTGTTCCAGCTACAACAGTGCCTTGCACGGTTGAACACTTTGAAAATTTCTGCTCTCGCATGATATGGGTTTTTATATTACATTATTTATAGCTATATAAAATTTAAATTTCAGTTTTGCTGCATGTTTTAGCGATGCATAGTACGTCACAGAAAATATAAGTAATCGATATTACTTTTCTGGAAACCGGGGTAGAAAATTAAACCTTATCTAGCTTACTCGTGAATCTAACCATACAAACATGTGTTTCAGTTGTTCACAGACCTCATAGCCACGCTCGGTTTAAAATCAGGAAAACTATTGCGACAGACTGAAAGGGGATATCTAAATTTCGACAAAAACTTAAAAGATCCAACAACAAATGCTCCTATAACGAAGTATTACAAATTTGACGAAACGTTTGAAAGTAAATTTGGGGATCTAGCATTGCCTTTGAAATATGTGCGAGCCGGCGCAATTGCTCTTTATTCTTCTTTAAATATGAAATTATATGAGGATTTGCATATTCCTAATGGGAAAGAATTGATCTATGTTATGTGGTTGAGTCTGGCTTATAACGGCTTAGTTAAAACTCTCCATGACTACAACTTCGAGACGAATACCTGGACCAGAGTAAGCCTACTCGCGTACTACATTATAATGAGATACCTTCTCGAGGAAGGCAATGATAAAGTGTTCTACATAGTAGAGACCGTTTCACCGCAATCCAACACGATGAACACTATGTATATCAAACTAAACAACGACAATATCTACACGCACGGAAAGGAAATACTGAAGAAGTTTATTCTAGAAATTAACATTGTCAAGGCAACTGGAGATGTTGAAAGGGGTACGGAAATCATTAAGAAGTGGTCCAGTGTGCCGTTTAAAGGTGAGTGTTTACTAGAAACAATCGAAAGATCCGGTGGCAGAATTACTATACAACAAAACTCCTCAATGAAAGTTCCGGAGGTCAACATTTTTACATTTATTATTTTATAAAAACAAACTTTTTGTCTTTATTCAATTTTTACAATTACCACCCCTATCCTCCTCATGCAAAGCAGAAAACAATCTCAATTTTCTAAAAATATCGAAAGAAAAAAGTCCAATATTTAATTTCTTTAATAAAAATTTAAATCCGTATTCCGTTGCATCTGCAAATTGGAATTATTAATTAAAATTTTTATCAAATAAGACGGAGCAGGAGGTTCAGAAATTGCGACAGAGGGGGAATGGGTTAGAAGCGTAAAATATAGAAAGAATGGGCTTGTGTCCTATGTCTTAATTTCTATAAAAGTGTACTACATATTGATAAAGTGGGTTACTAGAACCTCAAATGTTCAATTATTTTTTAATAACCCTTATATGTTAGGAGATATTAACAATTAAAAAAGTAATTTTGTCCCTTTAATTATTATAGGGATTCAACGTTGTACACATTCCAAATGCATGTGACCTCACAACCGTTAGTTGCTATCCCTTTTCTACAACAGAGCGTAATAGAGATATATTCTTGACAGAACTCTGACAAGTTTACAGGTTACCAACCTTACAGCTCATAAATCTCTGCTATATGTATTTATATATCAAAATATCAAATATTATTTACAGTTATTTCAAGGAATATAAAAATTTCAATATTATGTCTCCCGTAACGGGGTTAAATAAAATAAAAACTTATTATTCTTTGACTTGACTTGATTATTTCGACTACCAACAGCTACAAAACATTGCCACAGCACTGACCTACACAACAAATAACTGACGTATAAATGCATTTCACGTCATAGAAATGGCCGACCATCTCACAGCGCTAAAACTACAATTCAAATTTTTAATTGCTATATCTCCGTCAACATTTAGATATTTAATAAAATAGACACGCCAATACACATTTATTAAATTAATTTCAATCAATAATTGAAAAATCCACCACTAAAAAATGAGGGCACAAGTCCATTGTAAAAAAAAGAGTTAAAAAAAGGTAATTTTCTTAAAAAAGTATAAATTTCCATGTGGAATAGAATTAATATGTAATGTTAAATTTGTTTTAGGCAAATACCCAATTGGGAGTTGGTATTGCAAATATATTAAGCAGTGGTATAGCAAGCTCCAGACCGTGGTGGTGACCCCCACTCCTTTTTTTAAAAAGGCAAAGAAACAGAAAGATATTGATAACAAACACCTTCTTCCGGATTGCAAGGCAATGTTAGAGCACAAGAAAATCGTAGACTATGCAGCCGCTTTAAAGCGCATCGCTCAGAAAGTTGAAACGCAACAGGAAGTCAATGAGCTTCATCATAAGACTGCAAAACTCATGACGAGTTACATTTATGTAAATATTCTTTCAACACTTCATGTTATAAATCGGCCACACTAGTGCGACATTCAACATTCATTAGGAGTATTCGCATTCATGAGCTGATATTCAAATAACTCGGTTCAGAAAGAAGAATTGACTTCTTTTGCACGAATTCCAAAATGATTTTTCTTTAACTCCTTTGTAGAACTGATATATTATGGATTCTCATTATTTCTTTTGCACAGTTTTTGGAACAAATGTAGTTCTTTTTATAATCTTACACGGTCTTTTTATAGTTGTGGAATATCTTATATTTTTCCATATGAATCATGTATTTTGTTCAATGATTTTTTACACGGGTTTTGTTAGAACTTATCTACCTTGTAAACCGAGGGTTAGAGAATTGACTTTTATTACTCAATTTATAAACGTACTAGAGTGTATCCCCGTCACAAGCGACGACTGTCTTTTGTGTATGAATTGAATTTCATTTCAAGTTGTAATTCCATTTTTAAATTGAAATATTTAACTCGTTCCATATTTATTTTACATATAACAACAAATAGTTTTTCATATACATTGACTAAAAAAATATTTTTTTTTCAATGTGTTCATTATTTGACCAACTTTTTTTTCAAAATTTGGAATTTGTTTTTTGATTTTAAATTAGGTATCAAAGTTAGTCCATGTATAAAATTTCAACTTTCTAGCCCTATCTTTACCCTCGGCAAAAACCGCCTCCGTGCCCCCAAATAAAAATTACACAATCCAAAATTTGAGTTTTCTCTTTTGAGTCACCTCTTTAAAGTTTCTTACCGGACCCTCTAATTTTCTCGCCGCTCATTTTATAAAATTTTGAATTTCAAAATTTTGAAATATGTTCGCATTCAATACCGTAATACACATGCAAAATTTCACCTTTCTATCTTCTACGAATAAAAAGTTATACAGCAAAAAAGAGCTCACTTTTTTTTGCAGGCTTTACAAAATTGCGGGTTTCCAGGAAATTCAGGAAAAAATCCGGAGACGCCATAAGTCTTATAATTTTTTTCTCTACGAAACAGGCAATTTTCAAAGACATTGACGGAGCCGTTATCGAGCTACCATACAAAATTCACTACCAAACATATAAGGATATTAGAATAAAAATATACACCTGGACCATTATAATATAGGATCTAAAATATTAGTTTGCACGATCGACCAAGTTGTACTAACTCTCCCACCAAATAAATGTTGGGTGTCGCTCTGGTGTGAATGTTAGAATATTAATAGAAATTCGTAGACTGGATATTATTATGAATAATTACTTGTATTGATTACAGGATGATACCAATGATGATGAAGAAGAAAGCGAAAACGAATTGGACGAAGTCATGCCCAACGATGGAAAAGTGAAACTCAAAAGTTACCCAAATACTGCAGAAGGCGCTATTAATTCATTTGTTGATAATTTGGATGATTTGCCAGGAATCGACTTCGTATTAGAGGAAATATGGGCATCCGTGGTTCCAAGCTTTGCACCACATATCGTTCTAAATCCGAATCCAATAGAGCAGCTACGTTTTTGAGAAGATACTTATACATATTTCTAAGGTATAAAATATTTTTCAGTGACGTAACCTCCCCCCTTTCTTTTTTTAAAAATAACCTTGACATTTCCTCATATTCGTCATAACCACCATCATATTTAAAATCATAATTTACCATTTTTGAAATACTTTTACATGAAATTCATAATTTTGTTTTAGTTGTATGTTTTGGATTCAATCAAATAATTTGTAGTTTCATTTCTTGCTCCCTTTTTTCCTTCTTTCTTGCATGTACCTCCGTTATCCATCTCTTCCTTTCTTGTCTACTCTTGACAGATCCTCTATATTCTTTTCTCAATCCTTCCTAAAATAGCATTTTCTCTTATATGTTCCAACGTCTCTTTGCTGCATCCCTTTTCTTCAGTATCCATACTAAATCTGTCTATTTTTCTTGTCTGTCTTGCATTTCATTACTCATGTCATACATAGTTTATAGTATTATAATGTATTTATCTTTAGGTTTATCTTCCAACTCAAGGGTCAAATTCTTGGAGGGATTCTGAGAAGATAAAAAATAAAATTCTTATAAAATGTATGAGCCTATGTTGTTATTTGTTGCAAAAAGAATTTCAATAGACGATAAATTAATTTTAAATTGTTTTATTTTTACACTGACATATTAGGGTAACTTAGGGTCGTCTTCAAATTTTCCAAGAGTGCTAGCGCAAGAGCTCAAAATAAGAAAAAGTGTTACATTAAATGTGGAATTAAGTTTTTTACAAGAACAATTGCATATGTAAAACAGGAACTCCTTGTCCAGATCAATGGATCACGGGAGATTCAAGCTTTTCACAAGCTAATTTAAAGATTCCTTTTTTACTTTTTATATGAAAATTACCTTGCAGTGCTGTTTCATTGTTGCTAGCTTACTACAAGCTAATATTGAGCATTATTTACAGACTCATTTCTAAACATAATTACCAGAAGCCCTGAGCAGCCCCTTCCCGCTATCCCGTAGTCCGCGATATTTTGTAAAATCTCGTAATTTGTTTATTTTTTGTTTTTTTTTGTGTTGTAATTAGACGTATTCAAATTTTATTTTGATTTTTTTTTATTAATTTTCGCAGATATTTGAATTTTTCATCTCTAAATTTGGAATATCTGAATTTAAAATGGATGCAAGCGAAGCTCATCACGTCGTGAAACACGAACACCATCATCCTGGTTTTTCCCGAGGCAAAGGAAAACTTGTTGGTAACTCACTGCTTTGAATTCACATAGGGTTAAAAGTATCACAACCAATTGCCTTCGATACTGGTAATACCATAGAGGTATAGGAATAGAGTGCGCAAGAGGCTGAATACTGCGATGAAGGCAAAGAGAGATATAGCTGACGAGTGTCCTCTGCGTTTCTTTCTAGCCTAGAATTAACGTTCTTAATCCTGCCTGTGTACACTGGGTATTTTAAGGAACAGTTGAAATTTCAAATTCCTATTTCTCTCACTTATGCCCCCTAAAAAATCTAGGTAGTGGTAGGGACTTTAGGTTCCAGTTAGGGCTTCACACGAGCACGATATTTTTCTCGTCTCGTCTCGCGTCTCGCTTTTACGAAACATTTTGGTCTAAATTTGTTATGAAAATTAATTTACCTGGATCTGAATTTTTTTAGTACCTGGTTCTAAAACATACTCTAGAACCTGTTCTAAAATTTACGCAGTTGTTTTTTGAGACTGTAGAGGTAAAAACGTAAAGGCATATTGAAGTAGAATCGCATATTGAACTATCGCGTTTCGATATATTGAAGTTGCACTGTATTTTTCCAGATACAAAATTGCTCGAAGAGACTCGACGCTTGCATGATTATTTGAAAAAGAATTTAAATGAAATTGCGAATTGTATAGTGATGATTAAAACGAAGAGAAATCTAGCTTTTGAACGGATGACGAAAGAAGCGGAGAAGTTAAAAAAGAGAAAAATCGATATGTTGAAAGAAATTCAAGAAAAATACCGGTGAAATATTTCTCGTTTATATAGTAGATAGTTTTATATTTCTAAATATCAGGATATTACAATAAAAAGCGCAGATTCGCTGTCAATGTCTCATTTCTTGATAGTGCAGGCGTTGGAGGTAAGGGAATATGAGTATGCATAATATGAGGAACGAATTCTGACAACTGATATGAGTTCTAGCTGTCTTATATAACAATAATATGAATGTTGCCAGTTGAAAATTTTCCGCACTTTTTTTTTATCCTCCATGTAAAAAATTACTATGAGAAATCGTATGTCAATGGCTGTAAAGTGTTGGAATTTTATTTTTTAGGAGTACTAATTAGGTTTAAGGGATAAAATTTAAGTATTAAATAGTAAAAAATAAGTATTAAGTTAAAGAATATACAAAAATAATGCAAAAATGTTTATTGTTTATAAAAAAAAATGTTGATTTTGATAACAACTAAGAAACATCTCACGAAAGAAAATATGTGGCCTAAACATTTAGTTTTATTTAAACATTTTTATAATTATGTACTATACATTTACACAATGAAACACAATTTACATTCAATTTTACTTTATACTTATTTTGCGTTATACCTATTAAGCATCCAGTCACTGCAGATGATCTATTTTGAGATTCTCTAGGCCACTGAATTAAATTTTCCCTTTACTCGCTTTACAGAAAGCCTACCTCTTTTTAATTAATTTACAATTTCCCCGAGTAAACTAAGCATGTCTTGTAGGTAAAATGTGACATCCCGGACATAGTTAGTGTAGGTCATAGAATGAAAGTACAGTACAGTACAGTACAGTAACATTAATCTGGTAGTTAACAAAATCAAAATTTTTGATTTTCTTTTTTATACACAATAAACTTTTTTGCATTATTTTTGTATATTATTGAACTTGATACTAATTTTTTACAATATTTTATCCCTTAAACATAATTAGTACTCCTAAAAAATAAAATTCCAACACTTTACAGCCATTGACATAAAATTTCTCATAGTAATTTTTAAATGGAGGATAAAAAAAAGTGCAGCAAATTTTCAACTGGCTACATTCATATTATTGTTATATAGGACAGCTAGAACTCATATAAGTTATCAGAATTCGTTCCTCATATTATGCATACTCACTTACCTCCAACGCTCGCTCTAATATTTATTTATGAAAATTTCACAAAGTATTCTTCAAATGTTATTTTATCATGCAGTAATTATAGAAATAATTATATATTAACTGCGTTGTCAAACAAAATTATCGAAAATATGCTTTTTATCGATTTGACCTTACCCTTAAACAACTTAGTACCTTTCTGGTACTAAGGCTTGAAGATAAATGCATTTATAATTGTTAAAACTGTATTAATGCAAAGCGCAAGCCATTAACCATAATCACTTCCATTGGTTTTGTTTAGTTTAGTAGGTGATGACGTTGAAAAATCAATGTGGAATGTAGTGTCTTCACCAAATACCCCAGAAACAACAAACTCTGAACTAAAAGTTAAAAATAAGCTGTGTAATAAATTAAAAGATTTGAAGATTATGAGTACACAAATTAGAACTTTGCAAACAGAAATTTATTTGATGAATGAACAATTTGATGCTGCAATGGAAGAGCTGTATGGGAAGGAGCGAATGTTGGATGAAGTTAAAGGATCACTTGATAATGTTTTACAAAAGATACGCGTTTTAACTTTAGAATTAGAAAAAAATGAAGAACAAGTCCAGAATTCTATTTCCATGTTAAACATTGATAAATCAACAGTATCGAACGATAAATTACTGTCTCGTGCAGGAAAGAAAACGCACTTGCACATTATCAATGCGACAATCAATTTGGAAGAAGGTAACAAAGAAGGCATAGTGAGCTTCTGTGAAATATTTAGTTTTGCTAAAAAATGGCTGTGCGAAAAATAGTGATTTCTCAAAAACCTAATCACTTATCAAGATGCAAATTTAATGTAAAAAGATCATTTAAAAGAGTTTATGGGGATGTTGTAAAAAGAAATTTAAATTACTGTACCCCTGATATTCCACTTTTTAGACTAATGGAGATGACGGCATTAATCTTCAAATAAACCATTGCTTTTGTCAAGTTCTTTTCCAAAGAAAATATCAAAAGTGACTGAGTTTATGACACAATTTTCCCGGCAGCCTTTTTACGCGGAACACACATACTTTCGTATGTGTGTATCGCTTAGCAATCCATAGCAATTAATGCATCTACTACTACTACCACCTTTCTAGTACTTCTGCGATAAATTATTTGTTAAGTGTCGCTAAACAATAAATTTGCTTAGAACCGTGTTATTCAGATCGTAGATCAAATACAATGAGTCATCGGCTCACGCAGTTAATTCATTCCAGCGGTTTTCGTCCTGACTTGTCTCACACTGCAACCGTATTTTCGACACTGCGACAGTGATTTCGGGCGTACTCGTATATCGTCGTCTTTATTGAGCGGCTAGAACTCTAAGGCCGGTCTCAGTATGGGACCGTATTTAAGCGACGGCGTATTCGGACGTAAATCGGCGGATTGGATGAGCTACAAAGCAAACCGCCTATGTGTGTCACAGATGTCTGTAGTCGTGTATTAGGGGGTGTATTGGAGTTCTTTAGCATTTATATAATTTATCATGAGAGCACACTTTAACTTTAATTTTTATCGATACACCACTGGTATTAAAGGGACTTTAGCATTTATTATATATCTGAGTTCTGGTGGGCGTGAATTTAAATTTAGTTCTATCGTATCGGTATTGGTATCGGTCATAGAACATAGCGATGTCGCCGAAAGATTTCATTTGTACCGTATTGCAGCGCAATAACAAGCGATGTTAGGTATCCCCTCCAGTCTGAGGCGGCTATTTGCATTTGCAAAGGTTCGGATAGGATATCGTTGTAGTAGTGGTAACGCTTGGATAAAATTCGCCTTTATTCGGTTCTAATGTGCGAGGTAGGTGCCGCCCGTATTCGGACTGCTTTGTAGCTTGCACTGTGAAAGGTCTCATTGCTTTTACAGGGTCGGATAGGTAAAGCGTAGTGCCGCGTATACGTCCGGCTGAATTTCGCTTAAAAACGGTGCCATACTGAGACAGGCCTAAATCCTGTGTTTTGTCACAATACGTACAGAACACGGGCCGACACGACAGCACGCCTACAGATATACAATGTTTGACGTAATTATATTTAAATTAATTAATCATTTGAAATATATACCTTAGCACTTATATTCCTCGGCAACTGCTTTCCAAATACAGCAGAACCTCTCTTAACGAACCTAATCTGTTCAAGAATTTTACTAATAATGCCTCCCATAATATATGTGCAAAATACGAAAATGTGTTACATGCCGAAAAGATACTCAATATGTTTTAAATGAAGTTTATTTATAGAAAATTATATACATTGTTAAGGAGCGTAATCATCTTCCTCTTCTATCGCGAAATGAACGAACCTTCAATGAGCGCAGCTGCTGAAACTCTTCCAGAAACTCATCGTTATTTTCGTTATCCATCTCCAGTCCCATGATCTTGACCAAAGACACAATCTCGTTGACTATATTCTCCACAGGTATTGTCTCAAACCACTGAGAATCAAATTCGTTAACGCTCTCTGGTCAAAACTTCTTCCAAGTAGAAGTGAGTATCATCTTGAGGTAGGCAACGATGTGGAAGTAATATTTCCAAAATTCCCTGAGAGTGAGATTGGTCCTTCCAGCCACCTAAAAATAACGCTCGAAGAGCGCTTTAGTGTAGAGCTTCGTAAAGTTGGAAACAACCCGAAACTTCACATTCTCTGGTCACTTGTTATGCGAAACATCCCTCGTTAATCGAAACATTTCTTTAAGTTAAGCGAGTATGTCGTTGAACATCTCTGTAATGATAGTTTGGATTTTTTTAATTCCACAAACACTCTTTCTTGAATCCATGATTTCTCACTGAAACACAAACACAAACTGAAGACAAGTCAGCGTGCAGGTTCGCATTCGATTTCGCCACTAGAACCTAGACATCTTGGATCGTATCACGCACTTAAAATCAGAAATCGTTGCTTGCAGTGTGAGAGGGTTGACTATAGTTCTATGCAGTCAATAGTAACTAGTAGTAGTTTTTTAGTTGTATTAATTGTGTAAACATACTTATTTGTTGAGCATTTTCAAACAATGATTCGCTTCTTAGAATCTACGTATATGATGATCCACATAAGTCGAATCGGCGTAGGTCGAAGACTTATTGTACTTATAGTTTTACAAATGATTCTATCCTCATTTTTATAGAACGAGGAAAAAAATACGTTGAAGAGTTTAATATGAAGTTAAGAAAACTTAATAGGAAGAGTCTAATCAAACATGAACTGATGCTGCAGCTGTATAAAACCGAGATTAAGGATCTACAATCGCGGAAGAAGAAATTGACTTTGACTCCGGCTCAGATTGCTCTTATCGATGAAAGATTAGACAACATGAAACTGGAAATGTTCTACGTGGAGCTCAACGAATATCACAGACTCCTAAAGATTACGACGAATCTACTGCAGCTCAATAAACTGGAAGATAAATTTACCGCTTTGAGAGAGAATATTAATCAATCTGGTGAGTTTTAAGTGAGTGAGTGATAAAATATGATTGTTACCTTACATGCATGTAATATTTTACGTAAACTTCTCTCTATTTACGTGTCTACTTGTGTTCATGTGCTAGTATCTAGCGGTTTGTATAAAACAAATTCATTAAAAGCGTAATGCATAGAAATCTAATCTTATTGGCAGTACGACATTCTGGTAAGAACTCATGATGCACCACGCTATTGCCTCGTATAAAGCTAATCTTTTGGTAGTCTGTATTTGATCTGTGTTGGCTGTTGTGTTCAGAGATGTGCACAAATGCTTCTCAAAAGCATTTAAATAGAAAATACCTCGTTGTTTTCCTCGTCCTATTTGAAATACAAAATAAAAAATAAATTTCATGTTAGTATTTAAATACAAAATACGTATTTTAAAAATTCTTTTAAAGAAAATAGAATACTCTTTATGTTACTAATATAAATGTTATTTTTTTAATAATTATGAGAATTTACATAAAATAGATTTGTTATTTATGTCATGGATTTTAATACCACAGGTCTGGCGGGCCTTGGCTCTTAATATATAAGGACCATTCATAAATCAAATCACTCAAAATTTATACTTTTTGAACCCCTCCTCTGTTCTTGTCACAACTTGTCACACTTTAACAAGATATGACAATTTGTAAACCCTTTGATTAAAAAATTAATGGATGGCCTAACGACACAGTTGGGCGAGAGCATTGATGCTTGAATAGAAAATAGGTATTTACTATTTTGTATTTGCATTTTGAGTATATGTATTTGAAAACCGCACATCTCTGGTTGTGTGTACTGTGTATTGTTACATATATTGTATTATTGGATAATCGTTTCTTTATAGTGCTGCATACATTTTTTGTTTGCTGGTTTATGACTGTTCTGATGTATGAGTCAGTTTCTTCATGTAGTCGTGTGCTAGTCTTAAACATTTGTTCTGTATGATCTGCAGCTCCTCTTTGTTGGCGTTGCATGTGTTTCCTCAGATGCGCGCGCCGTGTGTTAATGTCGGTTTTTATAATTGTGGGATACATCAGTTTTTTGTTAAGAATGATAAATATTTCAGGAGGACTCAAGTACAAGGATCAAGTGTACTTCATTGACAAACGCGGAAGATTTTTTTATGAAGATAAAGATGGTGTTAAAATTTACAAAGAACAAATAACGTCTACTCTGCTTTACCAGTTGGACTCTTTACAGAATTTAGTTCTGATCAATAAAAAACCTATCAAACCGAAAGTAGTAGTTCCTGTACCAGTAGTTAAAGAAAAAAGAGTTGTAAAAAGTTTAGTCAAAAGAGAAGGTAGGCATTCCTTGCTGTTCAAATAGATGTTGGTACCCAATGAGATAAAACGATTGTCATGGTCTTAAACTTTCAGAGAAGCTGACAGCTGAGGAAAGGGTTTATTTTAAGAAGGAACTAGGATTACATTTGGCAATGGGATTATCTCATGTAAGTGCATTTCTACTAAAAGCAAAATGTAAAAATTACATAACAGCTTGTTAAGTATGGATAACGTGGATTTGCGTCCCATGAGAATTCTGTTGCGTTCTGCATAAATATTATCTAAATTATGGTACGTACAGGTGACTATGAACAGGCCGAACAACCCGCTAGCCTATTTAGGGCATTTCCTGACCATGTACAACAAGATGGTCACAGTACGTGGAATCGAGCGAAGGGATGCGAAGGAAATAGTTAGCGATCTAATTAGACAAGAGGATATAAAGGTAGACTAAGAATTTAACCTTAAAATATCTTATTGAAATGGTTCATTTTCTTGTTATTTTTAGGAACAGAAGATAAATAAAGCTAAATTATTGAAAATTGCGACGCTCAGTCGTAATACACCAATAATGCAAATTTCGGCAGACAAATCATTCAGCTGCTTAAATGAGAGAGAAAAACGATACTGCTTATATTTGTGCAAGGTAATTTCTAAATGAAATAAAAGATGTAGTTGTTTTTAGTTAATTCCCGAATCAGTGAATAAGCTATTTTGTTATCTTGCAGGCTAGCTTCTTAGGAAAGTTGCTATTAAGCAGTCATTCTAGTTCAGAGTCTGCTTTGACATTAATATTACTGCACAAGATATACTCTGTAGAGCCTGTAGAAGAATTGAAAACGAATCTACATGAAGCAAACCTAACTGATGATGAAATTCAAGTTCGTTCTATTTAATTATATTTAATAAAGTTTATTTTTTCTTTTCAATGGGCTTGTCATATATATTGATAAAGTTGGCTACCAGGACCTCAAATGTCCAATTAATTTTTAATAACTTGCTATATTTTAGGAGATATTACCAATTAAAATAGTCATTTCCCCCTCTAAAAATAATTAATTAAGTTGCTATCTCTTTTATACAACAAAGCGTAAAAGAGATAACACACTTTAAACAGAACTCTAATCCACTTAAAAATAACTGACCTACCTTTAATTGTGCGACATGTTACGTCATAAATATGGCCGACATCTGTAGCGCTAAAACAACAATTCGAACTTTTAATTGGTATATCTACGTCAACATTTAGATATTTAATAAAATGAAAAAGCCAATAACACATCTAATATATCTAACAGAACTTCCTGCTTTATTCTGCTGCTGTATTGACAAGCTGCGGTGTTTACAAATACGTTGCACGAAAGAAAATGATACCGGGCATAAGGGCAGACCGATTCTTAGTATTGGTAAGGGCTACACAAGCCTTCAAAGCTGATCCACTTACGATAAACCACCTGTTGAAATTCGTAACTGAAAAGATTTACAATCCGATAATCAGGGAGTCTTTGTTTGGCACACACAACATGTTCTTATCACATAACATGACTCCTGAAGATATAGACTATGTGAAAGAATACCTTGCAAGACATAACCAAATTTTCTATCACAAGGCCATTGCCAAAGAGGTACAAGAAGGGGAGAGACATATTTTCTATATTATTGTAATAGATTCTATTTTAAAAGATATGCAATCAGATTTACCACTGGAAACAATTGACGATGGTGGTTATACGCGAACGTTTAAAGCGATAAGAGGGCGCTCTTCTACTCTTCTCATGTTGATACATCATTATTTGAAGGAGGCTATCAAATATGCAGATTACAACTCCCAAAGATTTTATCTGAAGAATATTATGAACTATTTTGTTACGGGGAATTCATATTATAATGTAAGAGCATCGATTCGGTTATTGACCTCTGATCCACCGATTCAAATATATTTTGGGTACACCCAACATTGGGAAGATAAAAATTTTACTGTCGGAGAGATTGGAAACATTGTGGTTGTGAGAAACAGGGAGAAGATGAAGAGAGATAAAATAATTATTAAGAATACACCAAATTATATAAAGTTTTTGCCTTGGTCTGCAGATTTTGAACATAGAGTGTTCAAGAACACAATTGCTAGGTTTGTGGACGTCTTGCAATACGCCAGTTTCTCTTTGAAATCTGTACTCAGTGTACCGTATCGTAAGTTTCAAAATATGTTCAGATTTATCTAACTAATAATTAAATAATTTTATTATTATGAATCAGATCCCAATCTACGAAAGAAATATGGCGCTAAGCCGTTGTTCGTAGCAAATTATTTTAGCGCAAGTGAAAATGTCCGCAGTGGTAACGATTCCGACAAAAGAGTACAATTCTTGAATCCAAACGATTTGTTTCTCTACAACAAGTACTACACCAAAGCAAACACCGTAAGTGAACTTGTGTTACACTACATTGTACTAATATTAACTAATTGATCCTGCAAATGCAACATTAATTCATTTTCAGTTGTTGATCGACCTTACATTGTTGATAGGAATGGGTTCCGGAAAACTATTTAAAGAAAACGAATTACGGGTCTTAAATTTTCCCAAAACACTGAAAAATCCAATAACTGACAATTATATAAAAACAAAATATACATTTACAGATACATTTACGTCTAAATTTGGAGAAAATGCGGAGATATTTAAATATTTCCGAGCGGTAGGGATAGCGTTATATTCCTCTCTAAATGAAAATTTGTTCAATGATTTAAATATGTCCAGAGAGGAGGATGACGTGGTCTACGTACTGTGGCTAATTGTCATCTATCACGGACTGTTCAAAAGTGTCCATGATTATGACTTCACCAATGAGAAGTGGAAGCGAACAGACGATCTTGCATGCTTTATGATTGCAAGGTACCTGTTAGACAACTGCGGGAAGGGGATGATTCACCTGGAGGAGATGTGTTCCGAAAATGGGGATGAACCAGACCACATTGAACTCATTTTGAATCGAAAGAAAATATTTACAATCGGAAAAAAAGTAATCGGCAAATTAATTACGGAACTTACTGTCATCAAAGCAACAGGAGATGTGGAAGCAGCAACTGTGCTGATCACAAAATGGACATCCGTTTCCGATGTAGGTAAGAACATTATTCCGACAGACAGATGGTGCTAGTAAATTAAAGTTTTATCAAAGTAAGTGTTTTTGATTATGTTATTTTATTAACTTACTATGAATTCCTTTATTTATAGCATCCATAATGAGGGTCCTACACCAGAATGTGGTCTCTTAATTTAATAGTACTAATCGGCTTGAACCTTGCATTAATTCCTAACCCAGTAAACAATTTGGTGAAGTGCCCTATTTAGTGACGTTCGAGTCACTCGTACAATTCAATTCTAACGCTTTACAAGTTCTCTACCTGTCACAGATTTTGTGTTAGTGTTAGAATTTTTTCATAATAATATTCTTTCTTTTTCCAACATCATTCATTAAGTAGCAGTTGTTTCTTTCACACTAGGATATATTTTTTTTAGTTCATTTTCATTCAAAAGTGAGAGAGAAACGAGATGCGGTTAGACAAGTAAAATATATTTTTCACCGTTACACTTGTATACTTGTATAGTATTTCGTTCAGTACAGTATGTTTAAAGTATATGCTATCCTTTTTCAACAAATATTTCTTTAATGGTAATAGGCACACGCTGTTTCCCTCAATCCCCGAATATAATGTATTTAAACGAAGATAGTATCCAGCGTTGTTAAGACAGAGGTTTTAAACCTAACGCAGACCTGCCGATCGTGGATTTTTGAATCACTAAAACAATGTAAAAAACTAATATAACGAGTATTGTTGAAGATGAATAATATTCATTAAAAAAATCACGATCCGTACTAAAGATTACATCTATTTATTTCTTCATTTAAATATTTATATTTTGCAGACTCTAAAAAGTAGAATTCCATTAAGTTTTATACCCCTGCCATCCCTGCTAGTGTCAAGTTTATAACTTCGGTCATAAATCATAAACCGGAGTCGCTTTTAATTCAGCAGTGAACCGTCGTTGCAATGTCTGTAACTCATAAAAAGGGCCTTTCCTATGAACGACTGAATAGAAAACGAACACGTTCCAGACAAAAACTCATGATATGTAATAGAAATTAAGTAGAATTTACTCCAAAATGTTTACTGGGAAATAACTGCTCTATATATTGATAAAATTGGGTTTCAGAACATCATATGTTCCATTATTTTTTAATTAGTCGCAATATTATAGCAGACATTACCAATTAAAAGAAATCGTTAAGTGATTCAAAGTTATAAAAAATAAGTTTACTCGTGACTCCTAGTCCCTTGTCTTCTGATATTCTCTGTATATTCATATATGCTCCATAATGTGAAAATAACATTCTCTATAATATTTCATATACATGAAATTAATTAACATGACAGTACATACTATATACATGCAGCAATATTTAATCATGCACATACCTTTGGATTTCAACATACATATGACATACACACTGTAGGTTTTACATCACAACAGCATATACAAAGGATATGCAATATACATGTATATACCTTGAATATAGTATGCACTCAAAATGTTTATTGGGTCTTAACTATATATTTATATCTCCGTTCACTTTTGGATATTTAAAAGAAAAGCTTTAATATTTTACGCACATAATCGTCTGTTAATAGTATTTCATTAAAATTAAAGAAACAACCACTTAAAATGAGTCCGCTTCGTTTGGTCCTTGTATACGACATTCATAATACCAAAACTTTGTGATGCTCTAATTATTAATTGTATTAAAATTAATAAAACGGGTCCAAAATAAAAAAAATATAAAAAACATAAAAATTTTCAAGTAATAATCGCAATGGGCTTGTGTCCTCATTTTTTAGTGGTCGATTTTTCAAGTGTTGATTGAAATTGATGTTAATAAATGTGTATTGGCGTGTCTATTTTATTAAATATCTAAATGTTGACGGAGATATAGCAATTAAAAATTTCAATTGTAGTTTTAGCGCTAGAAATGGTCGGCCATATTTGTATGACGTAAAATGCATTTTAACGTCAGTTATTTGTTGAGTATGTCAGTGCTGTAATGGTAATGTTTTGTAGCTGTTGGTAGTCAAATAATCAAGTCAAGTCAAAAAATAATAAGTTTTAATTTTATTTAACGCTGTTACGGCAGACATAATATTAAAATTTTGTTGTTCCTTGAAATAGCTGTAAATAATATTTGATATTTTGATATATAAATACATATAGCAGAGATTTATAAGCTGTAAAGTTGGCAGCGGTTGTGATGTCACATGCATTTGGAATATGTACAACGTTAAATCCCTTTAATAATTAAAGAGACGAAATGACTTTTTTAATTGTTAATATCTCTTAACATATAAGGAGTTATTAAAAAATAATTGAACATTTGCGGTTCTAGGAACCAACTTTATCAATATGTAGTACACTTTTATAGAAATTAAGACACAGGACACAAGCCAATTCATTTATTATATAACGTATTTTACTTATATACTTACTATTATACTGATATTTAAGAAATCCAAAGCATTTAGAGATTTATCCCCTAATGACGATCTAAGTTTTTTCACCGAGAAAACACCGAGAATGTTCTTTCGAAAATCAAATTTCTTTCGTTTCTTTCCAGTTAATCGTTGTTAAGCTATTAATAATATTTTACCATAATATTTTCAGGGGCATATCCACTGAAGCGCTGGTACACTAAATATATTTCAAAATCGTACGTTGAGAACTACAAAATTTCTATTACTCCAGTAACATTTCTTGTAAAAAATTTGACAAAGGATGTGACTAGGCGTCAAAGTGACGAAGAGGATGACTCATCTGACAAGTTCTCAACGTCTGAATCCGAGTCCGAAAATATCGGTCAGGGAAAAGCAAAGAAAGTTATCGAAATCCGTACAGTCGACCATCACCATATTGGAATACGTGAACTGGATTTGCACAGCGTCAAGAAACTTGGCATCACCTTAGAAGTAAGTAGAATTTATAAAATGTTTAGTCCGGTTGCTTTTTGGAAATAATAATTCATCCTTCGTAATGTTAGGACGATACTTTGGATGAAGATAGTGATGACGAAACACCCGAACGAGTACCGATGCCAACCGACGGCCACGTTGAGCTCCGAAATTATCCTGCTACACCGGAAGGAGCCATTACATCATTTATGGATGCAATTGCCGAGTTCCCAAATGTTATGTTTATGCTTGAAGAAATTTGGGCGGACCAATTACCAAGATTTTCGATAGGAATAAACTTAAATACAAACCCAATCGAGTGTTTGACATTTGAAGATTATTGAATATAGAGAAAATAAATTTTAAATTTATCAAATAATTTTATATTGATGAGTTATTTTTCATTAAAATAACCATTTTTTTATGAAAATCTCTTTTTCTTTTAATCTCAGTCTTCTTATAGCATCTTGAGGTTTTTTCCGCGTGGTTTTGTAACACATGAAATCATATGAGTAAGTTACCCAGTAAACAATTTGGTGAAGTGCCCTATTTAGTGACGTTTCTATCACTATTTCACTTCAATTATAGTTCGCATCAACTTTATCTTCATTAGTATTCCGACAGGTGGAGTGGTTCCGTCATCTGTAGCCGATAAAGTAGACATTTTATATGAAAAAATTTGAGAAACTGAACTATAAATGAACTCTTTTATGACAAAAAAATCATGACGCATATTCAATATGATGTCAAAGTGACTCCAAAATGTTTACTGGGCAACTTGGGGTTTATGACCTCTACATATGTTTTATGTTATATTCTTTTAAAACTCACTCATAAATTGCATTCAATAATTAACTAAAATATTAAATAACAAGAGTTCTTTTATGTCCAGTAAATAAACAGAACCAATATCTACATTACCCCAAAAAAACATAAATTATACATTTTAAATCACTTTACATTTGACTAAGGGTTCGACCCTTAAGTTATTACAACATTAGTATATATATAGTTCGTAGAGATATAATAAGTTAGTCTGTAAAAGTGCAAGCATCAATCGGGATCGTTTAACTTTTACTTGCTCAAAGAATCTCTAGAGAAACACCACAATCGCTGTACGTGTTTCTTTGATTCAGTAATGGTCAATTTCTATCGCAGATTATTGACATTACCATAAATTAAATTTAAGATACAAAAGTCTAAAAAGACAAAAGCAATAATTGCAAAAGATAGAAATTTTAATCTGAGCAGCTTTTGTGGCAGGCTACAGAATTCTTGCGGCACATCTCTTTTGTATACACAACACAGTATGTGTTTATATATTGTTTTGACGGTCCATTTCTTTGAATATGTATTATAACAAAACAAGATATCGAAATACAATGTTACAATACAAATTTTATAAAAAAAAATCTTGCCATAGGCCTTAATGCCGTAAATGGGTGGATCAAATCTTTGTTACATCTTTTTAAATGCCTTTTACGGCGTAACAATAACAAACAAATTAAAATTTTGTTTCTCTGATCCATTATATTTCTCAATTAATTTAATATCTAAATAATATTATATAACAAACACCGTCTCGACCAAGTACTATATATAAATTGAGTAGTATATGTATAAACATATTAAAAACAAACATAAACAAAAGATAACTGCCGACCGCGCGATTTTAACCGCGCGATTTTAACCGCAGTGTTTGCTAGGTATGCTCTAGTATACAGAATTAAAACCACGCAGGAAAAAACCGCTGAGGTTTGAACCGCAGTGTGATCTAGGCCTTGGTAGGCATCCAAGGTTTTAGTTATGCTATTGCATGAGTGATGGCGCCGTCCGCGTATTTCATTGTCATTGTTACCATTTATCAATCTGAGCAATCCGAGTTATTATTCAAAATTGTCTAAAAATTGTTTTTCATTTGCGAAATTTGTGTTGAAAATTTAATTTCGATTTTTATCATAAATTGCGGATATTTAAATTTACATTTAGAAATGACTGCAAGGTATCAAAGTTCGCAAAAAAAGGGCGAAGGTACATTTAATAATTTGTCATTTTATAGTTTGTTTGCTCACAATTGAGGTCCAGATACATGACCAAGTTTTTAGCTTGCATAAAGAGAAACTTGTATTTTATTTTCAGAAATTAAGAAGAACTCAGAAATTTTGCAGCAACATTTGAAAAGTAATTTGGATGAAATTGTGAATTGTATAGCAATAATTGATTTGAAAAAAAACCAAGTGTTAGAACGTTTGAATAAGAAAATCGAGAAAATGAAGGAAACTGAATCAGAAATGTTAAAGAAAATTAAAGAAAAATATGGGTAAAATGCTGTATTTAATAATGGGTTAGATTAGACATGAGATTTATTTTAAAGTGAGACAAAAAGATTTTGTTTGAGTAGATTTTGTTAATTATAGTTTTAAGAATATATTTAGAGTTTACTCAGGCCAATAGTCAAATTTTTAGGTTCCAAATTTCTTAGGATGACATATAGATGGCACCAGATGACATTCCGACTACAAATTATTGTGGTTTTAGTAACGTTACTTTTGTAATTTCAAGCAAAGTAATGGCTTGATAAGTGTTATTCGGACTCGGTGTTTTTTCCCGTTAATAAACAACATTCAGATTTTTCCATTGTTTTAAAAATTACGAAAATAACTTTACTTGAACCACTGTAACCTGAGAGCATGGAGCATGTATATGAAGAGTGAATGCTGGACCTGAAAGTGTGTCCAAAATGTGTGCGAGAGAGAAAGGTATATGTTCCTATTTGAAAGGCACATTTTATCGTTTGAAGGTTGGTACTATCTGAAAACCATATAGATTTATCAATAGTGTCGCCATTTGTATGTCATCCTATGAACTTATTATGAAAGTGATCTAACCCTTTACTTCAAAGTTCTGGGATGTTGATCTAGGAAGGTTGTATCTTGTAGATTGGAAGGAGATGAAAATTCAACCACTGAGAAAGCCATGTGGAGAATAGTGTCTCGCCCTACAAAATCAGATACTACAGAAACAGAGGTCAAAACAAAGGACAAACTGTTCAAGAAATTGAAAGATCTCAAAATCATACATGGACAAATAAAAGGAATTGAAAAAGAAATCAATATGGTAAAGGAAAAACACAAGGATGCAATGATAGAGCTTTATGGAAAGGAAAGGATTTTATCAGAATTGAAAGGGTCAATCGGTGATTTAATAGAAAATATATCTTATCTGGACAAAGATTTTGATGCGAAAGAGAAAGTTGTGGATGTCACCATATCAGAATTACATGTTGAAAAAAGAGAAATTTCGGAAAATCAGACAATAGATGATAACATTAAAGACAAAATAATAAAAGAACTAAATAAAAGGATCAACCTTGAAGAAGGTACAAGTATATGACTTTTGTTGATTGTTTTCTAACTTCGTGGTAAGTAAGAAGTCGTCGTTCATAAGATTCAACATCCGAAATGGACCGAAGTTAAATCCAGTAAACAATTTGATCAAATGTCACGTTATGTGAAATTTATGCCACTTTAATATTATTTTATTTTAATGTTTTTGTCATTTGGCACTACATTCTTGTGCCTTAACTCATTTATTTACATATCATTGCGCTTAATTCAATTTTTATCCTTATTAAATCTAAACATTCTCACTCCTTCCAAACGAAAAAAAAAAATTATAAAATTATCTTTATAAAAATAAAAACAAAACTGCTACTGCCTCGTTCCTTTTCTCTATCTCCACCATCCACCTCTTTCCTTCACTGCCTCCCTTTAATAACTGCCCAATATTCTTTTCGCTTATTAAGTTTTTCTCACATGAAAACTTAATGTGCTCTAATGTTTCTATCTCCGTTCCGCACACCCTACATATTCTTTCCTCGCTATTTACCCAGTATCTGTTTCCTTTCTCCTCGTTTCCCAATCTAAATCTGGCAATCCTTCTCATGTTTTTAGTATCCTTTTCTCTTAAGTATTGTGGTTTCTCTCTCTCACAAATCCTTTTATATGTTTTGTTGTAATTGCTCTTCTCAATTTTTTCCACTCTTTCCTGTTGTTGTATCTCCCTGCCTCTTCTCCTTAGCTCCTCTTCCACACTTGTGACTCCTTCTCTCTGCCTCTTCTGTCCCCATTCCATTCCCTTTCGTAAGACTCCTTTCTCTTTTTCGGACCTCCTCCCCCACTCTCCTCCCTTATTTTTCTTAGGATTTTGCCTTCAGCGTTACTCCTTTTCTCCTCGAACTTGACTGCTCTCGTTCCTTTTTAGTTCCTCCCTTATCATGTATCCCGACGTGCACCTGTCCAGCCCTAGTACTCATTTAATGTATCTTTCCTGGATTCTTTCCCATTTCTCTTGCTCCTTCCACCCCATATCTTGTGTCACTTTTGCACTTCAATAGGGCTGTGAGCCATAATTGGATTTATACAAAACTGCACTATATATTGATAAAGTTGCCCATCAAAACCTCAAATATCCAATAAATATTATAGAATATTATTATAGAAGTTATTAACGATTAAAATATTTATTTTTCCTCTTTAACAATTTAAGCGGTAAAAGTTTATAAAAAATGATTGACTAGTCGACGTCATTCCTCCTCAGCTTCTTCCCCACTACCATTTGGTAACCTTTTGCATCCCAATGCAGTTCGCATCAATTGGTTCCGCCATTTGTAACACATACCAAAGACATTTCATATGAACGACTGTGAGCCAACTATTTCATGACAAAAGTTTATAGATTTGAATAAATATGATTTTGGAGTGGAGTCCAAATTGTTCACTGGGGAAACACCACGAATTTATTTGTGTTACAGTGATTCCGGCCTTAGTGTTCCCATCTTCATACTGGCATTCACTACTCCATAATTCTTTCAGAATATAAAAAGAAATACCAGAAGGAATATTATAAGCGATTGGGAGCACTAAATAAATCCAGTATTCAGAAAAACAACCTGATGCAAAAGATGCTGACGTTTGAAATGAACGAACTGCAGGCCAAGAAAAATCAGCTTCAGTTGACGCCGTCTCAAGTAAATATCATTGATAAAAAAATAGAACAGTTGAAGTTGGACTTATTTCTTTCGAGCTTAGAAGAACTGCAACGGCAGGAACAAGCTGCAACTACAAACTTCGAAAAAGACATAATAATTACAAAAATAAAACAATTAAAGAACGACGTCAATGAGGATGGTAAGTTTATTTGTTTCCAACTGGTTTGATGCGAATGGAAATGTTTCTTATTTATCAGGATGAAAATAAACCATCTTCGAATTTTCACAATGTACCCGAATCAAAATTTTGACCCTATATATACATGTATATATATATATTTCAAGGTTTACTTCAGAATAAAAAAGTATTTCTTATATTTTCAGTTTAAAACTTTATTAATAAATAAATTATAAAATTAATATGCAAAGATATTTTATATATTTTGATTAAATTACTTCATTGTTATGTCACAAAATAAGTAGGTTATAAAATAACTAATTGCTATTTTTGTTAGGTGGTTTACGATATAAGAGTGAGAGTTTCTTCTTTACTCCCAAAGGCTTATGCTTTTATACAACAGAGAGTGGCACAAAAATTTACAAGAGGCATATCACTTCCAACGTTCTTTATGAAATCGATTCCTTTTTTAATTTGATACCATTAAGAAAGAAAACGGAAAAATCAAAGTTGAAATTAATTGAATTTACATCCGATAAACAGAAAAAAGGTGCTCTATCAGATGACGTCACAGGCCTAATGACGATGAAAGCTGATGGTAGATATTTTAATTTTCTTTTAGTCGAATCTTTTGCAATTTTTTATTGCAATGCACGCTAATATATGTCTATTGGGTAATAAAAGAAATATTCAAAGGTTGACGTAGTTATTACTACTTAAAATTTGTATTTCTGTTTCGTCGCTTAACCCTTTAACTTAATACTTCTTCTCTTCTTGCTCCCTTCTAGTCTTCATTCCCCCCGGCATTTTTCTCACCACGTCACCTATTGTTGTTTGTTCAATTCTCTTTTTTTGTTATTTTATGTAAATAACTTCTTATGAAACTATTTCTTTGCACTAGAAATAACAAATCCCACAACAAAAATGATTTTTTTATATATTTAATATTTATTATATCTTAATAGAATAGTAATATTTATTATATCTAGATAGCTGACACTTTCAACGCATGCGCATAGAGAACAAAAAGGAACATATACCTTTCTCTCTCGCACACATTTTGGACACACTTTTAATATATAGGAAATATAGGCTATTCACTCTCATATGCTCTAAGATTAAAACACTTCCGGCAAAACAAAAAAATAGATCTTATACAAACGAAGGCTGCTGCCAGATTAATACGTCCATATACACGGGAGAGCCGGAAATTGAAAAAGAAAAGGGTTCACGCTATGCAGCACTCGGTCATACCATAGTAGCAGCAGCAGTTTCGTTAAAAACTACCCACGCCTCCTAGGGCGCGTTCCACTAAGCGATCAAAACGATCACGGTCGCCAAGTTTGAGCGGCAGAATGATTGTTTTGATCGTTGTGAACGCTTAGTGGAACGCGCCCCTAGATAACTGTAGCTTCAGGCAGTGCCGCAATGATGGTATGAAGCGCCTGTGGTAAGTGTCTAACTTGCGCTGCTCCGTAACTATTCCAATAATGACAAACCTCCCCCGCCCCTATCACTACATATTGTGATTTTTCGTAAGCGGCTTGGGCCTGTATTTGCCAAGTGACAAACACTTTCAACCGACCTGGTACATTTGTTTTGCACTGGTTACAGATACCGACCATAGTGAAATGTTTCGTTTTAGGTAAGCTGTTAATAGAAGAGAGAGATATGTTAAGAAAAGACTTTGGAAGTGCTTTGCCAATAGCAGTTTCCCATGTAAGTGTATTATTACTAAAACCATCTACCAATACACACCAGGTAAGTGTCATGGCAAAAATGGTTCACACAGTTCTGCTTAAAAAATATAGGTAACCTTGAATAGACCCAACAACCCAACTGCATATTTAGGGCACTTCCTTGCCTGGCATCATAAGAACAGCATCTTAGGAATGATGCAGCCTGACGATAAGATCTGTATACTACAGAAATATAATAGCGAAATTGAGGAAGAGGTAATTTTTCTTCTACATATTGAACCGTTATATTATAGTGAAGAGGAGCGTCTCTTAAGAACGATTAAAAAAATGTAAGGCACAGTTAGTTTCGTTCGTACCGTATGTTTTCTCTCACTCGTATACACGTTCGTTCTCTCACTAACAACACAGTTCCATTCTCATCCGGTTCGGGCAGATTCGGGGCTAAGGTTTGGAACGAGTCGCCTCATGTGCAATGTGGATGCAAATGTAGAGAGAATATTTTCCCTAATGTGAATTCAATGGTCGAACGAAAGAAATCGGTTGTCAGTGGAGACAATTAAAGCAATTTGGTTTGTCATTATTAATGTCATCATATATAAAAATGACATACGCCCATTTTTATAATTATGTGAAAGAAGAAAATAATATAATTGACCTAAAATGGATTAGCCTTACTTTTCTTTTGATTCATTTGATTTTTTATTAAAATAAAGAAATCATTAACTGCCTACTATTTCAATGTTTTATTTATTTAGCAATTAAACGTCTCATATTAATGCTTGACAATTATGGCAACCCTATTATATTATGTATAGCCCATGAACCAATTTGTTTTACCTTATATAAACTTTAATTTCGTTTGTAGGTAGTGCCACAGCGACGGGAGAAAAGGGTAACACTGGATCCGAAAACGCCGGTCATATCAGTTTCGTGTGAAACTGCTTTTGATCAGTTGAACGAGCGAGAGAAACGATATGCGTATTATCTATGCAAGGTAATTTTTTATTACGTTTTTCACATACCGAGTTGGGGTCGGAAGGAGTGCTTGGTCATAATAGTCAAAAGGCAAAAATTTGAACACTGAACTTTACTAAAATATCTAAATAATATAGCATTAGGGCTTCTGGACCCGAATCCGTCGGATATTGGCAATAAAACCGAACCCGGGTGAAAAACCCGACGTATATATATATATATATATATATATATATATATATATATATATATATATATATATATATATATATATATATTTAATATGATACTACTGTTACTAAAGAAATAAATCATAAAGTTTAGTAAAGTGGCTATTTAAATGAAAATAATTTCTTATTTAAGTTAAGTAAACATGTTAGTTCAATCATCCTATTCCATTGTCAGTATTAATCTAATTAACAGTTCGTCGATGTTTATAGTTTACTGTATGTTTTTAAATTATTGTTTAGTATTAACCATTTTAGAAGTTTCTTCAATCTTACATATATAATTAGATTTCAATCGACCCGGACCCGGATCTGTCGGGTTTATAAAATATTGGACCCGAATCCGGCGGGTATTAAAACCCTGGGTTTTCAGAAGCCCTATAACAGCTTGTCTTATAAAGACCCAACAATTTTTTCGACGCAATTTTTTCTGTGATATTTATCGTTATCTCCGCTAAAGTTTGTGGGGTATTATCGTACACATTTGACTTAAGGTAACCCCAAAAAAAAAATAACTCATCAATATTCCGCAATCGATCGTGATATCCGTGAACGCCCGTTCTCGAAAAACGTTCGCACACACATAGCGCGTTGCTGTCCCGTGTCTGATACAATTACAACTAAAAATACACGAACCACCAGAGATGTGCACAACTAGTTTTTTAAAGTGTTCAGACATTTTAATCGACAGTGTTACCAACTAAAGAAATATAATTTCTTTAAAAGTTTTTAAATACAATATATATCAGGCTCCCAGGTAATTGAGATGACAGGCTCTATAAAAAGACATGTTATCGTTTCAACACGTGGTCAAGTGATTGGCGGAGGAGTGCTCCGACCGCTTGGTCTGATTTATATTTTATATTTTAACGAAACGCTCTCTTTTTCACTCTCGTGGAATTTCACTGTCTCGTTCGCCATTGAAATAGTGGGATCCTTATGAAACACTATGTATACACAATATTAATTATCTCAGGTGTAAAGAGTAAAGACGGACATGGCATGATATCAAATGCTTTTTGAATGTTTGATAGAGTTTTGCTTCTTAAATTATCCTTTTAATTGTTTATATCTTCAACAATATTGCAACTATTTAAAAAAAAATACATTTGAAATCCTGATAGTTAACTTTCCCAGTAAACATTTTGGAGTCACTTTGACATCATATTGAAGATGCGCCATGATTTTTTTGTCATTAAAGAGTTCATTTATAGTTCAGTTTCTCACATTTTTTCATATAAAATGTCTACTTTATCGGCTACAAATTTAATTTTTTGTACTGATGTACATAATTTTTTCCTACATTTCTAAAATTTTAAATATTGTTCGCAATCCAAATTAAAGTCCGTTATCCTATGAGAAAAATGGGCAATTGTAAATGTAATTATGGGCTTTGGGTAGATGGGCAAATAAAAGATTTACAAAATCTGTTACAGATTTATACTGAAACTACAATGGAACCTGGAATAGCTAAATCTCCATTAATTTTTGATAATTCAATAAAATAAAAACTTTAAATTTAAAAACATCACCCCTAGAAAATGAGTTCAAAATTCAGTCGGAAATCTTCTTAAAGATACACTAACTGACGTAACTGTTGTTTCTTTGCGATATTGCGCTGTTTCTGTGTTCGAATCTGAAATTAGTGTTCTTGCAGCTCGTGCAATGTATCTGTATTTAAATTTCTTTTAATTTAGGCCAATGCAGTAGGCAAGTTGCTAATTTTTCTGCGCACCAGCAGCGACTCTCCGTTGATCTTTATATTATTGCACAAAATATTTGTACTAGAATCTGTTACAGAACTACATAAAAACCTCTCTATGAACGGATTTAAAGAAGAAGAAATTCAGGTACACTTTTGTCTTTATATCAAATGTATACAAGCAAAGGCAGTGTGTAGTGTAGTAAGTGTAGCATGTATTTCAGGACTTCCTGTTATTTGCAGCTTCTGTAACAACGAGTTGCGGCAATTATAAGCGCCTGTCCCGAACCAAAATAATACCAAATATGCCTAAATGGCGTCTGAAGGAATTGATAAAGCACACCAAAGCGTATAACGAAGATCCCCAGTCAATGACTTACGTTATGTTTCACGCTTGTAACAAAATGTATCGCGTAGTGGTGCGAGAGCAGATTGTCGGCACGTACAACATGTTTCTCACAAGAAATATTACTTACGAGGATATCGCACACATCAAGAAATATCTGACCAAATATAATCAAATCCTCTATCACAGAAGAGTAAAGAAGCATGTGGAAGGAAACCACATCCACTACGAGATTATGATAGATTCCATTTTGAAGGAATTTGAAGAAGGGATCACAGTTAATGAGGAAACCTTCGAAGACGGCAATGTCAAAAGATCGTTCAAAATGTCGCGAGGTTTTAATTCAAGTTTGCTTGTTTTAATGAAAGAATATTTAAAAAAAGCTTTACACTACGCAGATTATTGTTCACAAAGATACTACATCAAAAATTTGTTGAATTACATCATCACGGGAAATACTGTGTTTTATAATAGGGCATCAATAAAGATGGTTAAAGAAAATTCTCCGATCGAAATATTCTTTGGTTTCATTCAAACTTGGGAAGATAAAAACTTTACAGTTGGTGAATTGGGAACGGTTGTTGTTATTGAAAACAGGAAGAAGAGGAAGACTTTTGAGACACTTCAAGGTCATCTAAAAGAATATATTGCATTTCTGCCTTGGCCGTCAGACTTTGACCAGAAAATTGTTACACGTAGACATGTCATGTTTAGAGATGTCGCATGCTACGCCAGCAGCGCGTTGAAACCAGTGCTCACAGTGCCGTACAGTAAGTGACCATACTTGCTAAAAAGAACGGTCTAAGTCCAACAGTCCACAGGTCGGAATTACCGCATCAGATTTATCGTTCACGCATGGAAGAAAAGACCGCGGCGAGAAAGTGTTAGTGCTATCTGAACGGTTTGTCGTATAAATATGATACTGTCGGCATGCCCTAATTTCCACGGATCGAAGAGCATCCATCTCAAATAGTTTAACAGAAGCCGGCGGTGAAAGAATCTGAGTTATTTCCGCTGACTGGTAGCAGTCTATTTCCACTCCTTCCACGTACTTCTCTTCTCATCCATGTTTTGACAATTAATTCGATGCGGTAATGCGATTTGTAAACGCTTACCTTCCCCCCAACCTACTTTGCTTTACCGTCTAAATCGATCCAATCAGACAAATATAACTTGTAAATATATACATATTTAAGTTATAAAAATATTAATAATAATTAAAGATGCAAAGCCAATAACGTTAGTAAGCCGAATGTATTTTCGGTAGAAACAAAAGACAAACATGTTTGGAGTTTCATTTGTGGAGAAACATTTGCCTTTGATTCGATTCTTATCGCAAAGAAATTGTCCTTTTACAAGTGTTTTTTTTTTGTTGTAAATTGCACAAATTACCAACGTGCCGAATTTTAGTAACTTAATGTTTTAACTCTCCGTGTGAACACTATATTTTTCGAGTCATGGTGTGTACACTGGGTCTTTGAGGGAACAGTTGAGTTTTTCTAAAAAATTCTTGATTACTTCTTGAAGTATCTACTACATGGTCCAGAACTTGCCAAAGTCCAAAGTTTAAAACGGAGTTTTAAAGTTGACAGTTTCAAAGAAAAACGGTTTTTATCTTAGATTATAAGCTTTTGAAAGAATGCAGTGTCTTTGGCGTAAACTCCAAAAAGTTGAATTATTTATGCACCTGAAAGTGGGAAATATTTTACGGATTCAGGTATGTCATAATAAATGGAACGGTGATTATTCGGCACACAATAAGTTTTTATTGTTGAAAAAGTTATTAAATAATAATTAATTAGTGTCAAAAGAAAATTTAGGGTGCGCAACTGGGACAAAAGTGGCTACGATGATTATCGCAAATCGGCACACCGCACGATACGCAAGAATACATTGTTTTTTGTTTTCCTTCCAAGTGCAAACAGAAGATCGTTTTCGCTTTTCTAGTTTACCCGTTGAATGGTCACCCATCTTTAAAAACTTATTGTAGTAAAAAGATGAACTAATAAAAAAAAATTTATATACGTATATAATCTAAGAAATAGTATGTTAAATTACATAAAACATTTATTTTAACCATGAAAAAACTGTAAGGGTGTCCGCACACGAAACGACTGGTTGCAAACCTTAGCCCCGAATCTACCCGAAGCGAATGTGATTACAACTGTTGTTAGTGAGACATCGAACGTGTATGCGAGTGAGGCAAGTTTCACTGGCTCGCCTTTGCCGGTAAACAGGCAGATGCGGACGCTGCTGGAACCTGAAGTCCCTACCACTACCTAGATTTTTAGGGGCATGTAGCGCGCTCTGTACTCATGAGAGAGAAATAGGAGTTTGAAAATTAAACTGTTCCTTTAAAGACCCAGTATACACACGCAGGTTTAATAAACAAATTCTAACCTAAAAAGTGCAGTTCTATTTCAAATTTAGAACAAACTCATGTCCGCAGCTATGACTGGTTAAATATTTAAAATCTTTTGCTGCTGGTATAAAATTGGTTGATTGGCAAAAGTACTGTTGGTTTAAAACGGGTTTAATCTTCTACTTTATACAAACTAAAATAGAATAATAGAAATGTAATATTGACGTAATAGCGCTTCTATTCTTTACATATTTTTAATGTTGTCGAATATATATTGTGGCGTTCTCTACAGAACATCAGAAAATTTGATGAACTCCTACCTAAATTAAAATATTCTGTTTAGTATAAATTTGTATTTTCTATAAGCCCCGGAGATTCGAGAACAATATGGCGTTAAAAAGTTGATTATGACTAACTTCTTATCTGCTGTGAATGATATTCAACACCTCGACGATTTACCTTTCTTATCAAAGGCAGACTCAGATATATACAAGCGCTACTACACTGAGGCCTTTATGGTGAGTTACACATTGTCCTTGCTAACAAAACAAGACCGTTCTTCTTAAACAAGACCGTTTTAAAAAGAAGTTTTATTTTCAGGTGAAAATATATTTGCGGCTTTTGATAGGCGATGGAAGTGGAAAATTGCTAATGCAAACAGAAATGGGAACATTCAATTTTAGCAACACATTGAAAAATCCAATAACTAAAACTCTAATATCAAGATTTTATAGATATGGAGAAACGTTCAAATCCAAATTCGGTCCTTTGGCTTACCAATTCAAAAATTTACGGTCGTGTGGTATTGCATTGTATTCTTGCTTAAACCCAAATCTTTTTAAAGATTTGAATCGAACACAAGGAGCTGGAAGCTTGACTTATGTAATGTGGCTAAATCAAATTTATTCTGGGATTTTTAAAAGTTTGCACAACTATGATACAGAGGCTAAGAAATGGATACGGGAAGATAATATCCATGACTTCATGCTTGCCAGATATTTAATGGAAATTGGTGGAAAATCTTTGTTTAGAGTTACAGAGACGAAATCCGTCAACATATATGAAGAAGATTTCATAGAAATGTCGTTAGTCAGGGAAAACATATATACAATCGGAAAACAAATACTGGGAAATCTTATTCTTGAGCTGACTATTATCAAATCGATTGGAGATGTGGAACACGCAGAAGTAATCATTAGAAGATGGTCTGCTGTACCGGATAAAGGTTTGATCAATTATTATTAGAACTACGAAAATCAGTTATGAAACTTTTTCGTTATAAATATTATTTTTCATTATATTTGAATTTTATTCATTATTTTGGAACAAGCAATGGAACAAGTATGTTGTCATTTGCATTACAATATCAAACCAGATAATTTGACAAGAAAATATTACTTTAGTTCAAATCAAGATAGTTCGGCGACGACTTATACTTAGAAGAGGTTATAAGAGCGGTATAAATCTATAATACCATAATGAATTTTATCTTATTCGTTTCTATACACATTATAGAAAAATAAGTGAGTCAGTGCTTTTTAGTTATATCGGCAGTTTATACCCCACGACTTGTTTTAAGTATGAGTCGCAGCCGAACTCTCGTAATTTGAACTATATATTATATTTTTACAATATTTATGATATAGTTAAAACCTCTCGAATTTTTCGAAACCGAGTTATTCTGCAATATCCCTATTACATTATTATTAAATTAAAAAAATAATAATAAAGCCCCATTGTTTTTAGTTTTAATTTAAGGTTTTAATCTTAAATGTAATTTTGAACTTGTGAAATCATACGTCGTCAGTAATAAATATACATTATTTTGTAATTACATTTATAGAGGGTGTCAGTGGTAGAGGGTGTGTTAAAAATGTGTGACAGCCTTGTCACTCCTGTTGCTACAAATCTTTTTAAAATATTCAACTTAGATTTTTTTTTAAATTTTTTAGATAACTATTATGACTTGGCCTATGACCCACTTCCGGCTTGACGTCAACTTCTGGGACACCCTGTATAAATTTCTCTAATGAATTAATATAAAAAGATTTTTTATAAATTTATATAAAACTAAATTTTAAACTTTTTATACATTAAAACTAAAAACAATAAGTGGGAATGGGGCTTTAGAATAATAGTTTTGGGATTACAGGCAGGTATCCTTATAAGAACTGGTACAAAAAATATATTGCTCGTACCTACTCGGACACCTACAAGATTCCTGTAACAGAACAGCTAGTTTTTATAAAAACTAAAGAGCACACAAGTGAAGAAGTCGACACAGAAGATCTTGAAGCGATAGATAATGCCGAAAACATGAAAAGAAAAAAATCCATGAAAATAGCAAGGCCAATGTTTGACGATAGAGATACGAAAACAAAGCTGGTTGACACGGATGCTGCTCTTGGTTTTAAGTTCAACGATGCTACACTATTTGTAAAATATTTTAATTTGTTCACATAAAATGAAATACAATAATATTAGTTCTATGCTAAAATGATATTATAGCTATCAATGTGTCCCAGAAGTCGACGGCAAGCCGGAAGTGGGTCATAGGCCAAGTCCCCAGTAAACATTTTGGAGTAAATTCTACTTATAATCAAAATCACGATAGATCGGCGGTGACTTATACTTAAACGAGGTTATAAGAGCGGTATAAATTTATAATACGATAATGAATTTTATCTTATTCGTTTCTATATACATTATAGAAAAATAAATGAGTCAGTGCTTTTTAATTATATCAGCAGTTTATACCCCACAACTTGTTTTAAAAATGAGTCACCGCCGAACTCTCGTATCTTCAACCATAATTTCTATTACATATCATGAGTCTTTTGTCTGGAACGTGTTCGTTTTCTATTCAGTCGTTCATAGGAAAGGCCCTTTTTATGACCTACAGAGATCGCAACGACGGTTCACTGCTAAATTAAAAGCGACTCTGGTTTATGATTTATGACCAGAGTTATAAACTTGACACTAGCTGCGATGGCAGGGGTATAAAACTTAATGGAATTCTACTTTTTAGAGTCTGCAAAATATAAATATTTAAATGAAGAAATAAATAGATGTAATCTTTAGTACGGATCGTGATTTTTTTAATAAATATTATTCATCTTCAACAATACTCGTTATATTAGTTTTTTACATTGTTTTGGTGATTCAAAAATCCACGATCGGCAGGTCTGCGTTAGGTTTAAAATCTCTGTCTTACCATCGCTGCTTAGAGTATTCGTTTAAACACATTATATTCGGAGATTGAGGGAGACAGCGTGTGCCTATTACCATTAAAGAAATATTTGTTGAAAAAGGATAGCATATACTTTAAACATACTGTACTGAACGAAATACTATACAAGTATACAAGTGTAACGGTGAAAAATATATTTTACTTGTCTAACCGCATCTCGTTTCTCTCACTTTGGAATGAAAATTAACTAAAAAAAAATATATCCTAGTGTGAAAGAAACAACTGCTACTTAATGAATGATGTTGGAAAAAGAAAGAATATTATTATGAAAAAATTCTAACAACTAACACAAAATCTGTGACAGGTAGAGAACTTGCAAAGCGTTAGAATTGAATTGTACGAGTGACTCGAACGTCACTAAATAGGGCACTTCACCAAATTGTTTACTGGGTCATAACAGTTATCAGAAAAATATTTAAAAAAATCTAAGTTGAATATTTAAAAATTATTGGCATTTTAAAAAAATCGAGAAAATCTGCATCCTGTGAGTCTTTTTGCTCCTGTTGCTACAAATCTTAACTTTAAAAAAAAAAAGAATTTATTAATGTCCCCCTTCCATTGGGTTCCTGTGTTTTTATACTCTTTTGTAATACGCCTTCTTCCACTTCTGTCTTTTCATTGGCTTTATTTCCTTATATTTGTTTTATCACAAATAGAGCTTAACCCTCGAACTCCAAAAGTCCAATATTTATTTATCCTAATATCGCTTTTACTCATTCTTAACGATCTTTGCTTTATTACGACCTAATTTAAATATTTGGTTGGACAAAAAGTGACAATTTCTTCCAAGCTGGAGCAGTTGGCTTTACATTTTAGGCAAGAGTTTACAGAAACATTATTCAGGATCACATAACAAAAAAATTTTTTTTTTAAGTTAAGATTTGTAGTAACAAGGGTGAAAAGACTGTCACAGGGTTCAGATTTTCTCGATTTTTTTAAATGCCAATAATTTTTAAAATATTCAATTTAGATTTTTTTAAATATTTTTCTGATAACTGTTATGACGGCCTATGGCCCACTTCCGGTTTGACGTCGACTTCTGGGACGCCCTATATATGAAAAGGATATCTTGAAGGTAGCCTCCGTTCTGGTCAATACATTTGGACGGTTGGAAATTTCGGTTCACTTTGTCCACCGTGGCTGTGTCTATGTTCGCATTAGCAGCACGAATATTGTTCTTCAGCTCACCCTGAGTGTTTGGATAATTAGTATACATCAAGGATTTAAGATATCCTCATAAAAAATAATCGCAGGGTGTTAAATTCGGCAAGCGTCATGATATATATATATATTTACTTATAATTTTTATTTATAAATAATCTTCTATAACTACAATATTCTCTTCAAAATAGGATGATACAATGGATGATGAAGAGAATGATGACGAAACTCCTCCACCGAAAATGCCTACCGATGGATATGTGAAACTTGTTCAGTATCCCGCAACTCCCGAAGGAGCAATTAATTCATTCATTGACACATTTTCCGATATGCCGGGTATTGATTTCATCGTTGAAGAGAATTGGGCTGCATTGACGCCAATATTTTCAACCGGAATAAATCTAAATACGAATCCTATTGAAAATATTAAATTTGAAAACTATACATCATGATCAAATTATTAATATATCCATTAAAGTTTAAATAATAATGTATACAACGAGTTAATTCTTATTCTATTTTCAATGAATTAAATGCCGAAAATCATTTGTTTATAAGAAAAGTTTCGTTTATTTCCAGTGCTTCTCCGATAGAGATGTAACCCTCAGCGCTGTCTCAAATGAAACCGGCGCTCGGCTATTGTCAATTAATTAGTTGGAAAGAGATCTATATTGTAATTATAGCACTTAAAACAATCAGATTTCTAACGGGTAGCGGTATAAGTCAAAAGGCATTCCACGGGAAATTTAAATCAACCGGTCACAAGATATCAGGAAAACACACACTTGTTTAATAACATATATACTCGCATATATTTAAATCGATATAAACTTGAAAGAGTATTTACACTACACACAACAGAATCAGTACTCGATTTACTTAATTACACATATAAAACTATCAAATTTATAAAGGAATAATAATTACAGGTTGCGATCTGGCACTAACTATGTAAAGGTCGCGAATCGGATGTAATGGTTTAACGAAACATCGCGGTATTTGATAAACGTGATGTGACACCGCGCGACGCTCAGGAGTTCGGTACCTGAGAATCGAAAAGCTTCCAGATGTAGATCGGTTGATGAACAAAATCAGACTTCCGCTAAAATCTAAATTAACAACATATTTCGTTCTTAATAAGTTGTTAGCAAGTCAGCAAGAGACACTATGTAGCCATCTCATGTGTGTGTGTTCAAGTGCTCAAGAATTCCATATGTTGATTCTCGAAATTAGATTCTTTAGGGTGCACTTAGGGTGCAATATGCGTCTCACTCTGTCTTATGTAAATAGTAGTGCCATCTCATTAACGCATGTGTTTCTTAATATTAGGACGAGTTCGTTATGCAAGTTGTTAGGGGTGTCCACTTGCTGACTAGAATAATGGATCTCGCTTATTTTAATATGTTTACTATTAACAAATTTGATGAACTACATTGAACCAGAAATTGGAATAAATCCGCGTAATGAAGTCCCGCGGATTACAGATACAAAAAGTGATGTTGGCTCAAGACTCGGATGTTTATTTATGAAACTATTTTTCACAATATTTGTTATAATTTTTAATCCTGTCTTTTAACTAGTGCAATTGAATATCGGTAAATTTACGTTCTCAAATGTTGTAATCTTAAATAAGAACATTCCTAAGAATCTGTTTCATATAACTAAAGTTATATATGGAATAAAAGTTGCATGATTTTCGAGATATCATCAGTTTAAAGTTATTTTTAAATTCTCCATTTTTTAGAATTATCAGTGTCTTGAATAGCTTCCTCTTTCAGTTTTATTTATTTCCACGCTATCGTAAATAGTACCTTACGATACAAGCGTTATATTGTCGATGACTAATGCAAAATACGAAAAATTGCTGGTTTAGTTTTGACATAAATCATCGGCAAAAACATTAACTTCGTCTTTGACCAGGTGCCGTGAAAAAAAATACTACTATATATAAAAATAACTAACTTGCTTTATGTCGATTCTGGAATGGGCTTGTGTTCAATGTCTTAATTTCTATAAAAGTGTACTATATATTGATAAAATGGGTCACTTGAACCTCAAATGTTCAATTATTTTTAATAACTCCTTGTATGTTAGGAGATATTAACAAATAAAAAAGTCATTTTGTCTGTTTAATTATTAAAGGTATTCAACGTTGTACAACATTCCAAATGCATGTGACTTACAACCGGTAGTTGCTATCTCTTTTATACAACAGAGCGTAAAAGAGATATATTCTTGACAGAACTCTGACAAGTTTACAAGTTACCAGCCTTACAGCTCATAAATCTCTGCTATATGTATTTATATATCAAAATATCAAATGGAACAATAAAACTTCAATATTATGTCTGCCGTAACAGCGTTAAATAAAATAAAAACTTATTATTCTTTGACTTGACTATTTCGACTACCAACAGCTACAAAACATTACCACAGCACTGAGCTACTCAACAAATAACTGACGTAAAAATGCATTCAAGTCATACAAATGGCCGACCATCTCACAGCGCTAAAACAAACAAATCAAACAATTCTAATTTTTAATTGCTATATCTCCGTCAACATTTAGATATTTAATAAAATAGACACGCCAATACACATTTATTAACATCAATTTCAATCAACAATTGAAAAATCGACCACTAAAAAATGAGGACACAAGCCATTGTATGATATTTGTATCTTAATGACATAAAAAGGAAATCCAATTTCCTTTCTAAACAAAGACCAAAAGTCAATACTAATTATTAGGCGAAAGAAAAAGTTGTTGCTAAGTAAAACGGACAAGACTTTTATTTTATTGATGATGAAGTGAGACCACGTTCGGACTGCTCGCTTTATCTCGCTCTTTTGTTATTTGCAGTTATTTGTTTCGACTCTTAAGCACATGCCGACTACCACGCTCGAACAAAAGCAACACAGTAAGCAACTCAGTTCGAAACCTTGCATTTCGTGTGTTCCTGTGTTCTCACGATTAAAGACACTTTTTAACTTAATTTCACATCATATAATAACAAATAACACATTACAATAATTCTAATAATTATTATTATTATATATATATATATATGTAAGATAAATAATTCAGAAGCTATTAAAACACTTAGTCGTTATCCACGAGCTCAATTTTAACAGAGGTGCTATTAATATCTTGTTGGGGCAACTCTGAATTATTTGCTGCGGCAAGGTATTCATAATCTTTATGAATTAGTTCAGACAAATTTAATGGTCGCTCCATTTGGTGTAGTAAAATTTCGGTTTGCACAGAAGACTTATCATCCACTTCTAAAAAAAATCAGAAATACATTTTAGGATTACATATTTATATTAATTAAATACATATCAGATTATCAAAATTAAATGAGAATAATGAAGAACTAAGTAACTGTTTTTATTGACTATTACCTGCAACTGGTAATGGCGGGGCTCCAGCCTGTAAAGGTGTGAGGACAACAAAACAGTTGTAATGTTGGCTCTCTGGAACAAGATGTTTCTTAGATAGATGTCTTCGAACGGTCTTCTTTGTTTGACAAGCAAAATTGCATAGCAAACACTGCAACAAAATATTATGATGAAAACAGTAACAGCGTATTATAACAATTTCGAAGTATTTACTTTGATATGCTTTTCCGTGGAATGAGTCATCAAGTGATCCTTTAGCTTTGATTGAGAGTTATATCCCTTTTGACAAACTGAACATTGAAATTTAAATGCTTTTGGTGCATCTGGATGTCCATGTGTATTAATAGCATGCCGATGAAGATAGACTTCACTAGAAAAAGCTTTTCCGCACTCGCACAAATATTGAGTATCCCGATCGTGAATTTCTTGATGTTTCTAAATAAAAAATATTTTTAGCTTAATTTTTACTGTGTAAAATTTGACATACAGGGTTTATAAGTTATCACTTACTTTTAAAGAATAACCATTCGTAAAAATCTTATCGCAGATCGTGCAAACTTCAAGACCTGAATAATAATAATCGGTAAATAAACAAATAACAGATTATAATCGATACAAACATCGTCATTACCTTCTCCAGTGTGTTTTCGGATGTGATATTTCAGTTTTTGTTTTTTAGAAAAACTTTGGCCACAATATGGACAAGCACTTACTTCTTCTCTTGTATGCACTCTGTGAAAATAAGTATTGTATGACAAGAATTCTACTTTTAATAGGTTAATCATAAAATTGTTATTTACCTCTCATGTGAGTTGCAGGCGCCTTTATCAGCGAAAGTTTTGAAACAGTATCTGCAAGAATATGGTTTATCTCCAGTATGAGTTCGAACATGACGAATTAAATTTGATTTCTGAACAAATTCTTTCTCACACTGTAAACATTTATGACGAGGCCCAATGTGGATTAATTTATGTTCCATGTACGAGTCTCTGCGCTATAAATTTATTAAAAACAATAGTGCTTTTTCAGTTTAAGGGAAAAAAGTTTACAACAGGGTATTTCAGAGAAAGCAAGAAAGTCACCAAATTCTATGTAGTTAAATGTACTAACTTGACGGTCAAGTCAATTGTGCTCGTCTCTTTTCATTCTCTGAAAGGCTTTGCCATAAAGTTGTAACTTACATTGAAAGTCTTTTTGCAATAAGGACATTCGTGAACTCTCTGTTTATGCGTCTGCACGTGACCTGAAAGTCCAGATTTGCTGTGAAAAGCCTTATCGCACAGTTTACAGAAGAACGTTGGTAGCCCAGTATGTTGAATGTCCGTATGCTGTTTCCTCTCAAGCGCAGTATTAAAACGTTCTTCACACAATCGACATTTGAATCCCAACCGAGTAGTTCGGTCATGCTTCATTCGCATATGAAGTACAAAAGAACGATTATTTTTGAATGTTTTGTTACATAAATTACATGTCTTAGGTATATCTTGTTGCCTATCTGGTTTATGCAGGCGTTTATAATGTTGCCGTAAATTTTTCTTTGTATTACATTTTGTACGACAATGTGATAAACTGCAATAAAGGGAAAAAGATCGTGGGTGATCATTTTTGAAATGCTCACGTATTAGTGATAAATTTGGGAATAATTTGCAACAATGAAGGCATTTGTAAGAGTTACTTCTAAAACTGATTTTCTTTGAATGGACTGTATGAAAGTGCCGAAAAAGACAAGTCTGAAATAAAGAAGAATCATAAATCTAACTTAATAAAAATAGTAAATATTTAAAATAAAATAAATTTTCAACTCACTCTGCTGCTGTAGATAGCAGTACATTCATAGCATTTCATAAACAATGGTCTTGCCTCTACTGTAAGATGGCGAACAACTTGGTGTCGATTTCTTTTTTCAATGCTCCAAAATAAATTGGAACAAAATCTACATTTATATCCTAAATCAATACTATCACATTTGGAGCTACTCCATATATCATGTGTTCGAAAATGACGTCGAGCTGCAGATTTGGATTGTATTTCCACATCACAAATTAAACACAAAAATGTCTGTACGTTATGAAAACTATTTACCATTTTAATATATTTAGATACAATTGCTAGTTTATCATTATCAACATTTTCGTTGTCAGTTACAGTAATATGAACTTCATCCTGCTCTACGTTCATTTTTTCATCCAATTTGCAAGGTTTTAACTTAAGTCCATGTAATCGAGCCAAATGTTTAATATACAAATCTTTTTTATCGAAGACACATGTACATATATCACAAATTCTTTCCAGTGGAACTTTTATACTTGTGTCTAATTGTCCTTCTATGCTTTTTTCATTGTCTGATAAATCTTCATCACTGGTATCTGAAACTACACATTGTATTTCACTGTAATTTACATCCCGAAATCCGTTCATATCGAACTCAATGTTATTTTCCTCCATCTTAACAGAAATATCTTTATTCATATTTTCAGATCCATTTTCACAGATTGTTATTTCATCATCATAATATAAATTATCACAGTCCATGCTGCTACTTTTATTGTTGTTCTCTTTATAATTTAACATTTTATTTACATCAATCTCATTAAAGTTTTTAGACTCATTTTCTAAATGAATTACAGCTACATATTTCTTTATTAATAAACTTTTGAAAATTTGAGAGTTTATATTATGGTATGTACAAAAATGACTAACAATTTTATATAAATTGTCTATGTTTAACAAATCACCACAAAGCACACATTTATTTTTATATAATAAAGACAACTCATCATCGTTATAATTATTAATTTCTAAATTATATTTATGAATAGTTTCCAGATGTGAATTTAATAGTTCATTTAAATCAGACACATAAAACTCGCAATATTTACATTTAGCAATGTTATGCATTTCCACACAGTGACTATTTATTGTCTCAGCTGTAACAGCAACATTTTTACATCCGAGTGGACAAATAGCTTCATGTAAATTTATATGTGCTGTACGTGCCAAATTACAATCAAATGTTTCGTCGCAAATACTGCACCTGTATCGGCCATAGCAATATATTTCATGTAGCGATTTTGGGACTTCATCAGAATACTGTAATTTGCAGTTTCCACAGTGATCTATAACTGAAGATTGAACGTTCATGGCAAAGTTGGAGGATGCAGAGTCTTGCGCCAGCTGGCAATCATATGAGGTGCTACAACTAGTCAATGTTGATTTATTATCCGTATTATCATTGTATACATTTTCAGAATTATAGTTAAAACTTGTTGCTATGGTCTTTACATCATCAACCTCACATTTTAAAAACGTAATTATTTTCATTTTATTTATAATAACAATTAGATGTTCTACCTTCACATTATGCTCTGTCGTAAAGTGCAAATATATTAATTGAAGATTATGAACTTCGTTACATAATTTACAGTTAAAGTTATACGCGTCCACTATTTTTAAAACAATATTCGTGTCAACTACCTGATTGAATTGTAGAGCCGTTTTAATTTTATGATAACTGTTTAAATGATTATTATATAAATCTTTAGAAATTAAACGTTCCTTACAAAATTCACATTGTTTTATTTGATGTACATCACTATAATGATTATTCAAGGTATTTGAACAATTGTATTCTGAATTACAATGCTTACATTTTACAGGAAAGTGATTGTTCCATTCATGTTCATCCTTTTCTCCTTTTTGTTTAAACAAATGATTACAAAATTGACAATTGAAGTAATCATGATAAACAACATTGTGAAATACGTTCTCACCATTCCTCAAGTATTTGTTGCAAATTGAACAAAACACAATTGGTTTATCATCTGGATCGGTTTTTATTTGTATAATATTATTACATGATTGTTGATCTTCTTCAACAGACATTTTATAATCCGTTTTTCAAGTTATCCCACAAAAATATTAATCAAATGTCATTTTTGAAATGTAAATGTCAAATTTTGTAGGTTATGTTTACTTTCTATCTGGGTGTGCGATAATAAAACGTAGATAATTATTTGGGATTATTTGATGATTTGTTAAAAACTACATAGTAATTATTTCTCATAAGATTGTTTAACTTTTAATCTATTTTACTAAATTATAAAGTGACACATCACGGACATAACACAACAATACCATAATTATCAGAAGTTATCAACCCAATGCTTGTGTGTTTGAACAAGTATATTATTAATTACAAATAAACTTTATTATATCATTATTAACTTAACCGTACTTTAGAAAACATAGTTTTAGCTATAGTTGCTCTATTGCTAATTTATATATGTGGCAGTTTTATTCTTTTATAATAGATAGTCACTTAAACGATTTACAAAATTAAAAGTCTAACAAAATACATATACAACATCGAGTAAACATAAAACATTAATGCTACCTTACAATAATGTAATATTTTACTTTAAGTAAGCCTAATACTTAATTTAAAAGAGTTTTGTTATATTATTTTATCTATTAGCTATTTTAAAAGCCTTTAATCCTTAAAAACGTGTTCGTAAGATTGTATAATCTTTAAAAGGGGTTTAAGAAGTTTTATGATTATGCTTATGGTTGAGATATGTACTGGCTCTTGGGCTGGAAGTCTCAGTTATCAATCAGTAACAGACATATGTGATAGAGCTATGGGGCAGTGCCAGCAATTCTAATATAGAAATTCTACAAAGGTTTCAAAATAAACTGTTAAAGCAAATCCTTAACGTGCCGCGATTCGTTCCAAACTGGTTAACACATCAAGATCTTGGGGTTCCATAGATAAGAAGTGAAATTAAGGATATCAGCAAGAAATACGTTCAAAGATTAGAAGTTCATCCAAATGAAACAGCTGTACAACTTTTCCAGCATAAACCGATTAGACGACTGAAACGTAAAAATCCAATTGACCTACCAAATATGGTGTAGAATAGGTTCCATATGTACTAAATATTAATGTAATAGGTTAAGTCAAAGGGTGAGTCGTCGATGGATGGCAAGCTCGCATGTCATTTTTTATATATATTCCCAAAATTTAATTAATGTTCTTCGAGGACAGATTGTAAATTATGTATGTTGTAAAATAAAAAAAAAAAAAATAAAAAAATGCTTATGGTTAAAAAGATAAAACTCATTTTTCAAGAAAAGACTAAAAAAATAGGTCACAAAACATATATTAGATCACATCGTTGAAGTTACAGGCAACTTTTGTACAGTTGTCAATTGTTTTTAACATTTTTGTTTTGAGAAGTTTATTTTTTTAATTTCTTTATTTGTGAAATTGAATAATAAATATTTGTATAATTCATTATTGGCGTAGATCTTTTAGTAGTGATTTTGTACGTCTCAATTTTATGTTAAAAATTTATATTTACCTATTATAATCAAAATGCATTCTAAACAGCATAGAACTCGCGGAGGTAAGTGAGACACCATTAACCATTATTGAGTACAGACAGCACCCTTTGCTTACAATCCATGCTGTAGGAGGTGCACATTATCTTATAGTGAATTATCGGTCTTATGTTCCCTTTTCTTTGACTGTTTTGTAGACGTACACATCTTGAAGAGGAATGCTAGCTTGCAAGCGATGTTAAGCAATAAATTAGATGACATTATGAACCATATAATAAGTATCGATGAAAAAAAGAAAGTTGCTTTAGACAGCATAGCAAAACAAATAACAGTGCTTTCAAGTCAGAGGATCAAATTACTTTCCAAAATAAAAGAAAAATTTACGTAAGACAAAAGTCTTATAAGTATAAAAATTAACAGTATATTAACATTAACAGTTTTAACAGTATAAAAATACTGTTAAAACACCTATTTATAGGCCATCCATAAATTATGTTACACAAATTTCATGATCTTTTAACCCCCCCTCCACACCCCTCTTTACAGTCTCCATTGTCACACACAGCGTACCCCATCCCCCGTCAACCTGGAGTGGAAAATTATATAGAATTCTTTTTAGTCTTCTTTTGGTTTTTGGTCTTATTATTTTTATTTAAGTCTAATGGGCTTGTGTCCTATGTCTATAAAAGTGTACTATATATTGATAAAGTGGGTTACTGGAACCTCAAATGTTCAATTATTTTTTAATAACTCCTTATATGTTAAGAGATTTTAACAATTAAAAAAGTAATTTTGTTTTTTTTAATTATTAAAGTGATTCAACGCTGTACAACATTCCAAATGCATGTAACCTCACAACCGCTATGTGCTATCTCTTTTCTACAACAGAGCATAAAAGAGATATATTCTTGACATAACTCTGACAAGTTTACAGGGTACCAACCTTACAGCTCATAAATCTCTGCTATATGTATTTATATATCAAAATATCAAATATTATTTACAGCTATTTCGAGGAACAATAAAAGTTTAATATTATGTCTGCCGTAACAGGGTTAAATAAAATAAAAACTTATTATTCTTTGACTTGCCTTGATTATTTCGACTACCAACAGCTACAAACCCTTACCACATCACTGACCTACTCAACAAATAACTGACATTAAAATGCATTTCACGGCTTCATATGGCTGATCATTTCTAGCACTAAAACTACAATTCAAATTTTTAATTGCTATATCTCCGTCAACATTTAGATATTTAATAAAATAGACACGCCAATACACATTTATTAACATCAATTTCAATCAACAATCAAAAAATGAGGACACAAGCCCATTGTTGTTTAGATGTGACGTCATAAATCCAATGACTCGTCCTCCCCCGCGTGTCACATCTTGTAACACTTTGAGAATCCCCTTCCCCCTGTGTGTGATGTAGTTAATACATGGCTAAGGAAAGACTATGACCTAGTACGTTTAACTTAAGAAGAACTTTATAAAGATAATACTTTTATGTTAAAATTAATTTTCTAGTTGAATGTTAATGTGATTCGGTTTCATTCCAAATTCATATTGTGTCCCACATTTGATCCGTATTTAGGAAAAACCTTTAAAGGTCATTTATAAATTACGTCACACAACTATCATGGTATTCTAACCCCTCTCTGCCGTCACACATTGTGGACCCATAACCCTTTCTGTAATGTCACTCAATTAAAAAAATTATTGTTTTTGGTCTTCTTTTTTGGATGTCAAATTTTAGATTAGATGTGGCGGCAGGAAACTTGTGACTCTTCCTCCATTATCACACTTTGAGTCTTAATTTAAAAGTGTCTTAAAATTTAAGTAATACAAAAAAACGTTTTATATATCCTGTTGTTTTAAAAAGGGTCACTTTATGAAACTAATTTTGAATTGGAATTATTGTAGTTTAACTGCAGACGTCGGTCATGTACAAACAATATTTCGAGGAATATTATTGAGTAAAAGAATATCACAATTAACACCCGCAGAATTAATAAATTATGAGAAGGGTGAAAGAATGCTTAAGAATGTTAAAATAATAGACAATAATATATCAACATTGCACAAAGAAATTATCAAAATAAAAACAAAACATACCGAAGCAATGGATGAGTTATACGGAAAGAAGAGAATATTGGTGGGTCTTAAATTATCCATTGAGCAACTTATCGAAGATATTAAAGCCTTAAATAGTCTGATGGATATTAAGGAAAAGAATTTTGTTTCTTCCATACGTTTGCTAAGGAAAGAGGAAGCTGCTATAGAAGTCAGAAAGGACCTTACGTCTAATGAAAGCCTTTTTCTTCTAACGGGTATTAAAAACAAAAGGGAACTGGAAAGAAGTAAGATTTGTAGGTTATAAACGTCGACAAAACCCTATTAATAGAAGTAGTGGATTTATAAGACATTCATACTTACATTACATTAATTACAGTATATTTTTTTCGATCCGGCCCACTTATATTGCCTAAATTCTGTTACTTTCAAAAAAATAATCTGCATCTTAAAAAAATCTGAAAATGTACTTTGTCTACATGAAAGTGTCACCAGTAATTCGAAGGGGAATGGAAAAACTTCCTTTTATTTAAGAGTTCGAAAGGCTGGGGAGATCTTTGGTCTATATTGTTTCCCAATATTGTTTATTTATTTACTTCCTAAGAAAAGCGCAACATTTTTAGATCAACACGATAGAGTGATTAGAGCATATAACGCTAAAATATTTGAACTAAATAAATTATCAATAAAGAAGTCTAATCTAAAACGTCAAGTGTATGACGCCGAATTGGAAATCTTAAAGAAAAAGATAGCTACGAAAACTATTTCCCCCTCCAAAATTCCTTTGGTTAGAGAAGAAATGGATCTTGTTCAGATAGAAATGTATAAAGCAGATATATTTAATCTGCAGCGGCAATACCTAATGGTAAAAACACCTAAAGAGAAGAGGGAGGTTGATGAAAAGATTAGGAAGTACAAAGTGTCGGTTGCCAACAAAGGTAGTGTACCCAAACTTTGTTATTTACTATTTGGTCCTTATCTCTATTATCCAAGGAAGAAATCTGCATGAATGATCTTGAGTGCTTGCCTTCGTTTATCTCATGCATTATCAGGCCTGGATATACTATGAGCTGCCCATGAGATGCCCATCTATCTTTATCTCTTGCGATGGAGACGCTTTTACTTAAATGCTAAAGAAATTATTGACAATCATGACCAAGAAATAATTCTATTAAATATTATAATTTTCTTTAATTCAGTTTAATTGTTAGTTTTTTATTAACAATCAGATATGAATCATGTTTGATCAGGGTTTCACACGAGACGGGATAAGGCGAGAGTTTAAAAAATCTCGCCCCGTTCTCATTAGTTTAGAAAAAATAGGTATCGTTATTGTCTCGCTCTCTTCTCGTAATCGTTTGTCTCGTCTCGTCTCGTCACATCTCGTTATTGTGAGAACTTACTCCGAAGATAGTCCTGAACAAAATAATTCATTATATTATTTCGGCTAATTTTTTTTTTATTCTATCGCTTTTGTCTCACCATTAATTGTATCAAATTTAAAAGCAAATTTAAACTTTGAAGAATTTCTTTTTATACTCAGTTGACCAACTGGTTCAATTTCATTTAATGCATCATCACTTTCATCTAATGTCGGCCTTTTTCTCAGGTTGACACTACTAATACCTACACTCAACGACAATTTTGCGGCAACTAAAGCCTAAAATGTCTTCAAACAATCGCATTGTAAATAATTTATATTCACATTTATTTTTCTTAAAACATTCGTTTCCGTTCGCCTACAAAATGTTGTAAAAGACAAAACTTTAAAATAAAATATTTAACGGATGTTTGTTTACCAGATTTTATATTACGTAAACTTACGACCTAACCTTTTTTTGTAATAATTTTTTTTTTAAATAGAATTTTTTTTAAATAACGTCAACGAGACTAGGAACGAGACTCTCGGGTCTCGCCGTTTGCGGTCTCGGTACCGTCTCAATAGTTTATCGTGCTCGTGTGAAGCCCTATGCTTGATCAAGAATGATCAACGATGGCTAAGCCTGATCAGTGTTGGAGGATTTTTTCCTTTGGATAAAAAGGGATATATATCTATCTTATTAATTAAATCATGAATTATACACATATTAATTTCAGGCGGTTTAAAACACCGTGGTGTACATTATATGTTTGACAATTGTGGTAGAATGTATTACATCGACGACTTAGGACGAACGATTTACAAAATGGATATAGAGTCACCAGAAATTTATCGTTTGGATGATCTTGAAAACCTGGTTGAAATTGACAAAGCTAAGTTGGAAACGAAAGCTATGATGGATCGAAAATTGAAATATGAAGATGGTAGTTCTCCACAACGTTTAAAATCGAAAAAAGGTTACTTAAAGTTTATTTAATCCAGTTTGCAATGTAACCTCGAATGGAACCACCGTATGCACATATCTTTGTCGCACGACTATGTCTGTCCTTTTTCGATCTTGTGAATCCGAGAAGGATAGATATATGCGGCAAAGACTTACGCGTCAATGATATACAGACTGTGAGTAAAACATAGAGGCAGCACTCGGCTGCCGAAGGTTGCGCTGTCAGTGTTCTATTTTAATAACTAAATGGATATAATAGAAATAACAAGATATAATATCTATTTAAGTGGAAATAGTACTTCATAGTACAAAAATTGAATATAGGTGGCAGCTTTGTTTTAAAATTTAAATGTATTTACAAAATCTTTCTACGAAACCGTGTTTTATTACAGTTAGCTATTTAAAAAGAAAAGCGCTTCCTGGTAAAGAAATGATTAACCTGTATTTTAAAATAGATTATAACATTTTTCCTCTATTATCTAACGATAAATGTGACTTATAAATTCAACTTTGATTATCGTATTATAAGTTTTATGTTGGTGTAGAACAGTACACGTAGAAAGAAATATATTTTTTCAATGCAACAAACTTTTTAATAACGACATTGCAAAAATAATTTCAAATTTATTCAATCAATAAATAGTAAATATAGTCAAAGTTACGATAGATCGGCGATGAGTCATACTTTTAAAAGTTCAGCTGTATAAAGCTACGACACGTTAAAAAAGCATTGTCTCACTCTTATTACTATAATATATATGAGAGTGACAAGGATAAAAAAAAACACCAGTTGTCTGCTATGTTAAGTATAGACTGATGTATAAACGTATGTCTGTGTTTATTTTGTAAACAAATTTAAATTTGTCAAATTTATTTATTGTAATAGAACGAATTGTCAAATTTATTATAAAATATTAAAATATTTTAAGTATATAAGGTGTGGAAATGTTTAAATCTTTGAAAAGAAAAGCATTGCGATATTTTGAAAATGATGGACCAACATTATTGCCGTTGACATTTATAATATTGGTAAAGTTTAAGTTGTTAAGTTTAAGCCGCAATAGAACTACAATTCCGGATTGGCTCGAACCCGAATTATCGTACTCTATCGTATTATCGATCTATCGTAACTTTGACTATAGTAAACATTTTAATAAATTATCCATAAAGTATACAATTTTAACACCAGTTGGCGTTAAAGTCGTATATAGTTCGAATTTGGCAGTTGTCTTGGAATCGTATAAACATTGGTCTTCTACTAGTTTTCGCAGCCTCATATTTGCGAACTATATTACTGCCAAATCAATATGTGATTACATTTAGATTTTAATTTCAATGCAAGACATTCCAATTGTTTTTGTAGAAATCAAGTTCATTTCTTGTAGATAAATTTACTACTGAAGAAGTTGCAATGTTTGAAAAGGAATTAGGAGCACAGTTATCCATAGGTCTAGCAAACGTAAGGCATATATGTGCACCATCGTATTTAACTTAGATTAGCTTTCCTAAAACACTTTCATGAATACGTACTTCCTTATGGTAGGTAACATTGCTCAGACCCAATGATCCGCTCTCTTATTTTGCACATTGGCTATTGTTGTTTTCGCGCAATCATGAGTTTGGATTATTGAAAACAAATGAAACTATTCCTAAATTAAAAGAAATGGCCGCCACCCGAGAAGCTGGGGTAAGTTCTATTAAGGGTCCGCCATCCAATCTTTTTTCGGAAAGAAATCCAACAATATTCAGTACTATTTACATATGCAGAGATGTGCACAAATGCTTTTCAAAAGTATTTAAATAGAAAATGCAAATATCACTTCATTTTTCCATTTCAAATACAAAATAGAAAATAAATTTCATGTTAGTATTTAAATACAAAATGCAAAATACGTATTTTAAAAATACTTTTGAGAAAATAGAATACTTTTTATGTTATTAATATAAATGTTATACTTTTTTATTAACTACGTGAATTAAGGTTTCATTATCATTCCACAAAACGAACCCGTGCTTGTCACACCTTGTCACACTTTGCGGAGCGCCCTCTTTGCTATTCTTATTTATAATGTTCCAGGTGTGTGTTTGTTATAATGTTAAATTCCTACTAGCGTCCCCGTCGCAAAGCGATATCTGTTTTATACGTTTTATTTAAATTCAATAAAATAATTCGCAGTTTCATTTTAAATTTTAATTCCATTTTTAAATAGAAATATTTGATTCGAATATAATGATGATCGCGGAGAGACAACGTGACACGTAATTTATATATATTAAGATTAAGATAAGATGTTAATTTGGATACAAAATTATCGATTTTTAAATCAGTTTTAAAAACTAGGCTATATACAAAATTTCAACTTTCTAACACAATTTATGCCGTCAGAAAAAACCTCGTGCCCCCAAATAAAATATTGTAATTTTGAATTTTTTTTATTAATAATATACTCAATTATTATACATTCCAAAATATGAGCTTTCTCCAAAGTTCCGTACCGAACCCCCTAATTTTCTCAACTGAATTGATTGACTTTTTTATTCTTAAAAAGGAAAGAAATTTATTCTCTTATTGCCTATATATGTATATATAAACATACACTTGGAATATTATTATATAAGAGAAAAAAAGTAATGTTTACGGATAAACACTATGAAGTAAGAAAAGCATTTTGCATTTTCCAAATAGAAAATAGGTTTGTAAAAGTTTTCAAATAAAATATAAAATGCTATATTCGGTATCGGTATTTTGCATTTTGTATTTGCATTTTGAGTATATCTATTTGAAAAAGGCACATCTCTGTACATATTTATTTCAGTAATCAGTACTATTTATTTTTGAATATGTAAAGGGAGGATGAAATTTCATTTCTGCCAGAATATAATTTTCATTTACGAACTTAACAATATATTTTAAAGTTTCTTCAGTATTTTATTCTTTAGCGCTAATGTTACTATCCATGAAATAATATATTTATTCCTTGGTTCTCAAAGCGACTTATCGAAGAAACTAAGAAACTGAATGTTTATGTAATGGAGTCCAAGATCCCGGTTCTCCAGCTGCCTTGCGAAGCTTTTAACGACCTAACGGAGAAAGAAAAATGGTACACATACCACTTAGCTCAAGTAAGTGATTTTTTAGGAACAGTAGCTATAAAAACTAGTTGTCTATTTATTTGAATATTTCTTTTCAGGCCAACACGATACACAAACTGGTTGTCTCAACAAAAGTCAGCATTGAGTCTCCAATACTTTTGATGTTGTTCTATAAAATATTCACGGCGGAGACAATTGTAGATTTTAAATTACATGCATTACATGGTGCTTGTTCAGAAGATGAAATTCAGGTAGAACGGAATTTACTTTTAGTTAAAGACGATCCCACGAAAATTAACTTTCTCGCAATTTTATTAAAAATTTCAGTATATATATTTCTAAATGTCACTTAAACGGTTGGTGGAACCGTTTACGATTAAGGTATCATAAATGGCGGCACTAATGCACTTATGGGTGTTGAAATAGAGTCAATATACATGCATCTGACTTATTCACATCAGTACGTACAAGACACGCGTGATAGTTAATGAAGGTGCTTCAAAGTTAAAATTATCTCTTCTCCGACCTCCGATTTGGAAAATTCCTACAGATCCTATAGTAAAATTCAACGCATTTTTTGAATTACATAAGGTAAAATTTTGTAAAGTTTTTAACTTTTAAAGATGTATTTAGACGTAGAATTTCCCGCTGATTCCAAATCTGGTAGCCATTTTAAAATCAATCTGTAATTTGACCTATGAAATGCGGATAACTCGAAAACCGTAAATCCAAATAAAAAATTAATTGCGGATTTGGAATCAGCGTTGAATTTTTCTATAGGACCAGTTTAAATTTTTTAACTCGGAGACCATCAGTATTTTTAAATTACATATGGTTACAATGATATTTTTTTAACTGTTAAAAATGTATTTGAACGAAGAATATCCAAATCAGGCAGCCGTTTTAAAATCGGTCTGTAATTTGACCTATGAAATGCCGATAACTCCAAAACCCGAAGTCTAAATAAAAAATTATTTTCGGATTTAGAATCAGCGTTGAATTTTACTATAGGACCAGTTTTAATTTTTCAAATCGAAGAACATTAATATTTTTAAATTACATAAGGTTATAGGCCCTTGTAAAAATTTTTACAGAAGAAAACAATGTTATTCTTCTATCTTTTAAAGTTGTATTTGCACATAGAATTTCCCGCTGATCCCAAGTCTGGCAGCCGTTTTAAAATCGGTCCGTAATTTGACCTATGAAATGCCCATAACTCGAAAACCGTAAGTCCAAATAAAAAATTAATTGCGGATTTATAATCAGCGTTGATTTTTACTATAGGATCAGTTTAAATTTTTCAACTCGGAGACCACAAATATTTTTAAATTATATAAGGTTCTTGTAAAAAATTTTACGGAAATTTTTTTTTTTATTATTTTAACTATTAAAGTTGTATTACTAATTACTTAAAAATTACTAATTTGATTTGTAAATATTTTCTTTTTGTGCAACTGACCCCTATGCTGCAACCTTCGTTTAAAAGCAGCCCTGGTTCTAATGATTTAAATCTGTTACGCACGATATTATTTTCCGTAATTTTCAGGGTTTCCTAATGTACGCTGCAGCTGTTGTATCATGCTGTGGAAATCGTCAGAGTTTTACTTTACATAAGATAATACCCGGCATTTCCAAGGAGCAGTTTATTAAAGTTGTCAAAACAACAACAGCCTATAAGAAGGACAAATACACGGTGCGATACCTGGTGAACCACTGCATCGTGAAGATGTATCTGTTGCCGAAGTGCTCCACGTCCCAACATCACCCGAACATCTACGACGGAGATACGATGTACATAACAGACAACGTCACACAGAGAGATGTGGCGCGCGTGAAGGTCTACATGAAGCTGAACCAAACGCATCTGTACAACAAACGAATTATTAAAATAGTTAAGAATAATCATTCGCATTTCATCATCAGAGTACCATCCATATTGACAGATTTTCAAGAAGGAGTTAGCATAGTGGAAGAAACAAATTTTGAGAAGAATATAACATTCAGTTCTGAAAGGGGTGGCAGTTCTAGACTACTTAAAACAATAACGAAGCATTTAAAGACAGCTCTGCTTTATGCAGATAATCAAGGTCAAAGAAACTACTTGAAAAATCTGATGAATTATTATCTTACTGGAGATTATAAGTGTCAAATAGAAGCAATCAAAAAGTTAGTTCAAAGTAAATCCGTTGTGGAAATGTTCAGCGGATTGATGAACTACTGGCATGAGACGCACATCACTTTGGGAGAGTTTGGCAACATCATTGTAATACTGAACAAAAAGAAGCAAAGAGAGCACGACACTATGGTGAAGAACATCAACAAGTATCTAGCCTTGCTGCCGTGGTCCGCAGAGTTCGAGAACGAGACTTTCGATTCCGGCTGCTTGTACTTCATGGAGTTATTCCAATGCGCCAATTCAGGGACAGATGTCATTATGCAGTTTCCTTACCGTAAGTCACTGTCTCAAATCATAGTAAGCTATACGAAGGGAGTTCAAAAGGTTTCCTGCCTAACACGGAACCAAGTTTTATTTCTCAAAATAGTCCCCTTGTAATGCTATACACTTTTGAAGCGATGCTTCTATCTCTTCAATCCGTCCAAAAAATAGTTGGGCGCATTGAATAATACAATACAATTCGAATCCCAAATCGTGAATTTTTGTCATGGTGACCTTATGGCGTTTTTACTCTTGAGTGGTTAGCTCCTTCATGTCCTATTCCTGAGTCAATATATGACAAACACGTTTTCTCGAGATACTCACAGTCTCTGCTATCTCTCCAACCGTAATTCAACAGTTTTCTAGCCGCATTTGGTAAACTTTCAGTGCATATGCAATTATCATACCAGAATATTTTGATGAGTAACACCATCTTCATGTTAAGGCTGGAAACTTTTCAGACTACCCTCGTATACCCAGTAAACCGTATTATTTAAAATGTATTTAGTGAATTCTGTATGAAGTTCACAATAAATTCTAAGATCGGGTCCACACTTATGTATTCGCCTATTCGTGCTCTTTGCCGATTATCAGATTCGTACGCTTTGATATGATTTATTTTCGCTGCTAGAGCGAGCTAGAGTTAGAGCTAGACCTTGTGTAGGAATGAACTTAAGTTAACTATGAATTCACTATCTTTGATTCATTAATGAACTCTACAGGGGTTGGCACTGGGTGTCAATTAACAAGATGGTTTACTGGGTATTCAAACTGATATTTCATAAGGTTCATAGATAGCTTGTGTGTTTATAATGTTTTGGTATTCAAATAGAACACGTCATTCAGAAAAATGTTGGACATAAGGAAATGATTTTGACAAATCTAATGCACGCCACGCATCAACTAGGGGATATGAAAGATATTCACACTCCTCTTTTGTTTATGGATCCTAATATATCCAAAGTGTACAAAGAGCATTTGTACGAAGCTTATGAGGTAAGTTCAATGTTATACCTACTTTAAATGACTTACTACTAAATAAATTCTACTTATTTTTTTTTTTTTTTTATTTAGGCTTTGGCTTATTCAACCTTCTTGCCGATCATATTTTTAATTTGTCTTTTAATTTTTAATCAGTCTTTCTAATTTGTTTCACATGTAACGTGTATTTTTAACATCATATCTACAGAGTGTTTCTACGATTCAAATTCTTATCTTATTTGTTTTAATACTATCAGTCTCAGTTCATTTGTTTTAATACTATCAAATTTAGTTCATAATAACCAAACCCAGAAAATATCTATCTGGTCCGGGGATCGAACCCGAAGACACAGCAGTCGGCGTCAAGCATCAATGCTCTCGCCCACTGTGTCGTCAAATTCTACTTATGATCCGGTCAATTTAAACATAAAAATAGTGGTCAAATAACAAAAAATGCCGGAGAGACAAATATTGGTGGAGAGCTGGGGTTTACCATTACAAATAAAGTTTTAAAAATCCCCATCGATTCTATGTGTGCTTCAAAAGTTATTCGGGGTCAAAGGTCAAAATTTGAGGTTTTTTGGATTTTTCTCGAAAACGGTAAGTTTATTAAAAAAAAATCTCAAACCAAAGTTGTAGATCTTAAAATTCTCTACTAAAATGATTCTTATGATTTTTTCCCTAAGAGTTACCATTCCTGAGATATCGCGATTCTCATTAGTCAACTCAAGAGTCACATTATACTCGTACATGATATGCACACATTTCCACGCCACCTGTGAGGTAGGGTACTCGGCGCGTTTTTTTTACCGTGGTTTGCTCTGTAGGCCTACTCCACTAACTGTCATGACAATTTTAGGATAATTTAAGACTATTCAACACTTGTATCGAGTATACTATCAAGTTCAAACATGGCTTTTGCAATTGCAAAAGAAAGTGTTGAGGAGTGTTTCTGGAGCAGGTGGGAGTAAAGTTTAAATCGTTTCCAGAGTATTATCTACCAATTTCCAACCCCAGTCTTCTGGATTCAGTTGATTGCCTAGCCTTGTTTGAACTTGATAGTATACTCGATACAAGTGTTGAATAGTCTTAAATTATCCTAAAACAGGTGAAACCACGGTAAAAAAAACGCGCCGAGTACACTACCTCACAGGTGGCATGGAAATGTATGCATATCATGTATCTGAGAATCGCGACTCTTAGAATCGCGATATCTCAGGAATGGTAACTCTTAGGAAAAAAATCATAAGGACCACTTTTGTAGATAATAAGATCTTTAATAAGATAACTTTGGTTTGAAGTTTTTTTTTGATAAAACTTAACGTTTTCGAGAAAAATCCAAAAAACCTCAAATTTTGACCATTGACCACGAATAACTTTTGAAGCACACATAGAATCAATGGGGATTTTTAAAACTTTATTTGTAATGATAAACCCTAGCTCTCCACCAATACTTGGCTCTCCGGCATTTTTTGTTATTTCAAATGTCTATCTTAACCGGGCTATTAGTAATAAATAATAACTATATAGACTTTTTATTTCATATTTATCATGTATGCTAATCCTGTTTTAATTTAGCTATACATAGATCTTATGCAAGTGGTGGGCCTTGGATCTGGAAAGCTTCTAATGAGAAACAATGATGGCACGTTCAATTTCAATGAGAAGAAATTGCGAAATCCGTTAACCTGCATATTGATCGATAAATATTACGAACCTCTTGAAACGTTCACCTCACGGTTCGGCAGCATTGCTGATGTCTTCAACACCGTTAGGGCAATTGGAATAGCCCTGTATTTGTCTCTAGATGAACAATTATACGAAGAGTTAAGGCCAACTCGAAACAAGAAACAAATTCCTTTCGTAATGTGGCTCTCTTTGGTGTACCATGGACTAGGTGATAAACTGCATGGTTACGATATCGAAGCAGAAGTTTGGGTGAAAAGAAAATGGCTGCCAGAATACATAATGGCACGGTATTTATTAGAAAAGGGAGGTGACGATTTGATACGAATGGAAGAATCTTGTCCCGTAGTTGATGATGAACCAGATACTTTGATCATATCGTTAAATGAAGCGAACATCCACACCATAGGAAAGGCAATTCTACGGGAGTTGATATTAAACTTGACAATCATGAAGGCAACAGGAGATGTCGAAAGCGCCACTGAGTTTATAGACCACTGGTCTCATGTTCCGGACAAAGGTAAATACAACAACTAAAGTAGACTCCATAGCATAAATTAGCGTTATAAAAATATATTAAATACTAGAGTTTACCACCGTCGCAAGCGACGACTGTCTTTTGTGTGTGACTTGAATTTCATTTCAAATTTTAATTTCATTTTTAAATTGAAATATTTAACTCGTTCTATATTAATTTTACATGTAACAACAAATAATTTTTCATATAAACTGACTAAATTTTTTTATTTTTTTTTCAACAAAATATAATTAGGTACCAAAGTTAGCTCAATTACAAAATTTCAACTTTCTAGCACAATTTTTACTCTCGGCAAGAACCGCCCCCGTGCCCCCAAATAAAATTTTTGAGTTTTGAATTTTCTTTTTTAATATGATATTTAACTATTACACAATCCAAAATTTAAGCTTTGTCCAAAGTTTCCTACCGCGACCCTTTTATAAATTTTTGAATTTCTAAATTTTGAAATATGTTCGCATTAAATAGCATATTGCACATGCAAAATTTCAACTTTTTATCTGTTACGAATTAAAAGTTATACAGGAAAAAGTGGTTTCCAGGAAATTCAGAGAAAAATCAAAGGACGCCAAAAGTCTTAGAAATATTTTCTCTACGAAATAGGAAATATTTAAAAACATCGCCGTAGCCGTTTCCGTTTTTCCATACGAATTTCGGACACATTTAAGAAAATAAACACCTGGAACATTATAAAATAGAGAATATCGATCGTCCAGTTCAATAATGAGCAACTTCGAAACATCGAAGTTTGAATTGAGTTTACAGTTAAGTGTAAAATTGTATCCTCTATCTGATTCTCAATATTCACACACTTCATAAATACAAACAAATTAAATTACTCGTACATAGCTAGAATGTATGCAATTCGAATTTTGTACTGTACTGTACTGTTTACTTTAATTATTTTTGCCATTAGACATTACTTTCTTCAACATTAATTCTACCAATTGCATCGTATCTTATAAAGTTTTTATCAAAAAATCTTTCTTATCCTTTCTGCTCTCTATCTCTTCTTGTTTCGCTTCGGCAGCTTACTGCCAGCTGCCAGCAATTTCTTTTTGTACACATTCCCATCAACATTTGTTCTCCTTCTCTCTTATCTTCCTCCTTACTTCCGTCATCCACCCAGTTCTCTTACAATATCTCCTCCAGGCATAATACACATTTCATCTTCTCCTAACACTATTTTTTTGCTTTTATTTCGGTGCAATTGTCTATAATGAAATTATTAATCTCCGAGTTTTTTTTCTCTTTTCTTCTTCTCTGTACCTCTGTTATCCATCTCCTGCTTTCCTTGTCCTTTTATCCACCTCTTTTCTTCGTTGCATCCTCTCATTAGCTCCTTTATATTCTTTTCACTTTTTATTTTGCAATCGCTTTCTTGCACATTCTGCATGCCCTTTTCCTCTCTTTCTTCCTAATACCTATTGGCTTTCTCTTCATTTCCCATTTTGAATCTTGCAATTTTCCTTACATTTCTTATTTCTTTTCCTCCTAAATATTCTGGTACAACCCTATCCCATAACCTCTTGTATTTCTCATTATATTTGCGTTTATCAATTTCCGTCATCCTTCCTTGTTGTATCTCTCTGTCTCTGCTTTTTAACTCCTCCTCCACACTCCACAATTCGAATAATTTTTTCGTCATTATCTCAAAACTCAATATTCGGAGTTGTTTCACCAATGAACTGTGCGATCCTGGATACTAAATTGTGTGTTACGGCTGTTCCAATCCGTAATATGACGACATATTTTAACATTTGTGGAAGATTCGAAGTAGAAGTTTGCTACGTACTTAGTTCAAATTTCGAAAAAACTAGGCCTCGTATTGTTTTTATCGTAATGCATGAATTCGTATTATTGGAGCACGCGTTATAGCGGTTCTACCATATTTACTGTTGAAATTTCTGAATAGAACTTTATTTCTTTTTTGAATTTCGGTATTTACTATGTAATATTAAAAGAGTTGACCCAATTGAGTTATGAACCACTTCCTGTTTACAAAATATTTTGAATCCTTATTAAATCATGTGACATGTATTTTATTTCTAAAATAAATTAATTAATGAATATGATAATATATTTTCAGGAAGATATCCATTACACTTATGGTATACGAAATACATTTTCCCAACGAAGACAACGTACTTCTATCTCCCTCTAACATCCGTGCCCGTAATTGTAAAAGACGATAAACGAGAAAATGTCAAAGAGCAAAAGGAGAAGGAAGTTAAATTGAAAAATGATTCAATAGATTTAGTAATGGATACTTTAATGGATGAAACCATCAAAGCTACACTGGATGCGTTCCAGCTCAATGAGTTGTATGAAAAGAGGAAGAAGAGTCTAATGTTTACAGTAGAATCTGAATCCGACCCCCTTGAAGAAGTACCGCTTCCAGTAGGTGAACATATAGAACTTAAAGAATATACTGCAGATGCAGAAGGGATCCTTCAATCTTTCGGAGACAATTTCAAGGATGTTAACATTATTCATTTGGAAGAAGTGTGGGCGCAATTGGTTCCATTTTTTGGTGTTGATGTCATCAAACTTAATCATAACAAGGAAGAAAAATTACATTTTCAACAAGAATGATTCAACATTTTAAATACAAGGAAAAATATCTGTAAATTCGGTGTTGTAATATTTTTGGCTTGTTAATATATTTATATACAAATAAATAATATATTTATATACAAATAAATGAATGAATTTATTTATTCTGCCTAGGTCCATAAGTTTACTGCCGATACTATCGAAATTATTTGGAAAAATTAAGAGGTTAAAATGTATTATTAATGAAAATAAGCATTTAATACCAGAACATCAATTTGGATCCATTGAGATCATATATGACTAATAGGCACTTCATGGTTAAAATAGGTAGCGAATGTACTGAATTGAAACCCATCCAGTCAGGAGTCCCTCAGGGAAGTGTCCTAGGACCCACACTATACCTTCTCTACACTTCCGATTTGCCAACTACAACAGAAACTACCGTTGTGTAGCCGAGGGTTACGCCAAAATAATAGCAAAAGTTCAATTGGTATTGACAGTGTAGACATTTGAATGAGAATCGGGTTTTTTTTAAATAATTACATCAATTTTTTTTAACTGTGTACAATGTATTAATCTTGGTTTATTTTACAGGAATACTGACGCCATGAAATCTAGGTTTAAGTTAGCTATAAGAACAATAAATACATACTTTTTAAAATATAAATACAATGTTGCTATCATAAAAATATAGTATATGAAATAAAATTTAATTACTGTTAATAAATATATGATTGTTTCAACTCTATCTGAAATCAAATTTAAAATTAATGTTTAGCTTTAAGAAACTAGAACGCATGAAACAATAATAAAAAACTTGCAACAAAGTAACAACCAGAGATTGTCATAAAATAATGACATGAATTTTGATAAAATTCATAGATGTAAATTAAGATTAAAATTAACAGTTTGAGAATTCATGATTTGTTTGACCATACACGTGGGGCATAGTTTATAGTTAAAATCACGATTATATACAACCATAAAAATTGCAATTAAAATTCGAACATAGATTTAATAAATAGAAATAACAAGACGCATTTCCGTATCAGAACAAAGCACTTGGCGATAGACTTATTGAACCTAAGAACGAAAGACAGAGAGAAAAACATTACGCATTAAAATACCATATACAAAAGTAAAAACGCTGATGTCAGTGGTTCCAAACAAAGAATCAATGAGATCACCCGTTGGAAATATTAAATCAGAGTGGGAGATTTTCTTTACCTCCTTAGAATCATTACATTATTAAAATCAGTCTAATAGTAGCCTCGGAAGGAGAGCTATTTTGGTCTCACAATTGCAGAGCCTTTGCAACGTTCAAAGTTAGTGTTAAGCATTACTTTTCGAACACACGGCAAAGTCTAAAAACAAGTACAAGTTCAGTTCTAATTTAAATTCAAACAGGAATTTAAGTCAGAAGTCTAAGTCAAGTTCTAAATTAAATTCAAAGAGGAATTTAAGTCTAAAGTCAAGTGCAAGCGTTTTGAAATCAAGTTTTGAAAGCATTGCATGTAACCAAGCGAAGTTAAATTTAAAAGATAAATTTAAGTTTAAGTGTAAGAGAAAAGCATTGTAATTTTCCATTTAAATCGAATTAAATGTGAATAAAGCAAGTGTAAACCTTAAACCCAAGTGTTTAAAATCCAAGTACCCGACTTACACCTTTACAGAGAGTAAAGAAAGCAGCTACAAGTCCAGTGCAGAACGACCCAGCAAGCTAACAGAGATCTACACAGGATAAAAGCTAAGTAACATTTCATATAACAAAAACGTAGAAATCTAGATAAAACGACATTGAGACTTGAGAACCACAGGAACTCACACACAGGAGCGATCTGCCCAGAGAACCTCAGTTGCCGCCATATTGGAAACGCACAGCTCGGAGCAACGCTCGTGACTACGAACACATCGAACGAAGACTAACACGAACGAATAACAAACATATGTTTTGACAAAATTACAGCACTAACACAATTCAAGGTCATACGCAGAGTACCCAGGAACGATTGCAGATACGCATGGATACTAGAACAACGTACTGATAAACAGAGAACCGTCGTATAACGTATAATGCATGTCATAGATTTAATTTTATGTATTTTACAGGAATTATAATTTTAAATCGTATGTCTTAACAAATAACCCTTGATAAAACAATTCCCAAAGGAACGCTCTAAAGAAACGCTCGAGAACAGATGCATGTTTTGATATAGGTTTTACAGCTAAAGTTTAGGCACAAAATCGACGTCAAAATAACAAACATCTAAGGCCAAGGCTGATGTCAAACAAATTGCTGACACAGAGCCCGGTTATAAATTGGTGACGGCTGTAGGATACAGTTGGTCACAGACGCAACGGATAGAAAGAGGTGACAGCGGTGAGATCGCTGTGGACCCTCGGTAATATAAAGTGGTGACAGCTACAAGTGGGATAAATCAAGGAACGAAATCAAGGATAAATCAAGGAACGAAATCAAGGAACGAAATCAAGGATAAATCAAGGAACGAAATCAACAAAAAGCAGGGATAAATCAAGGAACGAAATCAACGAAAAGCGACGGAAAAACCAACGAAAAACGAGGAAAACAAGCCAGCAAAATGCCGAACGGAGAAAACAAGAATACGGGAGGTGCAGGAGGAAGCCCAAGACCACCTACAATGACGACGACGCCAACGGCAGTACCAAGATTGCTAGAAGGAATGCACCTGATCCCAAAATACAATGGAACAACAAACCCGAAAAAGTTCCTAAAGCAACTAGAAGTTGTAGCAAGCATGTATGGCTGGGAAGGTCACATAAAAGCCTTCGTGTGCAGACAGAATCTGACAGGTGAAGCAGAAGCGAACGTAGAACAGGATGACCTCCTGACCGAAACAGACGATTACGAGATACTGAAAAGAGGAATAATAGAACGTTATTCTCTAACAGTAAGAAACCAACACCAGCGACTAGAAGCAGAATTTGAAAACTGCTCACAAAAACCAGGAGAGAGTGTACTAGAATACAGCACCAGATTAGCAGCACTAGGACCACGTTTAAAAGACCACTATGCGCAAAATCTCAAGATAGTAGATGAAGCTAGGCCACAATACCTACAGATGATGCTACTGTCGAGATTCAGAAACGGATTAAGACCGGATTTAGCAGAGATGGTGTACGTACAAGACTGTCCAGACTTCAACAGCGCCGTAGATTGTGCAATGAGAGTGGAAACTGCGAAAAAGAGAACAAATCCAGCGAGACATATATTAGCAGGAACTACCGCTACACCAGGAGAGAGCTACAGCGGACAGCCAAGAGTTCAAATGAACACCCCAACACCCCGCGTAGACCGATACTATGCACAACCGACACCGCAACCGACGCTAGCACCGAGAAGAGAAGGAAGTACAAGCTTACCCCCTTCCGCACCGCCGCTAGAGAGATGTGACACCTGTACGGAGCTAGGACACACGAAATGGACATGCAAGTACTATCTAACAAGAAGAGGTACACTCGCATTGAAAACCAGGAACCAGGGGAACAGCTGTTTTTCATGCGGACAACCAGGTCATTTCAGTGCAAACTGTCCTAAACCTGACACGAGATTTGCAAGACCACAACAACAACAAACGCAACCCCAGCAAACTCAGCGCCAGATGCAGCGTCCGAACCAGTATCAGAATACCCCAGGTACCGCCGGTGTACGAGAGGCAGCGCAAAGAGGTCGCAGGAACGTCACAGAAGTTGTAAGAGAACAATACGACCCCACAACTTCAAGAACAGATGAAGAAGACAGCGACGAGCATTTAAACGAACAATAGGTTGGCCTGCACGTTCCGAGCCCAACCTAACACGAAAACCAAGAAAGGAACAAACCACGAACCACATTGTAACAAGTGTACCAGCACAACGAAACAATCGTTGGTTTTTAACACTTACAACCCCAGAAAACAAGTACAACATGTTAGTAGACACAGGCGCGAGTATCAGCCTAATTGCAAAACACCTACTATCACCTGAAGCGATAAGAACTTCAAACCTAGTAATTAGAGATGCTCAAGCAAATAAAATACCGCATTGGGGAAAAACAACCCTAGAATTCAACATAGCCGGTAGAGAGTACAGTCACACCTTTGAAGTTGTCACAGGTATAAGCGAAGACGGGATCCTAGGCATGGACTTACTGGAAGAAATAGGCGTCATAATAGACTGTGGAGCCAGAGGCATGTACTTCGAAAGAAACATCGTAGAAGCAGACAACGGCGTAATACACACACTAAACACCATTCCAGAAACCATACCAGACGAAATTCTAAACAAAATAGGATCCTTAGTCAGAGAGGCGAAGACTCAAGCAGGCTTCACAACCGCAAACCACGGAAAAGAAAAACAGACTACCGTGAAACCACCGCCGAAACCGAAAGAAACCTATCAGGACTTCCTGAGGTGGGAAAAAATGAACTTTGTCGGACTAAATGCAAAATGTCTAGTACTAGAAGACAGCAAGAACATTCCATCCATATGTGACATCGCACATTGGGGAGCGAGTGACCTAACACACCTAGAAGAACTAACGGAAGACCTACAGTCTTACCTGGAGTTCCAGAAAAAGACTAGCGCATACAGATGTGTACCAGGACAATTCATTCCACTACAAACAAACACAGGAAGCTCGACGTACTACCTATTCAACAAAAGAACCGCAGGAGACAACATTGACTACGAACATGTGTACTCAGTACTGCAAAAATTGAAAGATAACATGGTAGAAACAGGTAAAACACACCTGGCAATATCAACAACTACAGGGAACATGGAGAGTGCAGACTGGTGGCACATACAGGATATGTTATGGGTACTGTTTGATCCACATCCTATGGTTGTCATACTGTTTGACCACACACTTGCAGAATTCGTAAACCCCTACCCAGGTGATGGAAATGACAGCAGCGTAAATGAAACTACAACACCTACGCAGAGCGCAGAAGCACCTAGTCTACCTGTTGAGGAAAATGCAGCAGAAAAAGAAAAAGAAAATGAAGATCCAGAACCGGTGTTAAAATATCAAAAACCGAAACAAAAAGTAAACAAAGCAAACGCGGAACTACTGAGAAAATGGGAAGCACTGAAAATCAAGCTAGAAGTTCGCGATCCAAAAGACATTAAAATGAAAGAAGAACCCAGTACTACAATTACGTTACTGAATACAGCTATCATACCAGCCCGCAGTGAAGTATTAGTACAAGCCGCACAAGAACAAACTAAAAACGGCGTGGGCATTGTAACATCAAAACAAACCCCCTATAATGACATAATCATTGCTGAAAGTTTGAGCACCGTAGAGGACTACACGTTAACAGTTAGCATCTCAAACATTTCAGAAAAAGACATAAAACTACCTCAAAAGCTAGAGATAGGAACGCTAGAGGCATATGACCCCTCACAAGCGGAAGAGATACCACCGAAGCCACCCGACCGTGTTACTGGAGTAGACATTGACCCAGGCGCAGGAGCTGCAGATGACACAGAAGCGCGATTTGACTATCTACACAAATGGCCTACAGAACACACACGGAAAACAAAAGCAGAACAACTAACAGATACATTTAAGAAATTACGGCTAGAACATCTAGAACCTCGGACTTTGTCAAAATTAGAGACATTGACATCGGAATATTATTCAGCTTTTACTCCAGCGGAAGAAAAACCACCAAAGCCACCCTGGACGAATGAACATCCAGATGACGATCAACCCGAAGTAGACGCGGAGCCTTTATTGAATCCGTGGTACTACTATGAAGACCCCTTACCAGAACCAGAACCCCCGGATGACGTAAGACAACCCGAACAACCCGAAGAGCCCGAAGAAATGATAGAACCACCAACAGAGCCCGCAAGATACCACACCAGAAGTCGTGGAGAGATAACAGCAGATTATCCATGGATATTGAGGAGCGCGATCTAAGAACCACTGCAAATCAAATTAAAATTCACACCGCCATAAACCGCGAGTGAAAGTGTTTTGATTACTCGTCATCACACCAACATAATTCAAAGACTCTCAAACAGTGAACCATAATAAAAAGACAATATCAATTTAATAATCAGTATACGAACTTTTTAACATTCAGTGAATCAAAAGGACTTTTTTTTTAATAATCAGAACATTGACTACAACCATGTAAACACGCAGTGAGAAAGTGAAAACTATCAAAGGACTCTTTTATAACATCAATGAATTGAACGGAAAAAACCATAATGTTGTTAGATATAAGCACATAGAATAGTTTAGAATTAAGAAATAATTGTAAATGCATGTTAGAATAAGGATACACCCATGTTTAACGTTGAGACAAAAAGGTTTTGAAATTAAAATATCATAGCTTAGTAAAATAAACAAATCTCGACCTTAAAGATTGGTGTATTAGAATAGAAGAACTAGCCCCCAGACATTAGAATAGAAATAAATAGTTTAAGACAACAGCACAGTTACCCATATTATAAACCAAAAGAATTGATACATTGAACAAATCCTTACACGAGCCTCATGACCATTTCAACACGTCTTTGCAAAAATTGAACAACGCGTATAGAGGTACATGAACAACAAAGTAAACACTCTCGAAGATCATACACCAATCCTCTAGGCCCATTAACCTAGCTGGACTGTGTATTGAAAACAGAATTCAATTACAATTCGATTTCAAAGTAGAAACATCACCGGAAAGAAAAACCAAAATAGAACAACGAAAAGAGACAGCGTCCCAGCGGCTGTTAAGAAAAAAAAACAAGGTACCTAAAAATTGTGTTAAAACTGAGAGTTTGAACAAAGAAGGGAGGGTGTAGATGTAGCCGAGGGTTACGCCAAAATAATAGCAAAAGTTCAATTGGTATTGACAGTGTAGACATTTGAATGAGAATCGGGTTTTTTTTAAATAATTACATCAATTTTTTTTAACTGTGTACAATGTATTAATCTTGGTTTATTTTACAGGAATACTGACGCCATGAAATCTAGGTTTAAGTTAGCTATAAGAACAATAAATACATACTTTTTAAAATATAAATACAATGTTGCTATCATAAAAATATAGTATATGAAATAAAATTTAATTACTGTTAATAAATATATGATTGTTTCAACTCTATCTGAAATCAAATTTAAAATTAATGTTTAGCTTTAAGAAACTAGAACGCATGAAACAATAATAAAAAACTTGCAACAAAGTAACAACCAGAGATTGTCATAAAATAATGACATGAATTTTGATAAAATTCATAGATGTAAATTAAGATTAAAATTAACAGTTTGAGAATTCATGATTTGTTTGACCATACACGTGGGGCATAGTTTATAGTTAAAATCACGATTATATACAACCATAAAAATTGCAATTAAAATTCGAACATAGATTTAATAAATAGAAATAACAAGACGCATTTCCGTATCAGAACAAAGCACTTGGCGATAGACTTATTGAACCTAAGAACGAAAGACAGAGAGAAAAACATTACGCATTAAAATACCATATACAAAAGTAAAAACGCTGATGTCAGTGGTTCCAAACAAAGAATCAATGAGATCACCCGTTGGAAATATTAAATCAGAGTGGGAGATTTTCTTTACCTCCTTAGAATCATTACATTATTAAAATCAGTCTAATAGTAGCCTCGGAAGGAGAGCTATTTTGGTCTCACAATTGCAGAGCCTTTGCAACGTTCAAAGTTAGTGTTAAGCATTACTTTTCGAACACACGGCAAAGTCTAAAAACAAGTACAAGTTCAGTTCTAATTTAAATTCAAACAGGAATTTAAGTCAGAAGTCTAAGTCAAGTTCTAAATTAAATTCAAAGAGGAATTTAAGTCTAAAGTCAAGTGCAAGCGTTTTGAAATCAAGTTTTGAAAGCATTGCATGTAACCAAGCGAAGTTAAATTTAAAAGATAAATTTAAGTTTAAGTGTAAGAGAAAAGCATTGTAATTTTCCATTTAAATCGAATTAAATGTGAATAAAGCAAGTGTAAACCTTAAACCCAAGTGTTTAAAATCCAAGTACCCGACTTACACCTTTACAGAGAGTAAAGAAAGCAGCTACAAGTCCAGTGCAGAACGACCCAGCAAGCTAACAGAGATCTACACAGGATAAAAGCTAAGTAACATTTCATATAACAAAAACGTAGAAATCTAGATAAAACGACATTGAGACTTGAGAACCACAGGAACTCACACACAGGAGCGATCTGCCCAGAGAACCTCAGTTGCCGCCATATTGGAAACGCACAGCTCGGAGCAACGCTCGTGACTACGAACACATCGAACGAAGACTAACACGAACGAATAACAAACATATGTTTTGACAAAATTACAGCACTAACACAATTCAAGGTCATACGCAGAGTACCCAGGAACGATTGCAGATACGCATGGATACTAGAACAACGTACTGATAAACAGAGAACCGTCGTATAACGTATAATGCATGTCATAGATTTAATTTTATGTATTTTACAGGAATTATAATTTTAAATCGTATGTCTTAACAAATAACCCTTGATAAAACAATTCCCAAAGGAACGCTCTAAAGAAACGCTCGAGAACAGATGCATGTTTTGATATAGGTTTTACAGCTAAAGTTTAGGCACAAAATCGACGTCAAAATAACAAACATCTAAGGCCAAGGCTGATGTCAAACAAATTGCTGACACAGAGCCCGGTTATAAATTGGTGACGGCTGTAGGATACAGTTGGTCACAGACGCAACGGATAGAAAGAGGTGACAGCGGTGAGATCGCTGTGGACCCTCGGTAATAGTTGCTACGTTTGCAAACGATACTGCTATATTAGCATCGAACACACAGACCCAGTATCGGCATCACGGAATCTACAGATAAAACCTTGATATGATTCAAGAATGGCTCAAAAAATGGCGAATAAAAGCAAACGAAACTAAAACAACGCATGTAACATTTACCACGGCGCAGAGAAACTTACCCCCCTGTGGAAATAAATAATTGTGTAATTCCACAATCCAATGACGCTAAATATCTCGGTATACATTTGGACAGAAGGCTTACCTGGCAAAAGCACATTTTTACAAAGCGTAATGGATAATTGGTAGAAAGTCAAAACTCTCTCTGAACAATAAAGTACTTATATATGAAACCATTCTGAAACCCATCTGGACTTACGGAATTCAGCTTTGGGGTACTGCATGCAACTCCAATATACGAGTAGCCATAATCCAGCGATTTCAAAATAAAGTACTACGACTTATTGTAGATGCACCATACTACGTCACTAACGAAGTCATCCAGAAAGACATCCCAATAGCATCTATCAAAGATGAAATATATCTATCCAGTACAAAATATAGTGATAGATTAATCAACCATCCTAATGCGTTGGCGAATCAACTGAACGTGTGTGAGATCAGGGAACCCCGCAGATTAAGGCGATATCAACCAGTAGACTTAGCTTTAGGTCCCCGATTGGGAATAGTGTTCAATGTATCATATATTATACTAGTTTATTGTATATAAAAACAAGAGGGCATTCACTGGAATGTTTCTCTTACATGTCTTAATTAATTAATCATGTAAGAAGCTTATTGCCTACTTAGGCAGATTGCTGAAACCATAGGAAAAATAAAAAAAAAAATTTATTCTGCCTTCGTTTCATTTCATCCTTTTACAAAAGGCTCCGAACCGAGCATGCTCACGGAACCCTATGTGGTTAAAGCATTAGTTAACCAGCAAATGTCCCGAGATTCACATATTATTGTTGTAGTACAATACAATACTGTCTTAATAAACTAGATATATAGGGTTTTCTAATAAGGGCGGCTCGATGTTGACAGCCTATGGCGACCATGTTGTTTTGATGGTGAGAACTATGTCCAGCGCACTCTTAAGCTTGTTGGCCTAGTACATATTTATTCAAAGACTGAAGATGAGGTTGTACAAGATAATAAATAAAATAATACGAAATATAAGAAGAATAACAATTTTTATTAACTAAAATTTTCAAGCGTATGAAAAGTTAATCTATGTAACAATGTCAAAATATTAATTTTCAAAAATCAGATCTTGGATGGTGTTTATACAAAAACTAATTTCCGGCTTAAGTGTACTGCGAAGCTCCACCCAAGTTAGTTCCATAATGGAATCTATATCCGGTATGTCTTTATACGAGTCAACAAAAGCAGTGAGAGCACCTTCCGCTGTTGCTTCATATTTCCGAAGTATTACAACTCCATCAGTCGGAATTTGTACTTTTGGGGCAAATTCGTCATCACTTTCGTCATCAGTAATATCGTCCTGTAAAATATAAAAAGTATGACTGCTGATTTTTTAGTCCTGTTTTAAATTGTAAACATGAAGGACGGAAGCGACTGACTCTGCCCGGCGCCCCTGACTGATTCTTAGAGCATATATATATATGAAGAGTGAATGCTGGACCTAAAAGTGTGTCCAAAATGTGTGCGAGAGAGAAAGATATAAGTTCCTATTTATTCGAAAGTAACAGTTGTCAAGTCAAAGCTGTCTAGATATAATACATGACAGTTGGTAAATATGACTTTATATTGATGTAGAAAAATGTAAATATGTATAAGTATAAATAAACTATTTATAAATATAAATATAACTAAAAACGTGAGTTCTGTCCACTCCAAAAATCAACTGTGTTGGCCGTTATCCCTACAGTGACATCTATGGCATTCATGATGTCGCTGTTTTCACTGAACGGTCACTGTTCTACCGACAGACGAACTTTGTACCAACTAAAGAAATATAATTTCTGTACATATATTTTATTTATTATATATTAATAGAATATTAATATTTATTATATCTAGACAGCTGTCACATTCGACGCATGCGCATAGAGAACAAATAGAAACATATACCTCTTACTCTCTCCTATATACCTATACTTCTGTCTCGCACACATTTTGGCACACTTTTAATCTATAGGAAACATAGGCTATTCACACTTCATACATATGCTCTAAGGACTTATTTTACAAAATCGAAATGTATTCATAAAGTACTTCTTATTATTCCAATTTATCCAATATAATAAATTGAAAATGCTATACATTATAACTTTTACGTACAACTTTGTCCAGGGCCGGTCCGGTTTACGTCTAAGGTCTAATGTACTTACGTAAAGGATGGCGTCTATGCTAAGAAGATTTTGATTCAAATTTAATTCGGTTACAGACCGTTCAGTTACAAATGTTGTTTTGTGTTTACTTTTTGAGTCGTTTTGTTTTATGTCTAATTCAGATTCTTCTAGTTTCTTCTCAGTATGGCTCTCTGCTTGTTGTTCATTCACATACGAGTACTTTCTCATTTTAAGGATGGGATTTGGAGTGATGGCGATTTTATGGCAGTCTTTATATGTCGCATAAATGTAATCCATGTACCACATTTGCAGAGGATATATACCTGAAAGTAGTTAACAAACTAAAAAGTTCATATTTTGTCTAAATAAATAAAAATGAAATGCTGTCCGTTGGTTAGCGCATCACTTGAGAACGGCTGCACCGATTTGGCTTTTTGTTTTTAATGTCCGTAATAGTTCAAACAAGATTTGCCCGGAAAATTAGACAATCCTGGAAAAACTAAAAGTGCTTTTTTCTATGGGATTTTTGCTACTATGTGCTCAAATGTCATTTCACAGCTGATTGTCAAATTCTGAATCAAGCTAATAGTGACGAAAAATAGATTCTGTTGCTTATTTTCACTTTAAGTGCTCTCGTTAACTTTAGGAGATTTTTTAAAAGCCTATATTATTAGCAATGTTTTAGCATATATAGAGTACCGGTTCTAAAAGGATAGAGCAACATTTATAGCTGACATCCAATTGCTTAGGTTCAAATTCAATTTCAAATTACAACATCCCTAATCTCTATTTATTCCTTAGACCATATATGGAGAGAATGCTGCTCTGAAAGTATGTCCAAAATGTGTGCGAGAGAGAAAGGTATATTTTCCTATTTGTTCTCTATGCGCATGTGTCGAAAACCTTTCTCTTTCGCACACATTTTGGACACACTTTTACTCTATAGGAAATATAGGCAATTCACTCTCCATATATATATGCTCTAATATTTCTTCTTGTTATGCTTAGTTCACACTGGATGCACGACTGTCTTTAAAATCATTTTGTCTTTATCGTAGAAATGTTGAGACAACAACATATGAACACATAGAGCAAACACAGACAGCGATAATAAGCTTATCTAAAGACCGCCACAGTTAATAGCCTAGAGCGATCGCTCTACTTTAGACTGAGACACTTAATGCACTGAGTTTATGCTAACTCTAACCTTTATCGGGAACCGTGGACCATTTTCTCATGAGTTTTAAGTATTCCTGCACATCTCCAGTTGATATAATAAGTGTTAGTTGCAAAATCAACTTTTGCAGTGCAGATTTTCCTATTGTGTAGATATTTTCCCGGTCTAATGAAAGTTTTAATGTTCCCTTATCTTGCAATTCATTTGGCTGATCTTCTGTTAGTGATATCAAAGATTCGCCGCATTCTTCTAACAAATATCTAGCCATCATGTACATTGGTAACATATCGACATATTGCCAAGAGTTTGTTTCAAAATTATAATCGTGTAAACTCTGAATTAATCCTTCGTACACCTTGCTTAACCAAATTACGAAAGTTAAATCGCTAGCCTCTTCCAATATATCTAAATCAATGAAGATATCTTTGTTCAAACTGCAATACAGCGCTATTCCTTCTGCTCTAAAAGCCTCCAATGTTCTTGCGTGTTCGCCAAATTTGGATTTAAAGGTTTCGTCAATACCATAATATTTTTCTATTGGTTTGCCAGTCACAGGATTTTTTAAGTTTCTTTGAAAGTTAAAGAATCCTGCTTCACTTACTCTTAACATTTTTGCAGTACGCACACCCATCAAGTTATAAAGGTCTAAAAATATCTGAAAATTCATCGGTACTTAGTACCATCCATAAATTGCATCACGCAAAACTAACAATCATTCTATTGAAATTGATGTTAATAAATGTGTATTGGCGTGTCTATATTATTAAATATCTAAATGTTGACGGAGATATAGCAATTAAAAATTTGAATAGTAGTTTATTGCTAGAGATGGTCGGCCATATTTGTATGACGTGAAATGCATTGTATACTATTTGTTGATTACAGTCAGTGCTGTGGTATTGTTTTGTAGTTGTTGGTAGTCGAAATAATCAAGTCAAATCAAAGAATAATAATTTTATATTTTATTTCACCCTGTTCCGGCAGACATAATATTGGAATTTGATTGTTCCTTAAAATAGTTGCAAATAATATTTGATTTTTTGATATATAAATACATATAGGAGATTTATGAGCTGTAAGGTTGGTAACCTGTAAACTTGTCAGAGTTCTGTCAAGAATTTATCTCTTTTATGCTCTATTGTAGAAAAGAGATAGCACATAGCGGTTGTGAGGTTACATGCGTTTGGAATGTTGTACAGCGTTGAATTCCTTTAATAATTAAAGAGACAAAATGACTTTTTTAATTGTTAATATCTCTTAACATATAAGGAGTTATTAAAAAATAATTGAACATTTGAGTTTCTAGTAACCCACTTTATCAATATATAGTACACTTTTGTAGAAATTAAGACATAGAACATAAGCCCATTGGCAATATACTTAGCGTATAGTATTATTTAAGGTTTTGGAAGAAATGACCTTTTCTTGGTAACATAGGTCCATCTCACTCATAAACGACTAAGTATGTTGGCCAAGCAGTTATCAACCCTTCCTATTCGAGAGTGTATTAGGCGTCAATTGTGTACAAGGTGTACCAATGTAAACATTAAGTTTTCAAATTGTCTCCCTCCAACACTTATGCACAAGTGACATCTTCTCCAGTGTCAGTGTGACGTGTTACTTTTGGGACACTCTATACTTACGGAATTCGCGTCGGTGTAATACTGTTTGTATAGAGCCGACTGCTCTTCGGTTAAGAACGGTATTGAATCCTTGCTCTGCACATTGGCTAGTGAGTCCATGTAATTTGAAAGTATGATATTTTTTATACCAAATTTTCTACGCAACTTTTCGTCTGAAAGTACAAATTAAAATAGTTAACGACATTAAAGACATTTTTGAGACTTTCTCTCTCTCGGGACTCTCACACTGGATCCGACTCATCATATCATAAGAGGAAAAGAAGTAAAAGAAATGAAACGACAATGAAGTGAGAAAATGAACTGGGAAAAGAAGAGGTACAGAAATGTTTTGGTGACTGTCAGAACATCAGTTGTTTTAGTTAAAAATATGATTATCCGTGCAATACTGTATCCTCCTCAGACCCCAGCAAAATTGAGATAAATAGTGTGTTTAAATTCTGATACAATAGACTTATATACATACTAGAGTTTAACCCCGTCGCGACATGCGACATCTTTTTAGTATGTATGATTTGAATCCAATTGAATCCAATAAAATAATTCGAATTTCATTTCAACTTGAAATATTTAACTCGTTCAATAATAAAATAATTTTTCATACAAATTGACTAAAAAAATATATTTTTTTCAACAAAATAAAAAAATATTTTCAATTTATTCGTTATTTGACCAACTTTTTTTCAAAATATAGTATTTTTTTTCGATTTGTAAATTAGGCACCAAAGTTAGCCCATATACAAAACTTAAACTTACCAGCACAATTTTTACGCTTAGCAAAAACCGTACCCGCGCCCCCAAATAAAATATTTTAATTTTTAATTTTTTTTTTTAAACATATTTAATTATTACGCAATCCAAAATTTGAGTTTTCTCCGAAACTTTCTACAGGGCCCCCTAATTTTCTCAACGCCCTCTTTTTTAATTTTTCAATTTCTAATTTTCGAATAATTCATATGTAAAATTTGAACTTTCTATCTTTTACGAATTAAAAGTTATAGAGCAAAAACCTTGGATTTTTTTGTAACGTTTGATCTTTTTAATAATTAAAAAGAAAAAACAGCTTTTTAAATTATTAATATCTCCTAACGTAAGAAATAATTGCACCGTTGACTTTCTGCTAGCCAACTTTATCAATGTCCCAGTAAACATTTTGGAGTCACTTTGCCATCATATTGAAGATGCGCATGACTTTTTTGTCATGAAACAGTTCATTTACAGTTCAGTTTCTCACAAATGTTACAAATGGCAAAACCACTCCATCTGTCGGAATATAAATGAAGATAAAGTTGATGCGGATTATAATTGAAGTGAAATAGTGATAGAAACGTCACAAAATAGGACACTTCACCAAATTGTCTACTCTAGATTAAACCCAGCCCAGCTCTAGATTAAAATTTTGATGTGCTTAATCGCAGTGTCAGTATTTACATATTATTTGTGACACAAATACAGGTCCTTACCGTGAGGAATTATAATCTTTGGATTTTTAGAACAGCTAGCATAGTGGATAACATCGACATATTTCAAATCCTTTTCTCTTATGATTCTTGTTTTAAATTCTGAATGCCATGGTAAATATTTCGCATACTTTTCATAATTTATTTCTAATTTTTTGTCGTAGTGCTTCTTCACTCTATTTTCTAACATGACGACGGTACCCAATTCGCCAACAATCATATTGTGATCTGTCCAATGCTTCACAAATCCCAAATAGATTTCAATCGGTGGATTTGTTTTTCGGGTTTTTATAATTGTTCTTGTTTGAAAATGACGATTTCCCGTTGTAAAATAATTCATGATATTCTTCAGACAATATCTCTGTGAATTATAATCTGCGTATTGCAACGCTTGGTCTAAGTACTTATTTATTAATGCTAGCAAGCCGGAACAGTATCCTCTTGTCACTTTAAACGTCCTTTCGAATTTCCCATCCAAGATAGTCTGCTCTGGAAATGTTACTGATTTGTCGAACTCTTTGATGACAGAATCTATTTGGATGTCATAATAAATATGGTTTCCTTTTACAGTTTTCACGATTCTTTTATTTATCAGCTGCTGGTTATGATCGGCGAGATATTTAATCACGCATCGGATATCTTCCTCCGTTACATTTTTGGAAAGGAACATGTTACTTGATCCTATCAGTGACCTTCTTAGAACGACCTTGTACACATCTTCTACGGCATTCTTTAACAAATAGTCTATCGTAAGGGAATCACTCAGGTATGCTTTAGTACACTTGATTATACCAACAAAACGTTCTTGAGCTAGACCTGGTACTATCTTTTCCCGGAAAATTCTTCTATAATTTCCGCAACCTGTTACTACTGCAGCGGCATACAAGAAAAATGCCTGGAATTAGAAAATATGAGGTTGCGTTAAACTGCGACTTTCTACTTGTAAGAAGAAAACTTTCTCAAGACTTTGATATTTCTAATGAGCTTTAATCCATATACAAAACTTGTTACGTATACTAACCTGCATATCGTTCTCACTAAATTGTGCCTTACGAAGACGTATCTTCATGTCCTGTAATTGCTCGCACGTAAATATTTTGTAAAATAATATAAACAATAAAGGGGACACCATACTGGATCGACACGTAATTACCAGCTGGCACACAGAACTGGCCTGAAACCCAAAATGAGGAACTGAATTAATGGGGAGGTGTTAACCGGTACTCGGCTATTGTTAATTAATTAGCTGGATCAGATTTCCAACTGGTAGCAGTATAAGTCAAAAGGCATTCCACGGGGAATTTAAATCAACCGGTCAAAAGATATCAGGAAAACACACATTTGTTTAATAACATATATATTTAAATCGATAACAAAAGTTGAAGTATTTACACAACACACAACAGTATCAGTACTCGATTAAGTTAACTAAACACATAAAGTTATCATGCACAATTTATAAAGAAATATTAATTACAGGCCGCGATCTGGCACTAACTATATAACTGTCGCGAATCGAAATTATTGGTCTAACGTGGTATGAAGCCGCGCGACGCTCAGGAGTTCGGTACCTGAGAGTCGACAAGCTTCCAGATGTAGATCGGTTGATGAACACAATTAGACTCCCGCTAAAATCTAAATTAGCAACATATTTCGTTCCTAATTAGTCTGAACAAGTCAGCAAGAGACGCTATATAGCCATCTCATGTGTCCTGTACTCAAGAACCCCATATGCTGGTTCTCAGAATTTGCGAGGGTGTAATTATGGTTCTCACTCTGCCTTATGTAATTAGTAGTGCCATCTCATTAACGCATGTGTTTCTTAAGATTAGGTAGAGTTTATTATGCAAGTTGTTAGGGGTGTCCACTTGCTAACCTAAATAATGAACCTCGCATATTTTAATATACTCGTATCTAATACTATGAAATTTAAGCAACCACATTGAAAGAAATTGGAATAAATCAGCGTAATGAAGTCCCGCGGATTACAGAGGATTCTCGCAAAGTCTTTCCGTGGAACCATAAACCGGCGCTCCTAAACGAAGAATAAAGAGTTTAAGCACCTGTTATCTAGATCTACGATTTTTTATTGGTAAATACACATTTAGTATAGTACGTAGGTAATAGGTAGTTCGAAAAGTCGAACGGTCGGCTTCAAATAGGTTAACACTGGATATAAACGAATTGGAGATTATACCGATGACATTGGATAGAATGAAAGTTTGAAAAAACCTACCTTGCATAAATAGTAAATATACCGTTTTTCCCTTTCGTTTAAATTTGAGAAAGAAGCACCACATAGAACTTCAACTATTGGTGTTTTAGGATCCAACGTAACTATATTTTTCATTTTATCATCTGATGAAGCCATTCCCTCCTAAATTTTGTACAAATTTGTTAATGAATTTGTACATGAGTTTTTTAAATATTCGGGACGGGCTGGTTTAATTCAGAGCTGAACATATAGTGATAAATAATATGTGATCATATTTCACCTGGTGAGCTAAAACTTATAAGATATAAACTGGCTGTTTTAAATCATTTCTAAAAAAAAACTATGAACACTAATTAACTAAAATTTTGACACAGCATGTATTTTAACTCATGTTATCAACCCTCAAAATTTGACGACATTTTCATCATTTTCGTAAAGGTCTTGTACCACCTTAATGAAATTATAAAAAGTGCCTTCTTTATTATTAGAACCATAAAAACTTTTTAATGATTAAAAGACTGATAGTCTGTCGTAAAAGAATTTTAAGCACAAATTATAACGTTTTTGTTTAAATATTACTTAGTTTTGTTACAGTAATATGTTCCACTTTTCCTTCTTTTTTTTTGATAATATCCATGTTTGGATTTACCGGGTATGATATTGAAACATCGCAAAAGAGCAAATCGTAACAGAAAAAATATACAGGACATTTTATTTTGTAGTGCACTTGCATTTTCTTTATTGAGAGTCTCTTCTTCCTCAGATATGATATCCGTATCACTGGATGAAAACTGTCCCATAATGTTGCGTCTCTTATGCAATATTAGAAAATGTCCTAAGTATGCAACAGGGTTGTTAGGTCTATTCAATGTAACCTATTGTTGTGGAATACAAATATTATTTACAATACTTTTATTTTGTAATGGGTGTAATTCAACTATTTACCAAATGAGAAATGTTGCCCGAGGTAAACTACGCGTTTCATAAAAATGTAATGCTAATTAAATTCATTTGATAAGATACGCGCAATGACTTTCCGCTGAGGGCCCGCTCAGGGCCCGATCAGGCCGGTCAAGACATACCTTATCAGGACAAGCGGACAGACAGGTGCATAGTCATACTCGTAATCGCCTGATCGGGTAGTCAGAAAGAAATACTATAATGCACCGGTCCGGTATGTCATGAGATTAGCCCGATTTTATTATTGAATAAAAATTAAATGCTGTTGGTTAGTAAGCATCACTTGAGAACTACTGTACCGGTTTCCCTAACTTTTTATTCAATGTTTGTAGTAATAGTCTGAATAAGGTTAAGGAATATTGGAAAATTCTGGAAAAACTAAAAGTGCTTTTCTCTATGTGATTTTTGCTATTATTAGCCTGGTCAAAATAAACGATTAAATAGAGGTAGATTAGCTATAATTCGCAAAGCTGAAAGTTGGTATACAAATAAAATACTAAAAGTCCTCACCGATCGCACATCTGCATAAAAAGTTATTCAAGGTCAAAAGTCAATAGAAATGGTTCTTCCAATTTTTCCGGTAAACGGTAAGTTTTATAATAAAAATAGAACAGACAAAAGTTGTAGATCATGAAATTATCTACAAAAGTTGTTCTTATACTTTTTTTTTCTAAGAATCACCATTCTTGAGATATTGCTTTTCTAAATCACCGAAAACAATAATATGTACGCTGAACCGCGTATACACACCATCGGATGTTTAATATGAGTAAATATAAATAAATAATATATAATATAATAAATAATATAATATTAGTAAATAATACTTTGAAGCCAATTCAAACTTTACTCCCACCTGCTCCGGAAAGACTTCTCAACACCATCTTTTGCAATTGCAAAAAGGGTTATAGTGTAAGATGTAGCTGTAAAAAAGTCGGGTTATTTTGTTCACAAGTATGTTCTAATTGCCAAGGCCAGCCTTGCTCCTGATGTATCTTTTTCATATGTCCAGCTAGAAGAATAAGAACAAGAAAATAGCGAAGAAGATATAACTGTTAAAGTGGCATTTTACGATTATCAGTCAGAATAACATCTTCCCGAAACCAACAATAATTCGTGGGATTTAAATTATTTTCAATAGTACCATTTTTTAATTATTACAATATTTTTTACTAAAACTCAGTCACAATAAATTTATCCTATCGTTTACGGTAAAAATTGGAAACACCATTTATGTTGACTTCTGACCCTGAATAACTTTGTTTGCAGATGTGCGATCGGTGAGGACTTTAAATATTTTATTTGTAATAATGTACTTAAGGTCTGTACCAACTTTCAACTCTATGCTAATTATAGTATGCTCATACTAAATATTATTTACAGCTATTTCAAGGAACAATAAATTTCAATATTAAGTCTGCCTTAGCAGGGTTAAATAATATAAAAACTTATTATTCTTTGACTTGACTTGATTATTTGACTACCAACAGCTACAAAACATTACCACAGCACTGACCTACTTAACAAATAACTGACGTTAAAATGCATTTCACGTCATACTAATATGGCCGACCATCTCTAGCGCTAAAAATTCAATTCAAACATTTAATTGCTATATCTCCATCAACATTTAGATATTTAATAAAATAGATACGCTAATACACATTTATTAACATCAATTTCAATCAACAATTGAAAAATCGACCACTAAAAAATGAGGACACAAGCCCATTGAAATGTTTTATTTGTCCGGGCTATATGTGCGCAAATGTCGTTTGATGAGTGTAGTGACGAAAAATTGATTCAGTTGTTTATTTTCAATTGAATTGTGAAAAAATTTATTGAAATTTGGACAGGTCAACGTCTGTTGGGTCACCTAGCTACTTGGTAATTTTCATGTTTGAAATTACTTACATGTGCAACGCCAATTTGTAGTGGTTTTCCCAGATTCTCTTTTAACAGGTCTTTTTCGTCCGCTGTTATCTTATCTTCATGTTTTTTTAAATAAATTAATTCATGAAAAATTTGAATGAAGGTAATTCTCGGATGTTACTTACCATCTGCTCTAGAGAGTTCCTGAGCCCTCCTCCTGTTCCCCACTGGCTTTACATGCAACTTCAGAGTTTTTTTTAAGGGACTTGTAATAAGAATAAGATTTTCTAAAGAGTTCAACTGATAGATCAACGTCGATGTTATGTGCTTTTTGTAAATATGCTTTCCTTCTTTAGTTTTATAATAACATCTTCCACGGGTATCAAAGAAGTACCTCTGGTTTAAATATAGTAGACCCCCTGTAGTAATTCCTTATTTAAGTACTAAAGTAAAAGGCACCACTTGAACTACTTGGATCCCAATTCACTCGTGCTCATAAAAAAGAAATGCCCTTGAAGAGCACTTCGTGTAGACAAATTTAAAGTCACTGTCACAGTATCATAACCTCACTTTCTCATATCTAGCTTGCCCAGTAAACAATTTGGTGAAGTGCCCTATTTAGTGACGTTCGAGTCACTCGTACAATTCTATTCTAACGCTTTACAAGTTCGAAGCAACAACACAGAAACCAATTTTAGTTTAAATTTATTCCCTACCTGTCAAGATTTTGTGAAATAAAATCTGATATATGTAGTCTTAGCAAGTTCGTTAATAGTTCAAAAGTGGTACACAAAAGTCGCTTTTAGTTCAAATTGATTCTCTACCTGTCACAGATTTTGTGTTAGTTGTTAGAATTTTTTCATAATAATATTCTTTCTTTTTCCAACATCATTCATTAAGTAGCAGTTGTTTCTTTCACACTTGGATATATATTTTTTAGTTCATTTTCATTCCAAAGTGAGAGATAAACGAGATGCGGTTAGACAAGTAAAATATATTTTTCACCGTTACACTTGTATACTTGTATAGTATTTCGTTCAGTAAAGTATGTTTAAAGTATATGCTATCCTTTTTCAACAAATATTTCTTTAATGGTAATAGGCACACGCTGTCTCCCTCAATCCCCGAATATAATGTGTTTAAACGAATACTCTAAGCAGCGATGGTAATGATCCGAGGTTTTAAACCTAACGCAGACCTGCCGATCGTGGATTTTTGAATCACCAAAACAATGTAAAAAACTAATATAACGAGTATTGTTGAAGATGAATAATATTCATTAAAAAAATCACGATCCGTACTAAAGATTACATATATTTATTTCTTTATTTAAATATTTATATTTTGCAGACTCTAAAAAGTAAAATTCCATCAAGTTTTATACCCCTGCCATCCCTGACGAAGATAACAGGCCTTCAACTAGTGTCAAGTTTATAACTCCGGTCATAAATCATAAACCGGAGCCGCTTTTAATTCAGCAGTGAACCGTCGTTACGATATCTGTAGCTCATAAAAAGGGCCTTTTCTCTGAACGACTGAATTGAAAACGAACGCGTTCCAGACAAAAAACTCATGATATGTAATAGAAATAGAGTAGAATTGACTCCAAAATGTTTACTGGGTGACTAGATAGTCGCACAGTTGAGCACTTTAAAAAGATCCGCTCTCGCATTAATACCAACTACTTAGCATAAAATGTAGAAATTCTTGACATTGTTGATAATTACTATTGATTACTATTTAAAAATATCATTGCATAAAGTAATTTAATACCTTTAATATTTTATTAAATAAAATTAAAAGTATAATTCAATTTATGAAATTGAGGTAAAAAATTTAAACAATTTTTTAGAATATACATAAACAAGTATGGATGAAGGTACAGATTTAAACAGTAGAGCAAGATCTCAGGGCCGTCAGACATCACTTATTTTCTGATGAATAAAATGTGTAAGATTGAGAAGTGTTAGTATGTGCAATGATCGTATGCCTACCTGCTAACTTGACCAGGCAACCATTTTCCAGGTATAAGGTAATCAAGGTTTATGTCTCACTCACTCTCATGGACACGCATGGCACCCTCTGGCTCCTTCTCATAGAGGAATTAAAATTGGGTCTAGGGGATGTTTGGCCTCTTGAATCGGTATGTCTTCTTGTAAGACGTTTTAAAACAGTTGTCTCACTAACATATGTAAAAATGGACCATCAAACTATAAGTGAGTTTAAGTAATTTTTTGTCTGCTTTAAAGCGTCTGCAAGGTAATACGAGGTATTACAAGACAACTGTTTAAAACGTTTTACAAGAGGACAGACCTATTTAAGCAGCCAAACATTCAGATCCAATTTTAATTCCGCTATGAGTAGGAGCGAGAAGGCATTATCCGGCCGCATGAGAGTGAGTGAGACATAAACCTTGATTACCTGATACCTGGAAAATGGTCGCCTGATCAAGTTAGCAGGTAGGCATACGATCATTGTACATACTAACACTACTCAATCTTACACATTTTGTTCATCAGAAAATAAGTGATGTCTGGTGGCTCTGACATCTTGGACTATAGTAATGTATGTTCCAATTAAACATCCGCACAATGCGAAACAGTGCAGCATTGTGACCTAATATTAAATGAATTTTTTAAAAAGCATACCTTCCTTATTTACTTTCTTTTTCAATTGATTTATCTTTTCTACTATTTTCTCCCTAGCCGTTAGAGTTGTTACTATTTTTTCTTGGCGCAAAAGTTCATCTAATTCGCAATAAAATTTTTCCACTTTCACTTTTTCTAATCTTTTATTTACCAACAGTGTCTGCGATAATGTCGTTGTCTTCTGCTTAAGTTCTAGATCATTTATTTCAACTTGATAAAGCCTTTTCATCAAATTATGTTTTATAATACAGTTTCTATTAAATTCTTTCATTTTCTTTAAATATGTTTCCAAATTTTTTTTGTTTATTTCTGAAATAATTGAATTTTAGTTTAAAGAGTTATAATTGAAAAATTTATATTTCCATTATTAAAGGGATTCAACGTTGTACACATTCCAAATGCATCTGACATCACAACCGCTGCCAACCTTACAGCTTATAAATCTCTGCTATATGTATTTATATATCAAAATATCAAATATTATTTACAGCTATTTCAAGAAACAATAAAATTCCAATATTATGTCTGACTTAGCAGGGTTAAATAAAATAAAAACTTATTATTCTTTGACTTGACTAGATTATTTCGCTACCAACAGCTACAAAACATTACCACAGCACTGACCTAATCAACAAATAACTGATGTTGAAATGCATTTCACGTCATACAAATATGGCCGACCATTTCTAGCGCTAAAACTACAATTCAAATTTTTAATTGGTATATCTCCGTCAACATTTAGATATTTAATAAAATAGACACGACAATACACATTTATTAACATCAATTTCAATCAACAATTGAAAAATCGACCACTAGGCCCACACAGGCCCATTATTTCTTATTGAGTCCCAATATTATATGAGATGCTAACTATTAAAATAGTCATTATTGTATATTTAGGGCGTCCGCACACGACGCGACTGGTTGCAAACCTTAGCCCCGAATCTACCCGAAGCGAATGTGATTACAACTGTTGTTAGTGAGAGATCGAACTTGTATGCGAGTGAGTTAAACACGAGGAAAGGCACACGAGTCGGCTGATTGCAAACTAAGCGCGAAACTAAGTTTTCAACGAAAACAAGTACGAGCCATGTCGAGCCGTGTATCGTGACTATAAAATTTTTAACAATAGCAAAACAGGAGATTCTATTATATTATATTTGATTGTATGTATGTATTTAAATACTTTTCAATAGTATTCGTAAACATCTCTGTTGATGAAGCCAACAATCCCCTGCGACCGAGAAATCTAGTCGCTGAATATATGCTCAAAACCAGTTTAAAATCAGTTTAGTTACGTTCGTGCCGTGTGTTTTATCTCACTCGAAAACACGTTCGTTCTCTTACTAACATAGCTGTAATCACATTCGCATTGGGCAGATTCGGTCTAAGGTTCGCAACCAGTCGCATCGTGTGCGGAGAGCCTTAGACATATTTGTATGAAATTTATATATGTTAGGAATAACAGATGGCGTTCGAACCAATATTTTACAATTGCTTTTGACAGGTCTACATAATTTTCAATAGTGATATTACTAATCATAAAAACGTTTTTTAATTAATATCTAATGCTTAGTATTTTTTCAGAATAGCTCTGATTATCCGATTAATTAAATATTCCCTGATCTGCAAGTTTCTAAAAAATATAAACTTTCAACAATATTAATGAAAATGTAATAAGGTGTATTAAAGCTATTGTAGTTTTCAGTTAATGCTTTTTTGTGACATGCTTACATGTCACATAATCTTGCACATAAATCTTAAATACACGTAACTGTATTTAGCGGAAAGTTTACGTTCCTTAAAATATAAATCCGGTAAGTGCTGTTGACGTGTCAAGAAAATTACACCAGGATGTAGTGATAAATAAACTTGACGATTTGCTAAAAAGAAACTCTAACCGCCTTACTAATAGACCTGTTATTAAATTTATACCAGGTATTAACACCGTCCGGACGGGCTTATTATCAATGAGCTTGTGTCCTCATTTTTTAGTGGTCGATTTTTCAATTGTTGATTGAAATTGATGTTAATAAATGTGTATTGGCGTGTCTATTTTATTAAATATCTAAATGTTGACGGAGATATAGCAATTAAAAGTTTGAATTGTAGTTTTAGCGCTAGAAATGGTCGGCCATATTTGATTGATGTGAAATGCATTTTAACGTCAGTTATTTATTGAGTAGGTCAGTGCTGTGGTAATGTTCTGTAGCTGTTGGTAGTCAAATAATCAAGTCAAATCAAAGAATAATAAGTTTTTATTTTATTTAACCCTGCTAAGGCAGACATAATATTGGAATTTGAGTGTTCCTTGAAATAGCTGTAAATAATATTTGATATTTTGATATATAAATACATATAGCAGAGATTTATGAGCTGTAAGGTTGGTAACCTTACACAAGGATTGTGATGTCACATGCACTTGGAATGTGTACAACGTTTAATCCCTTTAATAATTAAAGAAACAAAATGACTTTTTTAATTGTTAATATCTCTTAACATATAAGAAGTTATTAAAAAATAATTGAACATTTGAGGTTCTAGTAACCCACTTTATCAATATGTAGTACACTTTTATAAAAATTAAGACATAGGACACAAGCCCATTTATGCCTGGTATTAATTTTATAACAGGTTTATTATAGTAAGGCGGTAAGTAAATATAGTATTGTTATATATTTACCCTTTTCCAACATAATTTTCATCGTAACTGTACTTAACAAATTAGTTTTAGTTTCCGTATCAATATCGTCATTATCTTCAATTTTTTCTTTTTCGAGTTTCAGAGTCGAAAGATTATTTGTAAAGTTTTTCTTATTAGTTTCAAAATTTCTTTCTAAATCTTTAATATTTCTCAGTAAATCGTCAATAGATTCTGTTAATTCTGAAAAAATTCTTTCCTTCCCATACAATTCGTTCATTGTATTCAGGTGATTATCATTTGCTGTTTTTATTTCCTTTTCAATTCCTCTAATTTGAGAGTCTAAGATTTTGAGGTTTCTTAATTTCAAGAAGAGCTCCTCCTTAGCTTCCATTTCAATATCTGTAGTTTCAGGTTTATTTGGGGCCATTATAAATTTCCACACTGACTTTTCAACGCGTTCAGGTTCTGCATCTGCAACTCTATTCAATCATTACTTTTAAAAATACACTCGTATTAATTATGCTGTCGAAATGAATAACTAATTTCCAATAAAACGGACACCCGAATGTGAATTCATGCGCGAATTTTGGAACACCCTTTATATATATTTTGTTTTTCCAGAAAGTAATTTTGGTTTTAAAGTTATACGTTACTTTTATTACTTTTGTTATTTCCGTAAGGCAAGAAAGGTGCTGAGATTCAGAAAGATATATGTGAAGTTAATAGTATTGACTCCTTAATAAAACAAACGCACGTGTCAGAATTGATTTAAAAAATCAATGATCCGTTCTGGAGACTTTTTACTGATGACTTATTGCTAGTCTCCTGCATTTACCTGCTGTTCCGTTGCATATCCTGTATCCTACTCATCCTAGATGTTTGAAAGTGTTGCATTTTCTTATCCATTTGTTCCAAGGCTTTTTCCTTTCTTTCACTAATAACAACTATTGATGTTGCAATTTCGTTTAAATTGTGTTTCAAATGGTCTAATATACTAGAAGATTTGTTCACAATTATGGATGCTAGAGAAATACAATATTTGAACAATACATGTTAAATACAGCTTTTTATAAATGTATAAACTTTTAAATAAACGCACCAGTAGTTGGTAACACATTGAATCCGCTAACAGGTCTGGAAGATTTTGAGATACTTCCAGATGCTGGACTGGGAGAAGAGCTTTCATAAGAGATTGACATTATTTAATCAGATATTCGCAAATTTAGGTAAATCAAATATCTATAAAAAATTTAAGCATAGAAAGATTATTAAAAATATTAAAATTTTTAACGCATCTAAACTACTTAGACTTAAAACAAAAATAGATATAAAATTTAGAAAACTAGGAGTGCCTGGCTTTGCTTACTTAAATTTTGATGTTAGCTATAAATTATGCCATGGAACCGAGTAGTAAGTGATATGCTATTCTGCAGTCTGTGGACAACTTAGATTCATTTACCAGTTATATTTGCATTTTGATTAAAATAAAGCAACAAATAAGGAGTAATTAAAAACTATTCTGGTATCTTTTAATTTGCAATAAGAAGTTACATATATTATGTTTATTTAATTTTACACTTTACTTATTAACCTTTAGTATTTTTATTAGTCCTAACGAATAAGAGATTTTATTAACCATGTTCAAAATGGATAACATTCATTCACCTACACATCTAGAGCTTATTGGAAGTGATCTTTTAATTTTTTGTTGCAGCTCAGATCTAGAGATAATACTCCATGATGTGGTCCATCCATAAATTGGGCGCCTTACGACGAGAACTAAATATATACTATAGTATATATCTATAAAAATCGATTTTATTTTTCAAAATAAATATTCTGTTTAAACTTCCCGCTTAATTTTAATTAATTTCCCTGTCCAATCACAGCAGGGCATAAATATAATTTATAACTCCGGTCATAAATCAAACACCGGAGTCGCTTTTATTCAGCAGTGAGCCGTCGTTGCGATGTCTGTAGCTCATAAAGAAGACATTCCCCTTGAACGACTGAATAGAAAACAAACGCGTTCCAGACAAAAAACTCATGATAAGTAATAGAAATGAAGTAGAATTTACTCCAAAATGTTTACTGGGTAATAGTACTGTTATACAATATAGTGCCTGTATTTACAATTTATATTAGTAAGTCGAAAATTAGGCCTCTTTAATCGGTTCACTTGGTTAGTATATTATTATATTACAAGTATATCATATTATATTAATTGTTTGCCTTTCGGCTTTACAATCTACATTCTTAATACATTTCATACAACTTCAACTTGAAATTATACTTCAAACTATTCTAGACCTTTCTATTTTCAAAAGTAATTTTCTGCTTCTTCTTCTCTTGACCCTCTCCCTTCATTTTCCCTACTCTTCCTTCATTTTCATCGTTTCCGCACCTCTTGTCTTCTTTGTCTCTTCGTCTCTTTGTCACTTCAGATTAAAATCACTTCTGCTCTGGCGTTACTTTTCTTTCCTCGTTCCTTTTCTCTATTTCCGCCATCCACCTCTTCCCTTCACAGCCTCCCTTTAATAACTGCACAATATTCTTCTCGCTTATTACTTTTTTCTGACATAAAAAATGTTTCAATCTCCGTTCTGCACACTCTACACATCCTTTCCTCGCTATTTGCTCAGTATCTGTTTCCTTTTTCCTCGTTTGCCAATCTGAATCTGGCAATCCTTCTCATGTTTTTTGTGTCTTTTTCTCTTAAGTATTGTGGTATCTCTCTCTCCCAAGTCCTTTTATTTCTTGTGTTGTAATTACTCTTCTCGATTTTTTCCATTCTTTCCTGTTGCTGTATCTCCCTATCTTTTCTCCTTAGCTGCTCTTCCACACTTGTGCCTTCTTCTCTTCTTCTCTCTGCCTCCTTTGTCGCCATTCCATTCTTTTCGTAATACTCCCTAATAATTGCTCCCTAACCCTTTCCTGTCTAGGTATCTCCCTAGTCGATTTATCATCTCCTGCAGTTCCTCCTCCGTTTTCGCTAAAAGGACTGTGTCCTCTGCGTAGGCTAAGGTCCATATCTTGCTGTTTTTTCCTATTACCACCCTTCCATCTTGTCCCCTTTCCATTACTTCCTCCATATCTGCTATGTATATTTAAAATAAAGCAGGGCTCAAATGACAACCTTGTCTCACCCCCTTGTCTGTCCAGAATTCTTCTGACTCTTCACCCCCAACTCTTACTCACATCTTTGTCTCTTTGTAGATTTTTTCAATTCTTTCAACTATGTTCTCATCCATTTTTTTCCTTCTCATATACTCCCACAACTTCTCCCTGTTTCCATATTGAATGCTGAATAAATCTTTCTTCCTTTTTCCTTTAGTTGTCTTTCCACTATATAGTTCAGCGCGTAGATGTTATCCATCGTACCTCTCCCCTTTCTGAACCCTGCTTGAATTTCTGGAATTATTCCTTTTTGTTTTAAATCTTCTTCTAGCCTTTCTCGCACTATCCCTGCATATATCCTGTATCCCGTGTTCAATAGTGTAATTCCTTAGTGTCTGTTTCCCTTTTTGTATATTGGGCTTGTAATATCACTTCTCTCCAGTCGGTTCACTCGGTTAGTATTAAAGTCTTCTTGTTCACCACATTCGTAATCTTAAAAGTTTAAGTGGTGCCTGGATGCAGTTGTAAATAGATCTGACACTTTCTTTTTACACAAAGAGATAGCAGTTCAAAGAAGGGAAGACTGTAAGAATCGGATATGACGTCGAGGAATACTACTAACTTTTTATAACTTTTGAATTATTATAATATATAGATAGTCAAATTTTATAAAAATAAAGATAAAGACATGCTTCACAAACTCATGGTGTAAAATACTAAAAAAATCTTATTAAATTTAAACCCTTTTAGATTAAATGTTACCAGGATTCGTTAAAGTAAATTAAAGTATACCAGCACGATTTAACATTGTCTTTAACCAACATTAATTGCAATATTAGTAAATATTTATAAAAGAGGTGATTTATTATTAATAAAGAAAACTATTATTTTTTAGTTTATTTGGCATGAAATTTACCACTTTTTAGGTTTCTTTAGCACTTAATTAAAGTACATTTCATTAAATTTTATATTAATGAAATAATGGAAAATTTATTTAAAAATTCAATTTGATTTTTACATCAGAATACTTATTGCTTAGATCGATCAACTTTGTAAAACTGATTCATCTAAATTTGTTTAATAAATATATAATGTAATTTATAGTTTTTTGTTTGTCTATGAATAACATGTTTCTCTTAATTATTAATTTGATTTTATTTATTTAATTAATCAGAAGTTCTTGGGTTTGGGTGGCACATGTATTCCATGTACTTTCATATGTATCCTCACATGATGTTGCCTTCGAAAACTTTTATTGCAGACCTCACATGTATATGGTCGCTCACCCGTGTGTTGTCTAAAATGCATTTTCAATGTTCTCTGCGCTTTAAAGGCCTTGCTGCAGACGGAACACTTGAAGTTCCTGAAATATAAAAAAAATTAAATAATGGGCTTGTGTCCTATGTTTTAATTTCTATAAAAGTGTACTATATATTGATAAAGTGGGTTACTAGAACCTCAAATGTCCAATTATTTTTTAATAATTCCTTATATTTCAGGAGATATTAACAATTAAAAAAGTCATTTTTTCTCTTTAATTATTAAAGGGATTCAACATTGGACAACATTCAAACTGCATGTGACATCACAGTCGCTAGTTGCTATCTCTTTTATACAACAGAGCGTAAAAGAGATAGCATATTCAAGATAGAACTCTGGCAAGTTTATAGGTTACCAACCTTGCAGCTCATAAATCTCTGCTATATGTATTTATATATCAAAATATCAAATATTATTTACAGCTATTTCAAGGAACAATAAAATTCCAATATTATGTCTACCTTAGCAGAGTTAAATAAAATAAAACCTTATTATGCTTTGACTTGACATGATTATTTCGACTACCAACGGCTACAAAACATTACCACAGCACTGACCTACTCAACAAATAACTGACGTTAAAATGCATTTCACGTTATACAAATATGGCCGATCATTTCTAGTGCTAAAACTACAATTCGAATTTTTAATTGCTATATCTCCATCAACATTTAGATATTTAATAAAATAGACAGGCCAATATACATTTATTAACATCAATTTCAATCAGCAATTGAAAAATCGACCACTAAAAAATGAGGACACAAGCCCATTATAAAATAACTATTGTATTAATTACAGAATATAATTAACGGGTAAAAAGCTAGGATACCTCTCCTCTAAATGAATGACTTCATGATCTCTTCGATTCCCAGTGGTAGTAAACCTTCTGTCGCAGTAATTGCATTTATAAGGTTTTTCTCCCGTATGCCATCTAACATGGAGCTGCATATCTCCCATTTGCGCAAAACTGGAAATTTACGTTAATTTTATTAGCAGTACGTATATACACGTATAATCCCCCTTCTCTTCCCCCAAATCTTACCCTTTTCCACAAAATTGACACATGTATGGTTTTTCATTAGTATGAATCCTAGTGTGAATTCGAAGAGTATTTTTCGTAAAAAATTTCTTTTCTGTAATAAAATAGAAATTGTTATTACATTTGAATACGCCTACAAATAAATAAATTTTGAGAACAATAGAAAACTGTTACCACAATAGAGGCACGGAAAATCTCTTTGATTTAAATGTCTTTTCGTGTGCTCCCTCAGCCTGTCGTTAGAGACGAATGTATCTCCACATCTACTACACAAGAAACTATTCGATGAAGTTTTGTGTTTCTTCCGTTTATGGCTTATGAGCATCCCACTATTACTGAAGGCCGCCGTGCATTCCGCTTCGGGACATTTATACGGCTTCTCTCCAGTGTGCAACATCATATGCCGTTTCATATAAACATGTTTAGTAAATCCTCGACCACACACGCCACAAGTAAACTTCTTATCGGATCCGTCATAATTCTTAATTTTTTTGGTGTCATCTTCAAACACAAAGGCAGACCTAGAATGCGTGAACGTTTCGGATAAATGCGTATCGATCTTATGTCTCAATAAAATATCAGTCGTTTCAAAACAAACTAAACAAATATCGCATTGAAACGTATCCACGTCAGCCATTATTAAATTATCAACAGTGTCTGACCCATCTTCATTTATATTCACTACAAAAGTTTCGTTAATTAAATCTTCAGAGTCCTCCAATGGTGCAAATTCTGTCACACCATTATTTACATCAGGATCGTCCAGAAATTGATAATCAGTGCAAGTTTTATCATATGCAAACTTCTCGTTATCAGAATTTAACACAATATATTCCTCTACTACTAGTTTTTTATTATTCTCCGTACTTAGATCGGGATCACTATGAAACAACATATTGTGTTTGATAAATAGTCCCTGTGTGGGGAACCCTATGTTGCACCTGGAGCAGGTGAATACGGTACCGTGGTTATGTTCCTTATGAACCTTCACATGGCCTCTTAGAGCGTTTGTAGTCTTGAAAAACTTCGGGCATAAGCTGCATTGAAATGTTACAGTTTCCGATAGACCCTCGAAGTCTTTTATGTCTTCAGACTCATTAAAGTCGTCAAATGTCTCTACAATTGTATGTACTTTTGAATGATTATTTAAATCTGTCTGATTACGAAAGCTTTTGTTACAAAAACTACATACAAAAGGCAAAGTGTGTTCATTTTTATGGATTTTCATGTGGGCATTTAAACTTAATTGACTTTGGTACGACTTTGAACATTTGGGACAATTAAATTCAGGTTTCGGTTTGTTAATATTTGTTACTACACTGTTATCAGTATCGTGGCTTACTAAATGAGTCAATAACTGATCTTTACAATGGAACCCTTCAGTGCATATATCGCAGACCCAGACTTCTTCTTTTAAATATTCAACTGATTCAAAATGCTCCGATTCTGATAGAGGTAACAGAAATTCGGGATCATAATTCTCTTCCTTGATATCAGTAATTATTACACATTCCTTATCACCGTGTTCTTTTTTAATATCTTCTAATTTTATAACAGCTAACCCGTCCGGTGTAGAATTTTCTATGCTGGCATTTATATTTTCATCAAGACATGAAGATTTTGTAATAATTGCTTTCTTTCTACTGCGGATGCCATGAGCATTTTTCATGTGTACATTTCGACCGGAAGCTTGGGTAAATCTCTTATCACAACGGTAACATTTAAACTTTACACCCAAGTGAATATTCATATGCCGAATTAACTCATATTTAGTTCTGAAACGTTTTGAACAGAAATTACACTTTTTTGGATCGTTTGTTACTCCACCAAAATGAATGCGATAGCGAAGTTTTGCAACATCATCTTTCAGCTCTTCCTCCTTCTGCATTAAACTTTGTTCCGTTCTTTCATTCGTACCATGAACAGTTCGCATGTGATAATTTCGGCTGGATTCTTGTGTAAATTGTCTGTCACAAGCAGAACACGAGAACTTCACTCCGAGATGAATATTCTGGTGACGCTGCAATTCGTATCTATTCTTAAAACGTTTAGGACAAAAACCACATTTCATTTTTCTTGTAGTCAAATTTTCTCGATTTGTTTTATCATTAACATCATTCACGTTTTCTTCCTCTTCTTCTTGGATACCTTGGTTATCCTTGTTGTCCACAAACTTTTCATTTTCATAACTGATATTAATTTCATTAGAATTGTCATTTAACACATCTGCACCTAATGAATATGTCCTCAGAAGAGTTTCAGCACGTTCACTTTGAGTTTTAAATGTAAATGCTTGACTTACTTCAGCAATGCATTGAAGGCAGATTTTTGAGGGCAATCCATCACCGTGTGATATCTGTTGGAAAACTTGTTATAAATATAAATATTAAATAAATCATTTTTAATAATTTAATATGAGTGTTTCATAGGGGATAAGATTTTTCTGTTATTAGTGGCTATAAAGCCAAAATGTTCAAATACGGACTACTAACATTTTAAAATAATATTAGTATAAGATTAGAAGAATTAAGGACAGATACAGTTCTACTTGTATATATCTAACAGTAACGTGTCTAGCGAGTTATGTATACATGTCGAATTAGCACTTAAAAAATATTTCCAGACATAAATAACAAATTTTACTACTCTAATCAAGTGTGTTTAAAAATTTCTTCGTAATTATCAGAGCAAAGGAATTTGAAATTGAATTAGTTACCGCTATATTGTTAGAACCAAATGGCTGCCTACAAATGACAAGCTAGAGAATATTTTGTCCAGTCCATTTATCAATATTGAACAATATTAAAAGCAGAACTAAAATAAATATTTAATAAAGAATTAGAATGAACAAATTACCTTTAATTTTGTACAAGACATTAACATAGCTTGATATGAAAATGTAAATTCATCGGAATTATTATCATTAAAAATTAATTCCATGTCATCATTTTCCGTAAGACATGTCCGACAGATTTTATTAAAATTTAAAGTTCCAATGTATATTGAGGTATCCATTATACAAATTAAAAACTAAATTAGATATTTTTAAATATTGACATTCATTGCTAATAACAGCTGATAATATTTCCACACATGAACGCACCTAAAATGACTAGAGGCTAAAAATAGCGATCATTACAACCACCTAATAAACTAGTAATAAGATAGTTGAATAGTTTCAAAATATAATTTCCATGTATAAATTTTTTATGAAAAATACTTTTAAAAATACACTATAGTATATTTTTAATAAAAATAAACAAATTCACAAAATATGATATGAAAATATGCTGATAAGCCGTCTAAATTTAAAGAAAATCAAAATTTAAAAAAAGGAATAAATCAAGATTATATATTTACACAAAATATTAAACTATTATATTTTTCGAATGTTATATAAATCAATTTTAGATGAATTATTACCTAATTTTGCACGCAGATTTGAATCATAAGAATTTATATTCAAACTTAATATTATTAAAAACAGATGGTGCTGAACTCGACTTTTTTTTTTATGTCGGTATAACCGCATTCTCACGGGCGATTTTATTCGATCGAGTTAAGTCGATAGTCTTATTTTATTGGGGCTTTTTCAAGCTCCCAGTAAACATTTTGGAGTCACTTTGATATCATATTGAAGATTCGTATCAATGCGTATGATTTTTTTGTAGAGTTCATTTCCTCAGTCTTTCATATGAAATGGCGAAACCACTCCACCTGTCGAAATACAAATGAAGATAAAAGTTAATGCGAACTATAATTGAAGTGCAATAAGGATAGAAACATCACAAAACAGGACTGTTCACCAAATTGTTTACTGAGTTTTTAAAGAATATTGCGAAGTAATTTCATTTATACAACGCCTTTTAACTTATAGCTTACCCAGTAAACAATTTGGTCCCCCGATGAAAATAAACTGTTATAGGCTTCGTCTAAAGTTAAAGAAAAAATTAATCATGTTCAATTTATTGGACATACATAGTACAGGCACATTCTTTGTCTATCTTATATCAACATTATATACAATTACTTTGTAGTATTTACAACTTTCATAATTCACTGAAAAAAAGATGATTCGCATAAATTATTTGTTTTATAAACATCAAAAATCTAATGAGAAAAATTTTTGAAGTAAAAACAAAAGGCAATATTATATTCTCTTTATTTAATATTATAATAATCTTATTCATTTTACGTTTTTTTTTCATTTTACATAGAATAAAATTTTATAATAGTGATATAAAAATAACAGTATTTTTCATAGATTTAATTAACAAAAAATATTCATAAAAATGTATTTTAAATCTTGACCAAAAAATTTAAAACTCGAAATCAAAAAATCGTAACAAAAAATATATTTATACAGCAAACTTTTTTGTAGCGCCAACAAAATTTCTTTTATAAAAATATCTAAATTTAAAAACAAATTATATATGGAACCGAGAAATCCACTGAAAAATATTAGTTAAAAATAATTCTTTTTAAATAAATAATGGAAGATGACGTTCCTCTGATTTTTTTTCTAAAACACGGAATACATTTTATACGGTTTATAACATGCGCAACTATGTGAAACAAGGTCATTTTATCCTCCTCTCAATTCATTGAATATCTATTTAAAAAAATTAAATGTTAATAGTGTCTTACATATATCAACAATTATAATGTCACAAAATAAATATAAATACAGCTAAATCATATATCGAAGCAAAATATATACAAAACGCCGTTATTTGTCGTATCAGTATTAAATATACATGAAATATTAAATATATATAAATAATATATATAAAATATTAAATATATATATAAATGAATAAATGTATACATAAATAAATGTATATACATATATAAATATATATATTTATTTTTTGTATCTCACATGCGATTAAAATTAATCGAAGAAATACACATCGGAATTATACTTTGTACAATTTCAACTTATTTTATTATATTATATATGCTGTTTTTTCTTTAGCTTAAACTCAAGTTTTACTTATGTATCACTGTAAATTATAGGATAGTTTTCCATATTATCATTTGACTTAATTCCTGTTTTGACACGATTCTTAACAATTTTTATAAAAACATTAATCATTAATTTTTTTTATTCTCCTTTCTTAATTATTTGTTGCATCTCCAAAGTCACGTTCGCCAATATTTATTCTATCTTGAGCGGCAGTCACGTTAAATCCTAAAATTCGAGCATCAATTTTTTGCATTTTGCTTTTTTTTGTTTTCTTGCTTTTTCCCTGAAATTAATAAATATAAATTAAATTTTTAATTAAAACATTTGTATTAATATCTTATATAATCAGAAAAAATTTAATACAATTTTATTCCTTAAAAACTAAAAAAAAAAATTCTGCGTTTTCTATTATTTAATTATTAGCATAATTCTGATCAGTCAGTTCATTCAGGTCAGTTACAGACGATTTTCTATAATGTAAGTAATAGTCGAACAAGAGCGAATAATCGAATAATTACTTTAATTTTGATAATAACCAAACCCAGAAAATATACCGCTGCTTCGAATATCGAATCCAAAAAGAGCTCTAACCTTATAAAAGATTTTTATTTATTTGTTGCAATCCTTATTATTATTGTATTTTGCTTTTGAAGTTTATATATTGGAAATTTAAGAAAAACTTTTCTATCTTAAATATTTTAAAGGGTCGTGCTGTACCTTACACTCTTTTAGAGAGAGATAAACGCTAAAAGGTGGAAACTTGTTGAATTAAGAATAAAAATGAAGCAGGATAATAATGTAAAAATAATGCCATTAGCATATTAATCAGGTAAGATAATCTGATTCTGAAGTATCTAACCAATAAAAATTACTAAGGCTAATATTCACTAGTTATATTTATCTTATATGAACAATAAATTAACTATACGAGAGGTCAAACAGTGCGGACTCATTAAATATCTCTCAATTAAACTGTGATAGAATAAATTGCCGAACTCAGGATGTTTAAAAACTTTTTAACTGACTATAATTCCGTTTACTACAGTTTCTGTAGTGTAAGTAAATTAACGTGTGAGTGACTTCGCTTTCTATTCTTCATTAAATTTAATTTCTGCTTTTTTTACAAAAGACTTCGCAAACGACCCAACGGGCTGTAGTTTGGGCTCCCTCTGAACTAAATGATTATGTTATCAAACTAAATCATAATGTATATTTTAAAAATTCATAACAGTTTAAGTAGCATCAATGTAATGATTGTTAGTTAAAAATCAAAAATTGAAAATATACAAAATGATGAACTTATAGCTACTACCTTCACCTCCTGAAATTCCGATGAAGGGTTTACTGCAGGTGCTGGAGAACACATATCATCCATGTGTGCCTGAGCTGCACGTTGTTGGTTTTTAAAACGAGAACGTCTTTCTAAAAACTGCTTAGAAAATTCGGTAGCTTCTTTTGTTTCACCTAAAATAAAATTTACAGTAATATCTTATATAATCTAATATATACAAAATTTTATAGTCTGGTTTCAAACGATGGACACACTTTTGTAAAGTATACTCCATACAAGTCCAATAACATTTCAACTTTCTAGCTTATTTTGTATTTATTTAACTACTTACCTAGGTATATTTTAATATAATCTTTAACTTCAAAAGGCGATTCAAGGTCATTTAAAAATCCAACAAACGTTTGAACTAAAACAAAAAGTTAAATGTAACCCTTTTCTCTTTCTTTAAGTAAATGGATTTACCGTAATCTTACCATCTACGGATGAGTTGATACTGGACATAACTTTCGTGCACCAAGTAAGAAAATCTTCCTTATCATCTTTCTTTCCCTTCTTATTAAGATTATTGTTATTTAAGTTTTTACCACTGGCAATATTGTTCTTCTGAGTATTATTTTGTTTTAGTGTAACAACGGGTTTCGTGGCTGCACTTGGTTTAAGGGAATGATTAGTAACATTTGTGGAAGCCGGACTTTTAGCGGCAACGACTTTTGTTGTGGATTTTACAGCTGGTTTAGCTTGAACAGGAGCCGGTGCTTCGTCCCAAAATCCTGAAATAGTTTCGAAATTCATAAATATTACACATTCGAACAGAATTTTTTTTTTTTAATGTTTTATAATTCTCCTCTGTCTCTCAGTTATTACAAAACATTTCAAAATTATAAAAACTCAAACACAAATCTTTGTAATATATATGCGCCTTAAATGTTGCAAGATATACTAGTTCGCTACTCTTCCATCTAGGGTAGACTGTTATAGACATCGAATTTAAACGTCGCATACTTAATAAACCTATTTTCATTTTATGATTTTGCCTATACAAGGAACTTTTTTAAATCGACAAAAATAACTTACGTCAGTAATTATTATAACATATATCGTACCAGTATTTGAGGTCCAGGCAGTATTTGTCCAATTTAGACTTGGTGCACTAGACCAAATTCCAACAGATTGTTGTGCCACTACTGTTTCGCGCTCTCTTTGTTGTGCAGCTAAGCGCTCCGCTGCAGCGTGCTAATAAAATAATGACCATTTACCAACAATTTCTTTCACATAAACTTAGAATATAATCTCAAAAAATGCATACTTTAGCAAGTTCTTTCTGTTCCTCAGCTTGTATCTCAGCAACCGATTTTACTTTACTAGCACTAGGATGTTGATTTGCCCATTTTAATTGCATTGCATTTCGTTCAGTTGCTGCAGCTAATTCCTAAACAAAACAGAACCACATCGTTAACCTAAGCTTTTAATTTTGACGCGTATTTTCTAAAAAATATTAAATAACCCACCTGCTCTTTAATCAAAGCAGCTTGCTGTTCTCTGGCTTCTTTCAATTGTTGTTGTTCTTTGAGTTGTTCAGCACGCTTTTCTCTTTCTAAACGTTGTATTTCTATTAGTGATGGCCCCGTAATTGGAGCTGCAGCTGCAGTAGATACTTCACATCTCCAGGGAGCTGCCTTCGCCGCAGCAGCTCTATTCTGTTGCTCCTATATAACACAAAGTAAAATATTTTTAATAATCATTATATTTTATAAATAACATTTATTCAGAAAAAAATTATATTACTTGTAATTTTTTAAGAGCTTCCATTTGGCGTCTTTTATTTTCTTCTTGAATACGTGATTCTTCTTCCTTTTTTTTCCTCTCTTCGTCATCCATTTTCTTTTTGGCCTCATCCTCTTTTCTTTTTTCTTCTTCTTGTTTTCGTAATTCTTTTTGCCTCCTCTTTTCTTCTAATTCTCTAAGTCTTTTTTCCTCTGCATCTTTCTTTGCCTTTTCAAGTTCCTTTCTTATCTTTTCTTCTGCTTTTTTTTCCTTTTCCTCTAATTTTTTTCTTTCCAGCTCTTGACGACGTTGCTCTTCTTTTCGTTTATCTTCAATTTCTTTTTGCAATCTTATTTTTTCCTCTATTTCAGCCTGCTTACGCAGTTTTTCTTCACGTATTTTTGCTTCTTCCGCTTCACGTTTTTGTTGAAGTTCTACAACTTCTCGTTTCTTCTGCGCTTCTTCTTCTTGCCGTAATTTCATTTGCTCTTCTAGAATTTGTTGTTCAGTCTTCATTTCCGGTTTCGGCCCCTGTAAATCCCACATTGATGCTGGATTTGGTCCCCAATTATTATTCCAACCACCCTCTGTTTTCGATTGACTAGATAGTTGTCGTAACAGTGATTGTATTGGATCATTACCTGACATAGCAGGCTTCGTAGGGTGATCTAAGACACCCCCCATGCCATTGTTAGATATATTTTGGCCAAGAGGCATCGTTTTATTATTTATATTGTTTAAATTTCCCAAAGCAATATTATTCATTAAATTTACAGGCGGTATGGATACATGGTTTATATTTGGGATAGGCATGTTCGATAAGTTTGTTGGAATGGATGGCAAGTTGGATTGCGAATTTAAGTGATTTGATTGTAGATGATTAGTAGTTGGCTTCATATGATTATCCACCATGGACGCTTGAGGAATATTTTTACTCTGAAACGAAAGTTTATAATAAATAGTGTTTAATTTTCTTGTTCTTTGCCAAATTCAAAGTGGATAATTAGAAAAAAATAAGACCGAGCACATACTGGAGATTCTTGTCTTATCTACATTCTAAATAAAACATGGTCAAGACAGTTTTGTTTCACACATAGTGCATATTACAGTCTTTGAACATATTTTTTAATTAGCATCAATGAGTTTACAGGAAGTACTTATATGTGGGTAGCATAAGAACAAACGATACAAATATTACTATAAATAATACTATAATTGTAATGCTTATTCTCTTATGTTCCACTGTTTCACTGAATAACCAAAACTGACTTAAGAATGTTTTGTCTTCAATGTGCGCTCACTCTAACGTAAAAACACCGTAAATAATTTTTGACATACGTGTTGCATCTGTGCTATTAATTGCATTAATGGATTCTGGACATGTGCTGGAGGTACGTGACTTGGAACCGGAGGAACCATCGCCGGAATTGGAACATCTGGCTGGAACAACAGTCCATCCGGTATTACCTATATATTATTTGAATAAGAGAATATAATATTATTAATCCTTTTACAACTAATAATGATGTAGTTAAATCTTTAATACAATTTACAATTGTAAAATGAACAATTATGTCGATTCTTATATTTTATTTCAGCAAGAAAGTAAAGTAAGTAACTAAATGAACAGATATTTAAGTAACTTTGATATTTACTCACACTTTGAGCCATTTGTTGAACGACCAGCGAGTTCTGTTCCGCTGCAGAGAGTGCACCCCAGTGTTCAGTTTGTGAGAGTTTATTTAGAATAGCAGCTTGTTGCTGACGCAAAAGAAGATGACGCTGTAATAGATGTGCCTCGTACTGAGACCTCAAACTGAATTCAGGTGGGGTAGTTGGTTCAGATTTAATAGGGGGAAATCTATTAGACGCCAAGAATGGTACACCCCCACACATTCTAACAAGATCTCCCAGTGAGGTGAATAGCTCATCACAGGCACGACGTACTTGTAATACCGTTGTGAAGTAACCAGCTCGAAACCACTCAGCCATTTCTGTTGCTAAGAAAGGGCCTTGGACCTCTCCCTAGAGAAATAATATTGTTTTATTATAAAAACAGTACTAATTTTAAAATTGTTAAGTTATAGTAACAACACGTACCTGGGGATCTCTGTAAAACCATTTATCACTTCCTGCAGGTGGAGCTGGTTGATTATGTACCATACTTATACCACCTCCTTGAATAGTCCCTATATTGCTCATCGAATTTGGAATTTGATTGTATGTGTCTGGCACAAGCGGAGACTTGTCTTCCTCTAACATCAGTTTTGTAACTATGTCGGTTGCTATATGGTTATCTGGTGGGCTAAACAAGTTTAAATAAATATGTAATCGTTAAAACTGTCAATGATCATAATTTAGAATAATCCACAAAGTAGAAAGGCATATACCTTGGATCAATATCTCTATTCTTATTTTCATTTACTTGTGTAAAACTACATACATTAGTCGATACCGATAACTTGGGTATCACTTTATCAATTTCCTTTTGTTCCTTATTTTCACTAGTTTCACTGTTATCAATAAAAGGTTCAGATCTTGCAATTTCTATACTTTGTTCATTTTCAGGTAATTGTTCTATGGCAGACGAATTCTGTATTTTCCGGGGAGTACTTTTATGCAAGGGAAGTGACTTTTCCGGTGAACAGTCATCCCTCTCTAGAGATTGGCTTTCCAATAAATTAGGAACACTATTTGCAGTATGAAAATTGCTTTTATCCGTAATTGTACTATTATTAAAAGAAGACGTGTCTCGTGATTTAATTGAAATATTCACGGAAGATGTTGATTTCTCTAATGGTTTTTCTTTTTCTGGATAACTACTAGGGTCTTCTCGTGATCTGTGTTGCTCTTCTATATTCCTTTTAATGGATATACTACCTTGCGTTTGTGATCGTGATAAAGTTGTCGGTTTCGGGGATTGTTGTCGCATGCTTGTTGTAGATTGTGAATGACTTAATTTTGGGTTGGATAACTCATGCTCTTCGTCAGATCCGTGGAAGGCACCTGACGCATCAAAGGTGCCACCGGACTCAGATGGATTTTCCATTGCCCTGATATTTAATAACATCGTTTAATCAAAAAGACTATTATTACAACTAACGTAAAAGCCGGTGAACATAACATAAATATTTACCATTCCGGTAGAATATCATCTTCCCATTGTTTACGTGGTTGATTCCAAGTAGGATTTCGATTACTTCCTCGATCACCTCTTTCTCCCCGTTCACGTAATTCTCTTTCAATTCTATCAAAACCCCGAGATAACTCCCGGTCACCAGCTCCATCTGTATCGCCGTCCCTCCAACTTGTGCCCCTCCCTGATAAATATCGTGTAACAATCACAATTATTTTAATTCAATTCTAATAATTCTACTGATTTTCTTAAATAATGTAAGCATTGTAAGTTATTTAAGTACCCCATTTATCAGGTCTACGATCTCCTCCTTGTGTTCTCCAACCTTCATCATCTTCTTCAGCCCGATGTCGTCTCCAATTATCCATACTTCCCCGACCTGATATATAAATGTTACTACTCTCAAATACAAAATTATGTAGAATCACAAAAAGAATTCTAGATGCTAGTAAGTGAAAATTTTATTTATAAATTTATATTTCTACTATATTAAATAACAGCATTATTAACCTGCATTATTATATTCCTTTCTCGGACTTGTAGCTCCATTCCACTCAGTATCACCGTTTCTATCAGACCATGGCCGCTCTGCCTGTTAGAAGTTTAAATAAACATTAGAATTTTCATTAATCAAATTTCTTTTTCTCTTTAAACAATATTGGAAACAAAATTTACTCTTGTATTAATTCTAAGTCCAACATCTTCGTCATAGCCAGATTGAGATCTCTGATATGCCACTGGATGATATGAACCACGGCCACGGCCTCTTCCACGATCCACAGATCCTCCACGACCTCCTCCTCTATTACCGCCCATACCGGGCATGGGTCGAGGTTGCCAAACTCTCTGTAAGAAAAAGTAGCTCATTATTATTATTATATTTAGTTGTGTTGAAACGAAAATCTTTTAAAAAATAATATGAGTAAATTTTGAACAAAAACAATGAGTTCACTTGTTGATTTTTCTACTTACTAAACAAAATATTATGGTTACTGAAATATTTTAAACAAAATAATTTTATAAAACATTGCTTGCGGATCAATGCTTATATGATTTCTTTTGTTATAATTTATGGCTTTAAGAAAAACCAAAAAATATATTATAAAACTAATTCGTGACTTTTATATTTGTTAAAATAATTATTAAGTTGATAAGCTTTTGTTTATTGTTGAATACGTACGACTTCCTCTTCTGCAGTTGGTGCCAATGCCAGTGGCGGTTGCAGACGTTCCACGTACAAGGATTTAAAGCGGCCCAACAATTCTGGGGGTCCCAAATTACGATCAAACAATGCCAACATTTCTTCTCGACCATATCTATTTACAATATAGAATGAGATATATTGTATCATACCCATAAAATATACTTTTAATATTTAATAAAGTATTTACCGATGCTCTGCAAGTTGATATCTTGGACCCCCGCCACTACTTCCTGGAGTACCATCTTGCGACAAATTGCGCAACCACTCTGGTCCAAACTTCATTGAATCGGTCATGATTTTAAGTAAGCTTTTAGCTGTAAATTAAATTAATAGTTAATATCGATCTTAAATATTTAAGCAAAGAATTGTTTAAACACCTAATTGTTGATACCTCTGGTAATATTTGTCAACTAAAGTATTAAAAAAAATAATACTCTTGAGCAGGTCTTAAACAATAAAAAATATTATTTTATATATTAAAGCGAATTCAATAATGCTACTTAAACTTTAAACTTAATGGAATAAATTCATTTGGTTCGCTATGTTTTATCTGAAACAACAGAACGTTGACTAGATTTAATTTGTATATATCGGAATTTATCTTATTCCTTATATTTTTCGAAATGATTTCTAATAACTATGAAATCTGCGAAATAAAGCAGGAACGCTATTTCATTACTTCATCCTAAACGAGAAGGACTTGGCACATAGTTGTTGCGTAATAATTTTTCATGAAGAAATGACAATAAAAAAATGAAACATTCTTAGTTTCGCTCCTAGGGGAATCGTAAACAATTACAAGCGATTATAAAAACTCATCGCCCATAAAATTAACAGTAAATTTGGATCTTTGCCAAATAGAAAAATACAGTATGTTTACTTAAATAATACACTACAAATGCATCAATTGACTATGCATATTGAAAATAAACAATAATGTTTTTATAGTAATTCTGTCCATTGTTTTTTAGAAAAGATTTTTTCTTTTTCTCCAACTGCTTTAATCACAGGTCAATTCTTCTAAAATATTTGCAACAAGTCAAAAAAAGAATAAACAATTACTATGGGGATATGCGACAAGGTAGATCGAAAGTTTTACAAATACCAGACTTAATCTACCACATATACTAGAAGATAAAAATAATTCCATTCATATTATAAACAATAAACAAATATTACAAATAACATTAGTCAAATAACAAAGCAACAAACTAAAAAAATATTAACGTCAACAGAAACAAACATAAGTTGACATTTAATAAAATTAATTAAAATTACAAGAACGAAAGAAAATATTGTACATTAAATATTTATTTTAATCCTAAGTTAAATATTGCACATGTACGGTTTGTTGGTTATATAATGAAATATTTATGTGATTATTGAAAAAATCAATTTCATTATAGAATAAATAAAAAATAGCATATGCATAACTAAGTTTAATCATTATAAAAAAAAAACAATATGTCAAATATTATAAATTTAGAAATCAAATATGTTTGCTGACATTACGAGTAGTTTATTTTTAGATCGCTGTTATGTCAGATGATTCAATAGTTCTATAACGTTAGTCGAACAATATGATAAATAACAATATATGAGAAAAAACTATAAAATATAAATGTTGAGGGATACACACAAAAAAACATAACAAAAATCATCTTTAAAGAAGTGATATGGTAATTTGAAATGGTATGTTAAATTTGAAACTGATTTTTTGTACAAAGTAATTAAATAATGTAATAAGATATGTATTAAATAAAGACATAAATATTGTAATTATAACCGTACAAAAATGTCAATAGAGTAGTTTACATAATTACCCAAATTTTAAAAACACCTGTTATAACGTGCGAGTCTATATCCTACTTTATAGATACAAAACGTGCTGTGCACAATTGTCATATCTGTAGTCTGATTTTATTGTACTGAATTTTCAAATATTACTAAAGAGATTTAATTAATGAAAATGTTTTACAATTATATATCCACCAAAATAATAATCAATGATGACAATATAACAATGAAAGTATGAAATTAAGTTTTTAAAAATAAACCCAACATAGGATCTGACCTAAAAACAGATGAACATACGTAAAATATAATTGGTTCCAATAAAAACTTATCTTATCACAAACCTATACAATTTGTATATTCATGAAATATATAAGATAAACTCACAAATTAAATTCGTAATATTGCACTGCATAAACAAATATATATAATAAAAATATCTTTAGATTCGGGACTATATATGGTAACACCACTATTATTAAATCCGTAACATTCCTTTGTAAACACATAACACCTTAAATTAAACTTATAGTGACAATTCACTGTCATTTTGACGAATAATTAATAACACAATCAAATATTATAATAAATAATCTTGGATTTTCATGCCAAATATATTATATTGGCCACTTTGCCTAGGGCCAAAAAGCCAAGGTGGCAGGTGAAGTATATTTGTAGTAGAAACAAAACATTAAGAATTATATATTCAATTAAAAATTGTGTGTAGTTTGGTAAAGTATGTATTAAACTTACTAAAAATATATTTTCTATAGTTGTTTAACTATGTATTATTTATACAAATACCTGAGATTATTAAGAAACACTGGGTACACGGTCACAAACCAATATGGCTGAACTTTTATTGCGCAAGCGTACGAGAGATGGACGTTCGTTAATCACGTGGTACATTCGTATCAGCTCGTGTATTTGAGAGAACATCCAGAGACGATTAATATAATAGCGCTCAAATTTAAAAATTACATTCCTAAATCTAAATAACTGGATGAAATTGAACCTGAGATTTTACAAATTGCAAATTTAAAAAGTGTCTGGTCATGGGACTACCTAGAATTGCCGTCGATTTAGATATTGTATATATTTATTTTCGCCTATTTCCGATACTAGTTCTTTCACCAACGACTTCTAACTATGTTGCGAGTTTTATGGTGTTGAAAGCACATATAAACAATTTGGTGAAGTGTCCTATTTTCCGAGGTGAAGTGGTTTCGCCATTTATAGCTGATAAAATAGACATTTCATATCTGGAAATCAAAACTAAAGGCTCAGCTGTCTTGTACCAAGGATCTTTGGTAGTAGAATATTCAAAAGTATGAGAAAAGTGTAAATCGGCCATTACAGCAAATGAAATGACTAACTAAGATTTCTATATGCATACGGCAATCATCAAAGATAGCAGGCTATCAACTATAAACATTTGGTAGACGTTGATTTCCGTATAATATATAATTTGTAGAATTCAGGAACAAATTTGTAATGATGAATATATTTACTTTTATTCTAAAATGATATAAATATACACAGACATGATAAATTCCAGGCGATTGTTGCGAGTCATATCTATTGTTCCTCAAAAAGTGCATGCTCGTAAATTTAACATCCGCTATATAAAAGCTCAAAATCCTTGTCCTGAAACACACGACGAAAGAAATTTACGAATAGGGCGTCCGCTTTCGCCGCATCTTAAGATATATAAAATGCAATGGAATACGACAACATCTATACTAAACCGATTAACCGGTATAGCATTGAGTGGAATGGTCACTCTCTTTGCTGTTGGAACTTTGGCTATGAATGACAACTTCGAGACATTTTTAGCAAGAATGCGTGGTAAGTACCAAAATGAAAATGTGCATTATTTTCTCCGATAGATATATCTTGCGCTGTGTAGATTTGTGGTTGAAGACATTGACTCACTTTTATGAGTAATCTTACAACAAATATTTAATGCGATGCATTTCCTTACATTTACGTTTATAATGAGCTTGTGTCTTCATTTTTTAGTGGTCGATTTTTCAATTGTTGTTAATAAATGTGTATTGGCGTGTCTATTTTATAAATATCTAAATATTGACGGAGATATAGCAATTAAAAGTTTGAATTGTAGTTTTAGCGCTAGAAATGGTCGGCCATATTTGTATTACGTGAAATGCATTTTAACGTCAGTTATTTGATGAGTAGGTCAGTGCTGTGGTAATGTTCTGTAGCTGTTAAATAATCAAGTCAAATCAAAGAATAATAAGTTTTTATTTTATTTAACCCTGCTAAGGCAGACATAATATTGAAATTTGATTGTTCCTTGAAATAGCTGTAAATAATATTTGATATTTTGATATATAAATACATATAGCAGAGATTTATGATTTGTAAGGTTGGTAACCTTACACAAGGATTGTGATGTCACATGCACTTGGAATGTGTACAACGTTGAATCCCTTTAATAATTAAAGAGACAAAATGACTTTTTTAATTGTTAATATCTTTTAACATATAAGGAGTTATTAAAAAATAATTGGACATTTGAGGTTCCAGTAACCCACTTTCTCAATATATAGTACACTTTTATAGAAATTAAGACATAGGACACAAGCCCATTTTTTAAATATCGTGTTGAAAGTTGACAAGGATATAGCTATTTAAAATTTCAATTTTTACATACAAATATTCACTAATTTGTTGTATAATTTCAGAGCAAGGAATAAAAAACTGCTGCTTATGTGTGGGTAAAGCTATAGTGGCTTTCCCTTTCGCATTTCACGCAGTATCCGGGATTAGGCATCTCATCTGGGATAGTGGAAAGATGCTGACAAATAAATCGGTAATCCATTCCAGCTATGGAGTTGTTGTGGGCTCAGCTCTATTTGCCGTTGGTTTAGCCTTACTGTAATCCCATACTCACAATATCCTTTCCTGTTTGTTAATAAAAAGTAATGTGTTCAAACAAAAATATATACTGAATATTTTTTAAATGTAAAATATTTATTTAATAACAATGTAACAGAATTATGTTAAACTTCTGTAAATAAGAAAACGTAACATCAAGTAAAGAATATCACGTTGATTAATACATGAGTCCAAGATCACCCAGACCTACGTTAGTTTAGCTAAGCTGAAATTTTGAGAATAAATACGTATTACGTAAAAACCTCAATCACCTGCGTATGATGGGTAGCTTTTATATATGCTTTACAAAATATTTTTACGTACCTTCGCACCTGCTACCTGAAGAAGTGTCCCGATTTTAAGCACGCATTATTTATTAGAATGACGTAGGTCTGGGGGCTCTGGGATCTTGCTCTATTAACGTCCTTTCAAAAGACAACGTTAGTATTCCAGCGCCATTAGTAGTTAATCTTCGGTTATAACAAAATAAATCTGCATGTGCTGCGTAACAGGTGTTGGTTAAAATGGAATTTCTTCAACTTTATTTATTCTTATAATTAAGTTTTGTTATTTTGAAAACAAATTAACGCTGGATAGAATGGTATCTAGGAAAAAAATTATATTATACAGTAATATTTTATTTTTATGTTTTTATAATTAAATATTCGGTAATTACAAAAATATAAAATGGGATTGTGTCCTCATTTTTTAGTGGTCGATTTTTCAATTGTTGATTGAAATTGATGTTAATAAATGTGTATTGGCGTGTCTTTTATTAAATATCTAAATATTGAAGGAGATATAGCAATTAAAAGTTTTAATTGTAGTTTTAGCGCTAGAAATGGTCGGCCATATTTGTATGACGTGAATGCATTTTAACGTCAGTTATTTGTTGAGTAGGTCAGTGCTGTGGTAATGTTCTGTAGCTGTTGGTAGTCAAATAATCAAGTCAAATCAAAGAATAATAAGTTTTTATTTTATTTAACCCTGCTAAGGCAGACATAATATTGAAATTTTATTGTTCCTTGAAATAGTTGTAAATAATATTTGATATTTTGATATATAAATACATATAGCAGAGATTTATGATCTGTAAGGTGGGTAACCTTACACAAGGATTGTGATGTCACATGCACTTGGAATGTGTACAACGTTGAATCCCTTTAATAATTAAAGAGACAAAATGACTTTTTTAATTGTTAATATCTCTTAACATATAAGGAGTTATTAAAAAATAATTGAACATTTGACGTTCTAGTAACCCACATTATCCAATATATAGTACACTTTTATAGAAATTAAGACATAGGACACAAGCCCATTACTCTTAGACTATTATAAATTAAATTTGATTATACGGTGTAAATCTAGTAATAATTTGGTTTAAAAGACAGAGTCGCTTTTAAGCATAGGTTATACAGACTATACTAATCTCACATCATAAAAAATAATTTTTCAATTAATTAATTTTAAATAGACTAAAATAAAAAATGTCTGTTTGAACGCTGTGGCGCTATAATCATAAAACATGTCGCCGTAGCTATTTTGTGTGGGCTGAGATTCTAGAAACCAGCTGGAAACCTTAAACTAGGCACCATAAGAGCACACAGATCCTAAAGAGTAAATAAAAGATATTTTGCTATTTCACTACTCTCTATTACTGTGATTTGTCCAGTAAACAATATCATATTTTCTTATTTATGATCAACGAAGCCTTGATTACGAGATTTACTTACTTGGTGCCATCGTTGGACGCATCTTTCAAGACAATGGGATTATTATATTCTTCCTTGATTGATAGCTTCCTAGATGCAAGATAAAGATCCCGCTTTAATATATTGTGAACTTTCTGCTTGTGCTTGCCTAATCCCGTTGTATCAAAGAATGCAGATGGACACATATCACATTTAAAACTTCTAATACCAATGTGCGCTTTATTAATATGAGACACCATTAAATACTTCATCACAAAGCCAACTCCACAATGCTCACAAACATGTGGTCTTTTGTCAGAGTGCCGCAGCATGTGTTTCTTATAATTACTAGCTCTGTTGAAACCAGTTCCGCAAACCTCACACCGGAAAGGAAGTTCTCCAGAGTGCAGCATTTCATGAATCTTCAAATCCTTGGCATGAATGAATGTTTTATCACAGTCGGAACAAACAAAGGGTCTATCAGCAATAATTCCCTTTGCTTTTGGGTTTTCATGATTTCGCATATGTGACCTAAAACTACTTTTGTTAGATAATATCTTGTTACAAATTTGGCAACTCTGCGGATCGCCTCCATCATGCATTAATAGATGGTGTCGAAGATGCCCTGAAGCTCTATAACACTTTCCGCAAATTTTACAAATATATGGTTTTTCTCCTGTATGAGTTCTTGTATGAATTTGCAAAGATGATTTTGTTTTGAATGCAGCACCACACTCTGTGCATAAATACGGCCGGATGTTGCTATGAGCCAATTTTAAATGGGATTCCAAGCCAACCTTCGTTACGAAAGCGCTACTACAACTTCCTTGCGGGCACTTAAATGGTTTTATTCCAGAATGAATTCTCATGTGATCGCGTAAATAATATGAAGAAGCGAAACATTTGCCGCAGATGTTGCAAAGATTTGATTTGTATCTAAACTTTGTATGAGCATATTTCACATGTTCGAACTTTTCGGCATTTGTTTTGAAATCTTTTTTACACAACTTACATTTATAACATAACTTAATTTTGCTATTTGTTTCACATTTATTCAGGTTATCGACATCATCAGGCTTATTCGAATCATTGTCCATTATTAAATTCAGTTTTTCCAAATCGTTCAATTCTCCACTGACGTATTTCTTACTGCAGATTTCGCAAATATCTTTGTGCATTGCCTTTGCATGTACAAAAGAAAATGTCTTTCTGCATATCGCACACGCGTGATTATATTTCTCCTTTTGAACAAGAGGCAAATGTTCTTGTAAACCGCTTTTTATTGTAATTCGTTCCAAATTAGTTTTATGAGAAGTTTTTAAATGAACATTTAAGTTACATTTCAATTTAAATGATCGATTGCAAAGTGAACATTTATATTTCTTTATAACATTGTCATGTTTTGAGACGTGGTAGTCCAATCCAGTTTTTGTTGCAAAAGTTTTGACACATAATTTACAATTCCAAGGGCGTTTGATATTATGTTCTTCTTTTTGATGTTGCATTAACAAATTCACTGATAAAAATTCCGTTTTTCTACATATTGGACAAGTAGATTGTTTATTTATTTTATGTACAACAATTCTATGTTTAACAAAACCACCACGATTCTTGAATGTTTTATTACAATATGTACAATATACCCCCTCAACTTCATTGCTATATAGCTCAGGAATTCTGTCAGCATTATGTGCAGGTTCTTCGACACTTTCGGAGACCCTTATTTCTTCAGTTTTGTTATTTTCCAATTTATCATCTTTTTTCTTGACAATCTCACTATTAATTTCTAAATTATTGAGCAAATGTTCAACACTCTCACATTGATTTTTAAAAGAGATTGCAATGTTTATTTTTTCAACACACACAACACAAATGGTTTTTGGAAAAGCATCATTTTTATTTATCTGAAAAATAATAATAATGTACATTATCAATTTCAGATAACCACTCAAAATATATTGTTAATTTTCAATTCAAAAATACACTAACTTTTAGGTTAGTAAAGGAAACAAGTTTTTCATAAATTGGCAGTGGATTTTGTTTTGCATCAACATAATATATTGATGACATTTTCCCATTGATACCTAAACATGTTCTGCAATTATTTTCGTAATATTTTAAGTTATTATTATCCATTTCAGCCATAACAATACTCCATAACTTTAATTTGAATGCCTGTCAAATGCTGTCAAATGTCTGTGAATGCCATAAACTAGTCTTTGGCAGAGATAACAGTCTTTGGTTGGCAGTGATGTTTTGAGGGTTATAAGGTTGGAGATAGTGGGTTGGTTTACGATTTGTACCGCGCGATATTTAAAACTGTAACTTCTTATGAGGACGTTGAATAATAAATTGTGGTAAAAATAATTGAACAGAAACATTACATATAACCTGTGCTTGTATGACTTTCTGAGTAGGAATTTGACACTTAAATTAAGATAATAAAAATAATACAATAAATTGGTTTTCTATAGAAAATGTTACTATGTTATAACATACTTTTTTACGCTGATTTCAAAATTAGAAACCAAAACGCCTATCTAAAAAAATCAGTATTAAGAACGACACCCAAGAATCACTAAAAATTAAACAAAACAAAAATGTCAGTGTACTTTTAAAATAACGAATTATTTTATTGAATTAAAACCATATACATAATACAGACGTCACTTTGCGACTAAGTAAACATTATGAGTTATACATATATAATTCATAGAATATTGAACTTAATAATCAGAACTTAATTAAGTAACAATTAGTAGCGGTGAACGGAACAAACTGTACCGGCAATCAGATCTTTGACATTAGCTTTATAGATGTAGAAATTATCAGAATTAGGATCTAAAGAAGAATATGCAAATTCTGCAGCTTTGTTTGCCAACACCCATAAATTTCCATCACGATCGACCTTGGTGTCAGTGGGATATTCCAGCAGCTCATCATCTTGGGCAAGCACTTCTTGGTTTGAAGCGGAATACGGTTTTTGAATATTCCAACAAGCTAAAGCATTCCTTCCGACTTGGGGGTAAAATACCACCCCAGAATGTGGGTCTATAGACATTGCTGTAGTTTGTGTACCTGGGCCACGGTCTCCCAACACCTGGAACATAAAAATGTAAATGCACTGAAACGGTTTAGATTGTTTTTAGTAGGGTGTACTGGAGTTGTTTCCCATTAACACATTTTATCACTGAGATAAAATTTCCACTTTAATGTTTATCAGTAAATATCAGTGCATATTTAAAAATCACACCTTAATATTGCAATTTATCAAATGTTACTGCTTAAATCTTACAATGAGCTTGTGTCTTATGTCATCATTTCTATAAAAGTGTACTATATATTGATAAAGTGGGTTGCTAGAACCTCAAATGTCCAATTATTTTTTAATAACTCCTTATATGTTAGGAGATATTAACAATTAAAAAAGTCATTTTGTCTCTTTAATTATTAAAGGGATTCAACGTTGTACAACATTCCAAATGCATGTGACCTCACAACCGCTAGTTGCTATCTCTTTTATATAACAGAGCGTAAAAGAGATATATTCTTGACAGAACTCTGACAAGTTTACAGGTTACCAACCTTACAGCTCATAAATCTCTGCTATATGTATTTATATATCAAAATATCAAATATTATTTATAGCTATTTCAAGGAACAATAGAATTTCAATATTATGTCTGCCTTAGCAGGGTTAAATAAAATAAAAACTTATTATTCTTTGACTTGATTTGATTATTTGACTACCAACAGCTACAAAACATTACCACAGCACTGACCTACTCAACAAATAACTGAAGTTAAAATGCATTTCACGTCATACAAATATGGCCGACCATCTCTAGCGCTAAAACTACAATTCAAATTTTTAATTGCTATATCTCCGTCAACATTTAGATATTTAATAAAATAGACACGCCAATACACATTTATTAATATCACACAATCCGATTTACTTCTGTTTTTGAATTAATGCAGCAAATTAAATATAAAATCAGAATATGGGTTGAAGGTGAGAATGAGATGAATATATACGATTATTTACCATGAAGTCATCTTCGTGATAGCTCCTAGTAGCAAGGGTTTGATTTTTCAAAACTCTGGTTGACACAGCAAAATCATGAGTTCCGCAAAGTGATTGGAAAATAAGTACAGAGTAGCCATCTTTTTGAGTTGGAGTCAGTACTGTTCCAAAAACTCCATCATTCCACTGGAATCGTAGTCCATTCACGTCATAATCACCAGCCAAAGGATTTAAATAGAAATAATCGTGGTCGACTCTCCAGGACATGTTGTCTTTGAAGCTACACAGATAGAAACAGTTTAAAAAAAATGGAGAAACGAAAACTATGAGGAAGGTGACCAGGTGAAGCCTGACCTATATACGATGAGTCCATATGATCCCAAATCGGGAATGTAGGCGAATGCGTCATTGCAGGTGTCTCCTCTTTTGAGGTCCAGGTCAACGGCGACGGAAGGGAAATTCGAAAAAGGTAATAAGTGCGAGTCCATCAAGTTGAACCGTCTGATCATCCGGTCTGTCTTTAGATCGAAGATTACGATAGAAGGTGACTGGATTACGGTGGCTGGGAACAAAGTTTAGATATTTTTGTAAAACATAATCTTTGCTATTACAATTTATGTCGTTCGCTACTTAATATATACAGTACAATTTATTTTATTAGTTCAAAATATACGTAAAGAGAAACCTGGTCTTTCAATTTTTCCAGTGTCGACCATCCACAGGCGGTCGCAGGCGTCGATAGCTGTTCTGTATACAGAGACAAGTTTGGTCGGATCAGCAGCCCCATCAACCTGAAATTATTGTCTTATACACACAGGTGCTTAAGGTAGTTGTCATAATGCAATTACTAAGGAGATCTCCGCTACAGTTAGTAGTATTAATAACAATTAATAACAATATAGCAAAAGTTACCAGCTATAACGTAATCAATTTTATTTAGGGTATCCGCACACGAGTCGACTGATTGCAAACTAAACGCGAAACGAATTTTTCAACGAAAACGAGCATGAGCGTTGTCGAGCCGTGTATCGTGACTATAGAATTTTTAACAATAGCAAAACAGGGGATTCTGTTGTGTTATATTTGATAGTATGAAGTCGCCGCCGAACTATCGTGATTTGTGATGAATAAACAAATTTACAAAATGATGATCAATTATTATATAACTTATTGTTATAAATTATATCTGCAGTGGAAATCGCAAAAATTCATAGATGATAAAAACGCCTGAATTCATAGCAACACAAATAACATGTTTAAACAATCGTTAATAAAATTAAGATTATATAATTCTTACGTTACTATAAAGCTGTAATGTAATTAACTTACCCTAAGATCATTAGTTTGATAATCGGGATATGGTCTTAAAGCAGGATCCCTTACTGAACCATCCTTGTGAAGAGAAATGTAGTTCAGTGTGGATGGAATTCCCTGACGTCTTCTTGGAACCATCACAAAAATTTTGTCATTCCACGGCTCAATTCCAAAAGGTACATTGTTGTATTTAATATAGAATGGATCATCTTCTCCAAGAATACCCTTGTAACTCATTGGGGGTGGTAGAGGGGATGGAGGTGGCGGAAGAGGTAACGGTGCAACGGATATTTCACCATAAGTGATTTCTTCATATGGTAAATCATCGTAAGTCTTCACCGGTTGCACTCCTTCGTAAGGGTTGTACGGTCCGTCGAAGGGGGAGCGAATTTGTCGTATTAAATCGCTTGAATGGCCCTTGTAGGTGTCCCTCATGGAAGCCCAAGGTACAGATGGGCCCATATGGTGGGGCAGAGGGGGTGGAGGTACATGTGAATGATGTTGATATGGGTGGGAAGGAGGCAATCCTATTGGAAGAGGCAAGGGCCGTGCAACTGGAACTCGAACTGGGTAAGGGAGGTAGTGTCCATGATCTATAAGCATAAAATTATCATGTAATCTATTGTTGTGTAAGGCCTGCCGCAATATGGCACCGTATTTCAATGACGTATACGCGGTACTACGCTTTACCTATCCGAACACTGTAAATGTAATGAGACCTCGCACACTACAAGCGACAAAGCCGTCCGAATACGGGCGTTACATACCTCTCACATTGGAAATGCAAAACAGCGAATTTTAGCCAAGCGATACCACTACCACACGCTAAACCTATTGTAAACTGAAGGGGATACCGACGCACATTCGTTGCATCGCTTCAATCCGCTTCGTTTCGGATATATGGGCGACATCGCTTTGTGAACGAGATGTTCAACTTGCTTCAGTTTATGTTTGTATTTCAATGAATCATGTACACCGAAAAATTACACAAACCATCAAACAAATACAATAGAACTAAATTAAAATTCACGCCAACCAGAACTCAGATATATAATAAATGCTAAAGTCTCTTTAATACCAGTGGTGTATCGATAAAAATTAAAGTAAAAGTTTGCTCTCATGATAAATTATGCTAGTGCAAAACAACTCCAATACACCCCCTACAGTACACAAGTTGACTTGGCGTATTGTCGTATCGGTACGTGGTATGTAAGCATTGTGACACACACGGTCGGTTTGCTTTGAGAATAGTAGCTGCTCATCGAACCCACCGATTTACGTCCGAATTCGCCGTCGCTTAAGTACGGTGCCATACTGCGACAAGCCTTAAACGAATAAAGACGCTGCGTGACATTAAGAAATAAGAATGGACGCAGTTAAAAGAATTTAAAATTTATTTAATATTAGCTAAGTCCGGCATCGCTTTGCTGTGGCTCAGTTTGTTATGAAATGATTAGGAAAGTAAATATAGCACACACACACAAACACAGACGACTGCAAAGAAACGAAAGAAATGAATTCAATTTTCGAAAACACGCGCGTATTCGAATCGAGGGTCAAGCTCTGTTTGTAATAAAATAAATACAAGGAAATAAATCAGCTATTGAAAAAACAGAATTGGAAAAAAAGTCATGAGGAAGAAAATATTCTTATTTCAAAACTCTATAACATCAATGTAAAACTAAACAGAAAGTAAAACTATAAATATCTAACACTTCGGCCTTCTCTCGGAGAGGCCGAATAAATTCACGATTTTTTTGTAACTCTTTCTTATATGTAATTTTAAGATTACTTTTTTTTGTATAATTATATTTTTTATTGTTTAAAATATGTATATTTGGTTTTTTTTATCATGTAAGTAATATACCTTAATTTTCCCATATCAAATGTGCATCGCTTAGTATTACATTCCGAATTATCATTATTTTTATTAAAACTGTCTTAGATCGGACCGATAAGCGGGGTTGATTAGTCCATACGGCTAATCAATAGTTGTATTTAATTGATCGTTTTGTTCATTATTAACTTTAGTATTTTATTAGCTGATTTCCTAATTTACAGCTTAAATTTAAATTAGGTGGCGCTGCTAAATAACGGTTTAGAATTAGTTAAACGGTTAATTCAGATGAACAGCTTAAATCAGTAAAATAGTTTGACTAAAGTATAAAAATTAAAATAAAAGATAAATGAAAAAGTAAATAAGAACTCCTCCCGCCAACAAGGGGGGTGGGGGGAATTTAATAGTATCACATACACAGTCGTATGCGTCTCTGTTATATAAAAGAGATAGCAAATCATCGGATGTGACGTACGCTACGTTGGATCACTATAAAAATTAAAAACACAAAAAGTATTCTTTTAATTGTTATTATCTCCTAAAATATAGGGAGTTATTAAAAAGTAATTTGACAGCTGAGGTTCTGGTAGCTAACTTTATCAATATTTAGTTCCGTTTTATAGACTAGAATAAACTTACGGGGATTGTCGCGAGCTATGTAGGTCATTTGATTCCACGCGAACATTTCCTGGAGCTTTCCAAGTCCCATACTCTGCCCTCCCAGTACAGCTACTGGGATAGCCAGGAGCAGAAGAGCTAATGTACACTTCCTAAATAAATAAAAGTTACATAATAAAATTTATTTAAAAATAATAGTAGTCCACATTCCGGGTCTCGATTACATACTGTCTATATTATTACCTACTAAACACAGTTACGTGTTTTTAAGGTTTACCTAAGATAACAAAAGTTATCTGAACTCTTTTATAAAAGATTTTACTTAATATACGTCGTTTGTGTAATATATGGTATAGACTGGTGCGACATAAACACGCGACATCTCAACATTTGTTGTATGAAGTTGTACAACACGTCCACACTAGTGCGACATGCAACTTAATACGTCCGAAGCTTTCATATTTCGAATGAATTCCTTCAACCTGCTTTAAAAAAAAAGTAAAGTAAAGCTAACTCGTGATTAGTCGTATTTGTCCATTTAAATACCAGTTTCAATTATTTCTATTTTTTTACTAAACACAACTAAAAAACGCAACGCACATACACTCGACCCTGTTGTTCGAGATCACATTCAAAACCGTAATTTTTTTGGTTGTTCCGACTTAGGATTGAAACATTTTTATTTCATAAAAATACTAATTTTTAATAATAGCATAAGAAAGGGTTTTATAATTATCGCATGTTTAAATCGCACTAGTCTGTACGTTAAAAGTACAACACAGTTAGTACATTCATGTCTAAATAATGTCAACTTATGAATGAAAATATATAAATGTTGGATGTCGCATGTTTATGTCGCATCAGTTTGTACCGTACATAAGATAACATCGATAAGGATGTTATCACAGAACATTTTTGTAGTTTGTGGGTACAGTACTAATGAAAATAAATGTGTTAAAATATATGAAAAATAAATAAATGTAATTAAGTAGTAGATACATTTACAAGTAAATAGCACATAAATGTGTATAACATTAGAAAATATAAATATAGTTTTTTTTCTTACATGTTTGTTGAAATTATTAACCTTCTGCAGATCTGTTGGTTTGTTGTAGTCGAGTTACCAAGAAGCCAGGAACAACTGAAGAGGTCTGTTCTTTTTCTCCATATTTATGTAAAATTTAAAACCAAAATTCGTGTTAAAATTCAAATTTTATTCAAACCATATTTTATTTTGTAAATAATTTCGAGTCCATATGTTTACAGAAACGTGTAAATTTAAAATGTAGAAAACACAAACAAAAAATGCAGGACGTGATATTGAAGAATTTAACAGCAAGAGCAGATTGCATGACCTCCAGAATCCGATGCCTCCACGTTCCAAAGGCATTGAGCAGTGATGTCCAATTTATTAGAGACTGCGCACTAGAGTGGCACTTACTTTCAAAGTTATTTTTTTTTTGGTGCAATTGTATGAAAAAATAATCTGTGTAAAATTTCAGTTCAATCGGATAAGGGGAAAGCGTGCCCCAAGAACCTTGCAAGTCGAAAAATCCCTGAAAAAAAATTTATATTTATATATCTTGCGAAATATTAATTTTACGGAAAAAAGTGTTATAGAAAAGTTGTAGATCTGTTAAAAATACATATATTCTCATCGATGACTTTTTCCCGAACGACTAAAGATTTTCGAGAAATACGTGAAAATAACTTCCATTTATTAGAAATCCACGATAATCGAAGTCACAAAATCATGAAAAAGAATTTATTTTACAAAAAATCTATTATACACAGGAAAGTGCTATATAAAATTTGTAGATATTTATACGAAGATATAATATATTATAATATATATACGAAAGATTGAATCAGCCAAGTGGATAAATAATCTATACAAATGGGCTTGTGTCCTATGTCTTAATTTATATAAAAGTGTTCTATATATTGATAAAGTGGGTTACTAGAACGTCAAATGTTCAATTATTTTTTAATAACTCCTTATATGTTAAGAGATACGAGTATTTATATATCAAAATATCAAATATTATTTACAGCTATTTCAAGGAACAATCAAGTTTCAATATAATGTCTGTCTTAGCAGGGTTAAATAAAATAAAAACTTATTATTCTTTGATTTGACTTGATTGTTTGACTACCAACAGCTACAAAACATTACCACAGTACTGACCTACTCAACAAATAACTGACGTTAAAATGCATTTCACGTCATACAAATATGGCTGACCATTTCTAGCGCTAAAACTACAATTCAAACTTTTAATTGCTATATCTCCGTCAATATTTAGATATTTAATAAAATAGACACGCCAATACACATTTATTAACATCAATTTCAATCAACAATTGAAAAATCGACCACTAAAAAATGAAGACCCATTATTTATTTCTTCAGGATCTGCGATATCACGATCATCATATTTTGCTTTTGCTTCAATTTCATTGCTGCCAGGCATCTGAATATTTCTTCTTAAACATAAGTTATGTAGAACAGCGCAGCTGCATATTATGTTTGCTACATTCTCATGCTTATATACAAGCTCTCTTTATTTTAAGAGGCATCTGAACCGCCCTTTATGTTGTCTCAAGCAACGCTCGATACAGTTCCTTGTGTTAATGTATCGCTGGTTGCACCTGTCTGTCAAAATTCAGTCTGCGTATGTTTGTGCTCGTAAAACTCAAAAAGTAGTCGGTCGTTTGACTTGAAATTTTGACATAACGTTGCATTCGAATATGCGCGCGTTTTGGAAAATCAAATTCATTTCTTTCGTTTGTTTTCAGTTGATCTTTGTCTGTGTTTGTGTGCCTTTTATTAACATTTCCATTCATTTCATATCAGACTGAGCCCACAGTAAAGCGTATTCTATATAAATAATAAAAATATATAATTATTTCTGTAGAAATAGACATAGGATATTTTCAAAAAGATGTATGGAGCCGTTTACGAGCCACCATACGAATTGCCTATATATAAACAAATAAATATATACACTTGGAACATTATAATATAGGAAGAAGAAAGCAATGTTTACGGATTAACACTATGAAGTAAGAAAAGCATTTTGCATTTTCCAAATAGAAAATAGGTTTGTAAAAGTTTGCAAATAAAATATAAAATACTATATTTTTAAAAGGTATTTAAATAGAAAATAGTAAATCGGTATTTTACATTTTGTATTTGCATTTTGAGTATATGTATTTGAAAAACGCACATCTGACTACTGACTGTGTACTAATCCGAAACAATTCGAATGTAACCTACTGAAAAATCGGTTTCAGAAATACTCCGCTTCATTGTGGGTGCAGCCATATAGTTTTTAAACTGCTATCACGCGAAACAAACTATAACATTATTTTAAAATTTATTTATTCAAAATTTTATACAAAAATTCAGTTACAAAATTATTCTACATTAAGTAAACTTGGTTAAGTGATGTCTTCATAATCTTCGGAAGTTTTTATATTGTTACTAGACTCCCTTTAGCCCCTATATTTGTTTGGTCTGCTTCTGGAGTTTGCGCAAGGAGTGCCGGCAACGATATCATTGACATTTGCCCTGTATATGAAGAAGTTCTCGATTGAGGTGTCCAATTCTCTGTAGATGAATAGCAGCATGGAGTTCGCGATGACCCAGAGGTTTCCTTCTTGGTCAACATCCATATCACTGGGATACAATAATCTCTGGTCATCTTGGGCCAACACGGCTTGGTTTTCTCTAGTGAACGCTTTTTGACTGTTCCAGCAGCCCACGGCGTTTCGTCCCACTTGGGCGTAAAACAGGATGCCGTTCACTGGGTCCATCGCAGACATGGACGTCTGAGTCCTAGGGCCGCGGTCGCCCAGAACCTGAAACAGATGAATGTTTTATATATTGACCAAGAAATAAAACATCATAATCCATAAAAATAGTTAGACTCTCTCACATTACAACAGACTACTACTTTAGCACACTTTATCGGGGAAGGTAGTTTCTACTTTAAGTTTCTGCGTTATGTTAAGGCTCATACGTTTGTTGATCAAACTGTAGGCTTTCCTTCACACGGATATTTTATGTTTCTATTATATATTTATTTATATTAATGTATAACATATTAAGTTTATTGTGTGAAAATTTGAAGACGATTGAAGTAAGACTGTCGGAGATATAGAGTTTTAAGTCTTCACTTCTCTGGTCTGGTTTCGTCTTTCTTTAAACTTTTAAACGCGTTTTTCTCACACTTAACATTTTCAGAGTCGGTGTCCTCTCTAGCTCAAATTCTACTGGACCGAGCCGAGGTAGCGCCGTCGAGCTTTTCTTCTCGTTTTTAATTTTAAAGTATTTTAAAATAACAAAGTTTCTGATTTTTTTCATGAAAAATCGATATTTTGATTTGTAAGTGCTGTAAAAAATTGTAATAAAATAAAAAAAACTCGATAGCGTTACCTACACAAACTTATCTACTAATGAAATCATTTTGGTTTTTTGATTTAAGATAATCCAGTGATGAGTTATGAGGGACATCGCAATCACTCTTTTTCTTGTGACGTTTGCGGATATTCGTTGTCAATGCCTCATTTCTTGATATTTATTTATGAAAATTTTACAAAGTATTCCTTAAATATAATTTTATCATGTAGTAATTATAGAAATAATTATATACTAACTGTGTCGCCAAAAAATATTATCGAAAATATGTTTTTTTTATCGTTTTGACCTTACAGAAACCCAGCACTGCGAAGTATGAAATGCTCATTTCTTTGAAATAGTAGTGTATTGATAAACATTAAATAAAAAGAATTCTCTCATGGTAAAGTGTGCTAAAACGACAACACCACAAAGTTAGATGTCGTTAGTAGTCGAGAGCGTAAACAGGACCTCTTATACTAACCATAAAGTCATTTTCATGAAAGGATCTTAAGGCAAGCGTTTGGTTCTTCAGCACCCTAGTAGAAACAGCAAATTCATGTGTTCCAGACATGGCATGGAACACCATGAATCGGTTTCCGTTATGAACGGGTGTTAAAGCAGCGCTGAAGATGCCATCCGTCCACTGGAAGCGAAGCCCCGCGACGTCGTAATCACCAGCGAGGGGGTTCAAGTAAAAGTAGTTGTGATTAATTCGCCATGAATTCCTTTCCTTCAAACTGTAAACATTTTTTAAAATTAAAATTAAATAGTAGTAGAAATTAAAGGACAAGTAAGAATAGAAGCAGGAAGGGGAGCAGTCAAGCTCGAGGAGAAAATGTAAGAGGAGCTAATGTAAAAGAGGAGCTAAGGAGAAGAGACAGGGAGATACTACAACAGGAAATAATGGAAAAAATTGAGAGCAATTATAACAAAAGATATAAAAGGATTTGGGAAAGAGAGATACCAGAATACTTAAGAGAAAAAGACACAAAAAACATGAGAATTGCCAGATTCAGATTGGGAAACGAGGAGAAAGGAAACAGATACTGGGCAAATAGCGAGCAGAAGATGTGCACGGTGTGCGGAAGAAACGTTGGAGCACATTAAGTTTTCATGTGAGAAAAAGGTAATAAGCGAAAAGAATATTAGATACGTTATTCATCTAACTAATTGCAGCTTTAGATTTTGATTCGCGTTTATAGTTACTTACATAAAACGATTTAAACATAAAGAAACATGATTTTTTTTATAATATTCACCTGCTGTATAGTATCGCCATCTATATTTCGCGAATGAAAAATGGCCAAGTATCGATTCACCTTAAGGCAGAATAATGTAGTGCCCAATGGCAAAAACATTTAAATAAATAATAAAAAAAAAATAGTAGTAGAAATTCGTCGTTAAAAAGAGATTCACTTGGTAGGTAGACAGCAATTTTCTTTTTTTATCACATAAAGAACTTAAAGCAGAACTTAAATTTAAATATTCGGGATAGAAAGCTGCTTAAGCGTAATCAATTTTTTATTTATTTTGCATACATCTGGTGTAATTGTCCTAAGGAGGAGTATATGGAGGGTGTAAATTACCTAAACACCACTAAAGTGTATGCTGACAAATCAGGTACGTAAGCAAAGGCGTCGTCGCAGGCCTCCTTGGTGACATCGATGGTGATGCTGGCAAGAGTTGAAGTAGGAGACCAATCTCCCGGCTGGAATTCGTAACGGTCGATCACGGTGTCTGTGTTCAAATCGAAGATAACGATTGACGGCGTGCGGACCTGTTGTCTGGCATCTACACAAATTTATATTAATATCTGATACACGCAATATCTAATTCATGAAGAATAAATGCCTCTGTTGTGAAACCGTTTGCTTAATGATCAGACCCGGCCTTCTACACTGAGCATTCGAATAGTATTTATTAGTTTTGAAATGTCTTTTAGAAAAACATATGGTGAGAAAATGATTCTTATATAGAAGTTTTACTCTTCCGTTTAATTCCACAGCAGTTAAACCAACTTAAAGTGCCTTGAACCAATCACATCTTCTAGAAGACCGGCTCTGATAATCATTGATCATCAATTATTGAAAATGTTTACCTGGAATTTCCAACAACCCTGTGTCCACCATCCACAGCCGATCACAGACATCAACCCTAGTTCTATAGACGGAGACCAGTTTCTCTCTTTGAGGTACTTCGTTATTCTAGAGAAAGTCAATGGTTTTGAACTCTTAAATTCTATCAATTTATACAGGGTGTCTCAAAAGTAGCAGGTCACACTAACATCTGTCTCAGACGCATCGAATAAGCATAACATAACCTCAGTAAAAGTAACATGGTTTTCGAGATATCGTAAGGTTAAAGTTCTTTAAATTGACAATTTGAGTACGCTACATTTTGTTTTTAATAAACCACTTAAAGTTAAACATGTTTTTAATTATCTTTGAACCTTTATCAAAACATTTGAACTTATCAATAAAAGACAAGTTAGTTTTACTTAGCAAAAACCTTTTCTTTAACTTATTAATTAGTTTTGACTTTCGGTCTTTGTTTAGAAAACGTAACATGATTTCCTTCTTTATGTCAGTAAGATACAAGTATTATACCATTCCTGAATCGGCATAACATGAGCAAGTTTTTAAAGTAATTTGCTCATTTCGTGTCTATCGTTCTTAGACGGAGTTAATGTTTTTGCTGAGGATTTAAGTCAAACTAAACCAGCAATTTTTCATATTTTACATTAGTCATAGACAAAATAGACAAGTGTCATCTTGAGTAACTATTCACGATAGCGTAGAAATAAAAAAACTAAAAGAGAGAGAGAGAGAGAGAGCTATCCAAGAAAACGCTGACACTAACAATTTAAAAAAATTGAGAATTTAAACAAAAGCTTTAAACTGACGATATCTCGAAAACCATGCGACTGAGGTCTGAGGTCTGAATGCCTGAGATGTCAATGTGACGTGCTACTTTTGAGACACACTGTATTATACTATTACAAGTATATTGATAACCATTCAATCGCCTATCAGCAGACAGACCTCTGATGTTCAACTAATTATTTTTGAATGGGCTTGTGTCCTATGTCTTAATTTCTATAAAAGTGTGCTATATATTGATAAAGTGGGTTACTAGAACCTCAAATGTTCAATTATTTTTTAATAACTCCTTATATGTTAAGAGATATTAACAATTAAAAAAGTCATTTTGTCTCTTTAATTATTAAAGGGATTCAACGTTGTACACATTCCAAGTGCAAGTGACATCACAATCCTTGTGTAAGGTTACCCACCTTACAGATCATAAATCTCTGCTATATGTATTTATATATCAAAATATCAAATATTATTTACAGCTATTTCAAGGAACAATCAAATTTCAATATTATGTCTGCCTTAGCAGGGTTAAATTAAATAAACACTTATTATTCTTTGACTTGACTTCATTATTCGACTACCAACAGCTACAAAACATTACCACAGCACTGACCTACTCAACAAATAACTGATGTTAAAATGCATTTCACGTCATACAAATATGGCCGACCATCTCTAGCGCTAAAACTACAATTTAAACTTTTAATTGCTATATCTCCGTCAACATTTAGATATTTAATAAAATAGACACGCCAATACACATTTATTAACATCAATTTCAATCAACATTTGAAAAATCGACCACTAAAAAATGAGGACACAAGCCCATTAGCAACAAAACTAAAGTTTTGTTAAGCTGTTCTCGCACTGGAACCTAGTTCGGTCGCACTATATCGGTCATTTTCTGGCCATCTGATACCGAAAAGGATCTATCTACTTGTGAGACCGAGATTCACACGTACTGTACGCGCTATTTTTGATTGTACGTATCAGCACTACTACGTACAACCTTTCGCAACCTTGTGAATATAATCACCGCTCTTACACTTAAAGCGACGAAGCCATGCGGATACATACGTTTATTTTAAACCTGCGAGTCAATCCCGTCTAGCTGATATTCTTATGCGAAGTTTACTGTGATGATAAAATATACTAATGCGAAGCAACTATAATACATCTTACTCAACACAAAAACGGCGGAATTTTGAGTAGACTTTGAGTTTGTATGCGGTTTTTAAAAGCAACCAGCTGTAAAGAGCAAACGACTCCGACAAAAACGTTCGATGTAAGAAGTCTAATCGTACAATCTAGTCGACGATAAATTGTGATCCCACGTAGTCTGTTCTAGTGTTATAGCAGCCTAACATAATTACGAGTATGTGAAAAAGAAGAACTTTGACAAAAATAATTCTTCCAGAAAATTCAAATTTACCGTAAGAGTATTTGACTCGTAGTTGGGGTATGGCCGTAATGGCGGATTTTTCACATTGGTATCCTTGCTAAGAGACAAGTAGTTCAAAGTGGAGGGAATGCCATGTCTTCTGCGGGGCATGGTGACGAATACTTTGTCCTTCCAACGGTCCACTCCCATTGGAACATTATTGTACTGAATAAATTCGGCGTCGCTTTCATCAAGAACATTTCCAGAAGCTGGTTCTGGGAAGGCAAAGTCACCAGCTACTGGTCTTCCACCTTCTGGAAAACAAAATATTACACTTAGATATTGCGTGAAAATTGAATATTTAGTTTGTATATTTATCTGTCTTGTTTTCTCTCATACTACGCACGCATAAGTGCTTCTCGCTCGCTCAGTGGTAGATGCTATCCAAAAAGAAATTATTAAAACGTATTAAAAGATAATACTTTTAAAAATATTTAAAAAAATTACACATGCCAATAGTCGAATATTACCTAAGCTGTAAAGCGTCAATTTACAAGTATACTATACTTTTTTTCTCTAGCAGTTATCTGGAAATTACTGTTTTCGAATTGTCCCACGATCTCTAGAGAACTATTAAACTGATTTTAATGAAAGCACAATATGTTTTCTAAGGTAGTTCCAGCGTGGTATAGAATAGTCAGAATATTAACTATTTTCTGAAATTTAAAACCTCTGCACACGAATACCCACACATACTATCAACTAATTTCGGTTACGATGACCTGTCAACGTTGTAAAATGCATTTAGGCCTGTCTCAGTATGGCACCGTAATTCGACGAATTTCGGCCGAACGTATACGCGGTACTACGCTTTACCTATCCGAACCCTGTAAATGTAATGAGACCTCTCACACTGTAAGCAACAAAGCCGTCCGTATACGGGCGGTACCTACCTCTCACATTAGAACCGAATAACAGCGAATTTTGTTCAAGCGTTACCACCACCACAATGCTATCCTATCCGATCCTTTGTAAATGCAAACAACCGCCTCAGACTGGAGAGGATACCTAAGAACGTTCGTTGTATCGCTTCATTCCGCTTCAAATGGGATCTATCGGCGACATTGTTTTGTGAACGAGTATGTTCATCATGCTTAGGTTTATACAAACCACCAAACAAACACGATAGAACTAAATTAAAATTCACACCAACAAGAACTCAGATATATAATAAATGTTAAAGTATCTTTAATACCAATGGTGTATTGATAAAACTAAAGTAAAAGTTTGCTCTCATGATAAATCTATTACACAAGTTGCTTGGAGTACTGTCGTATCGATAAGGGGTACGTATGTATTGTGAAACACACAGTCAATTTCTTTGAGAATAGAAGCCGCTCATCCAACCCGGCGGTTTACGTTCGAATTCGCCGTCGCTTAAATACGGTGCCATACTGCGACAGGCCTTAATGTGAAAAATGTATTAGTACCATCAAATATATAAAATTTCCATTCTTTATTCTACGCTACTCGAGATAATTTTGCGCGCATAAAGAGAACGTGTTAGAATTAAAAAAAGATATTTTAAATTAATATATCTCGAATACCAAACGACGAAGTGCCATTATTTATAAACTTATTTAAAAAACATGTTTCTTTAAGCGTCATTCCCACTCACTGTTTTGATATTTAATTTACTGTTTTTATCAAATATTTTAATCTTGATTTCAGGTTTTCAGAATGTGGCATTCCTAGTCACATTCGTGTTTTAATTTGAGTTTAGTTAATTTAGTTGGTGCGCATTCGTCTTTAGTAATATAAGTTTTGACAGTTCGACAGTTGGACAAAATTGAAAGTGAAATAATTAAAATTGCTGTTTTTAATAACAATTAGTAATTGAAATTGCTTTTATTTCTTTATCTTTGACAAATTGACATTAAACTTCTTTTAAATATAAATTCTACTGCATTTTGACACATTGTCACATTTTGGAGGTTATAATATAATATAGTTTTTCTAATTTAATATTTTTAATTTAAAACATTGGACCTTGTAAGGTTCTAAAAAAACTAAGAAAACTAAAAAAATAAATTAACTTAAAAATTGTACTGTGAATGACTATTAGCGTATTGCCATATGCTAAACAATTTAAATTAAATACAAAATACAAAATTAAATTAAGACAGTGAGTGGGAATGATACTTTACTCTCCTAAATATTTTTAAAATTCTATCGAAAGATTTTTTATGTAAAATAGAAAATAGTTGCGGCGTTTGCAATTGTTTGCATTTTTTATTTCTTTACCTTTCTTATTTTTTTTTATATATGTTATATCTTATATTTATGTATATATATTTCAGTAAGGAATGTAGTGGAGTGATTGTCATGTAGTAACACAAATAATGAACGAGAAAATATGATAAAAAAATTTAGGTAAACGAAAATTAGATGTCTTATGGTGGGGGTAACAGGAAGGATAATAAAATAATAGGCACATCTATCATTTTAAATTAGAATTATTAAGACAATTGTGCAGATACTTTTAGATCATAGATGGTGCTAATGTTGGTGGGGTTTTAAGTTTATATTAAAAAAAATATATAGTCATTTTCCATACAAATCATAAGTTGTAGCTCAATTTTACCACATAATATAACTTTAAACCATAAAAAAATGGTGACACGGCTTTCAGAAACTAGGTGTATATAAAAAAAATTCTTTCTGAAACTATTGCAAAAACAAAATTATCAAAAGGATACCTATATACGAAAATAATTAAATAAAACCATTAAAAAGGAGTACATGTGGGTTATGAGCCGGCAACGTTGCAAATGGCAAATCGATTTATATAAAAATTAATTTATATAAAATATAACAATTTGGCTGTCAAAAAAACAAAACACGCATGCGTCAACACACGTAAATTTACAGCGCTGCCAAATTAAAAAGGATATATTTTATTAACTTTTCAAAATATTTAATTTGAATTTAAATTGAATTAATATAAATTTGATATTAATTACAGATAATTTTTAATTTATTAAACTATTATATGCACAAAAAAATCATTTTAGCAGGCAAAAAGCCATTTAATAGGGAATTGAAAAATTTATTTTCAAGGTACAATCCCAATATTTGCTCATCCCTCACATATTTCGAATTACGTATTTCGTATTACCGAGAGATAAACTTTTTACATTGACGGTACGTCCTGTACCTCCTTAAATGTGCGGCTGCTCTAAGAAAAAATATTGAAACAATAAATATTGTAAGTTCCATAATGACTTTGTTACATTTTTATACACTTAACACACGTTTTAATTTTATAATGATTTCAAAATATGTGGTCTGATGTGGTCAATGATTATGCAACGAAATATCAGAATTTCCAATGATTGTTTGGTTTGTAATAACACGATTGGCATTTGCAACAGATGAACCTTGACCCTTTCCAACAAATTACACTCGCAGCTTGTCTGTGAAGCCTAGCACAGCGTAGGTGATGTTGTTGATTTTGTTGGATAAACCCCAAGGCAATGGTAGCACAGTTAGAGGTTAGCGATGTTTGAAAGCAATGACGTCATCGTTATTGTGAGCATTGCAATAGCTGACTAGGCTGATTAGCAACATAAGGTAAACCAGTTGAAGCGTTTCCCGTGGCCTTGACCTCCAGGTGCTAAGCAAGGCAGTCACTTTATTATTAAAACCTTGCATAACACGACGTATAGTCCAAACGATGCTCTAAGAAACTGTCTCCAAGACGCGGTTACATGTTATAACAGCAAGAATACATAATAAGTCATTCCAGTACCATTTTTAATTTAATTTATTTTTTAAGTTTTCTTAGTTTTTTAGAACCTTACAAGGTACAAGGTGTTTTAAATTAAAAATCTAAAATTAAGAAAAACTATATTATATTATAACCTCCAAAATGTGACAATCTGTCAAAATGCCGTAGAATTTATATTTAAAAGAGTTTATTGTCAGTTTGTCAAAAATAAAAACAATTTCTATTACTAATTGTTATTAAAACAGTTATTAAAAACAGCAATTTTAATTATTTCACCTTCAATTTTCTCCAACTGTCGAACTGTCAAAATGTATATTACTAAAGACGCATGCGCACCAACTAAATTAACTAAACTCAAATTAAAACACGAATATGACTAGAAATGCCTATTCTGAAAACCTGAAATCTAGATTAAAATATTTGATAAAAACAGTAAATTAAATATCAAAACAGTGAGTGGGAATGAGGCTTCACAATTAATGCGTGTTATTGTTAGTTGAATCGCATAGCGAATCAATCTTGAACAATATATCGTTGCAACGAATATTTGCCCATGTATTTGTAATTCCCTTTGTCTTAATTTCTATAAAAATGTGTAATATATTGATAAAATAAGTACTAAAACCTCAAATGTCTAATTATTTTTTAATAACGTGCTATATTTTAGGAGATATTAACATGTAAAATAGTGATTTTTCCTCTTTAATTATTAAAGGGATCCAAAGTTATAGAAAATTGGCATCTGCTATACGACACAGCGTAAAAGAGATAGCATACTTAACACAGAACTCTTATACATTTATAAGACAATATCTTGATTTTTATTAGAAATTGTACATTTTTAATCAAACTCATGTGTTGCTCTGAAATCAAAGAAACGACATTTAAAGTTAATTATTTAAATTGTCAATTCCTTTTTATCTAATTTTATTATAATCTAACTATAATATTCACAGTGAGTCCTGTCGACTCCAAATACCAACTGTGTTGGCCGTTATTCTTACAACGTAATCTATAGCGTCCATGAGTATTTGTTTTCACTGAACGGTCACAGTTTTACTGACAGACGAGTACCAACTAAAGAAATATAATTTCTTTACACATATAACAAATAATTGATATAATTGAATTGAATAGTGCGACATGTTACGTCATAAATATGACCGATATCTGATCTACAATTCAAATTTTTAATTGCAATATCTGTCAACATTTAGATATAGTAGATATTTAATAAAATAAAAACGCCAATATACATTTATTAACATCTATTCAATAATTAAAAAATCGACCCTAAATAATGAGTTCACAATTTAATTAAGAAGGATACAAATTTATTTCGCGGAATTTAAATTCACAGCGCAACCTTTAGACCGTCTGCACACGGGTCGACTGATTGCAAACTAGTTGCGCAACGAAGTTTCCAACGAAAACGAAAAACGAGCCATGTTGAGGCGTGTTTCGTGACTATAGAATTTTTAACAAAAGCATTATAGGTGATATTATTGTGTCGTATTCTGCGGTATTAGTATGTATACATGTATTTAAACACTTTTGAATAGTATTTGTGCACATCTCTGCTTCAACGACTCAAAACCAATTTCAAATCAGTTTTTTTTCATTCGAGCTTGTGCGTTCTTTCACTAACAACACAGTTGCATTCTCATTCGGTTCGGGCAGATTCGGGGCTCGCGTTTGCAATCAGTCGACCCATGTGTGGACGGCCTAATTCACAATGCTTTTCGTACACCGATTATACTCCACCGATAGTCGTAAAGCATAAAAACATATATCATATGAGTAGGGCAAGGATTTTCACACGATTAAAATGCTTAAATATGTGCATATAATATGCACTTATTTTTTTGGAAATATGCAAGTACAAATTAATAAATAATAATTATAAAATTTTAATAATTATTAGTCAGGAATCCTAGTCTTATTCTTTTTGAAAATTAGTATTTGATATGGCTATTTTTTATTATATTACTGCGATTCAACTAACAATAACACGCATTAATTGTGAAGCCTCATTCCCACTCACTGTTTTGATATTTAATTTACTGTTTTTATCAAATATTTTAATCTAGATTTCAGGTTTTCAGAATAGGCATTTCTAGTCATATTCGTGTTTTAATTTGAGTTTAGTTAATTTAGTTGGTGCGCATGCGTCTTTAGTAATATACATTTTGACAGTTCGACAGTTGAGAAAATTGAAGGTGAAATAATTAAAATTGCTGTTTAAATAACTGTTTTAATAACAATTAGTAATAGAAATTGTTTTTATTTTTTTATTTTTGACAAACTGACAATAAATTTCTTTTAAATATAAATTCTACGGCATTTTGACAGATTGTCACATTTTGAAGGTTATAATCTTAATATATATAAATTACGTGTCACTGTGTTGTCCGCTATGGACTCCTAAACTACTTAACCGATTTTAATGAAATTTGTACACCGTGTCCAGTTTGATCCAACTTGAAAGATAGGATACCTTACATCTCAATTTATTTATCTTATTGCTAATTATTTGTCTATTAATTATCTGTATATGACATATGACATCGGGCGACGATGATGGCGACATCTGTTGACTAGATTGAGTAAATATTCTGTTGAGTAAATCGAAATCTGTTGACTAGATTGAGTAAATATTCAATAGATGGCGCTACGTTAGGCACAGCAACGCGTGGCCGGGACAGCTAGTATAATATAGTTTTTCTTAATTTAATATTTTTAATTTAAAACACCTTGTACCTTGTAAAGTTTTAAAAAACTAAGAAAACTTAAAAAATAAATTAAATTAAAAATGGTACTGGAATGACTAAGACGTATTGCCATATGCTAAACAATTTAAATTAAATACAAAACTAAATTAAAGCAGTGAGTGGGAATGAAGCTTAATGTAATATTTATGTGTTTTGTAGATTAGTTTATTATATGGTTCGTAGGTATATTTGTTTATTTTAGAATTGTTTATCATTTGATGAGTTAATTCTTTGCCAGTCATGGAATAAATGTATTCCTTTAGTCTAGGGGAATCGAACCTCGACCGAATCATAGCTGACTGTTACAATCCACGACCATAAACCAATCAACCCTGAAACAAAACGCTTGAAACTAGCTCTTTAACACCTAAAATGAAACAAATAAATTGAAATATGCAATAAAAATATGTAAAAACATGATAAATATGCACTAATATGCATTTTCGCTAAAATATGCGCAAATATGCAAACGCATGTAATTCCTTGGCCTACATATGAGTATATTACTCGTAAAATAAGAAAGCAAAATTTTTGTTGACAAATTTAAAAGATTTAAAACAATTTTGTTCTTTAACGTTATTTTGAATGCTGCTATGTTAGCAGCATTCAAAATAACGTTAAAGAACAAAATTGTTTATGATTTTATGATTTTATCATTTATTTTTAATAAGTATTGAACTACGAGTATAATTTCGCCCTGATTTCTACAACCATACAAAATTATTTATTCATTGTATACTTTCGTCCCTTTAAACGTCATTTTTCAATAATAACTGTCTCTCATAATATTGTGGTTAATTTCAAGTAAATTATACATTCTATATCCTGCTGGTTCACCGAATAATTGTTAATTAAACACTTAATATTGATTAATTAAAGATTTATTAATCATTTATTACTTTCTTAAGACGTATATATCTATGTCAAACGGAACTGGTATAACGTACCTACACCACTTCCTGCTGATTAATATTTTATTGTTTAAACTTAGAGGATATGCATCTTGGTAGACCACTGTTTCCTTTTGTTATGGTGTTCTCACACTGAAATAGACTACATTCGATACAGACTATCATCAGTAAGATGTAATTGATTGCAGTTGTTTCGCATTAGCACACTTTATCATGAGAGCTAGTTTTCACTTTAATGTTTATCAATTCACCAATGTGTTGAAAGTAATAAAAGTACATATTACATATCTGTATCATTATCCCCTTTCAACAAACTGCTACCCATGATCTGTAGATGTTTGCTCTCATTATAAAGTGTAGTAATGCTAAACAACTCCAACAGACTCTACTGACACTAGTGGGCAAAGTCGGCAGTGTGAGAAACCAAATCATTTACTCTTTTGTCTCTATAGATGTTTTAATAACGCTCTCTATAAAAGTAAGTATATAATAGGTAACATAATTACCTGCTCGTGACACGTATGTAACTTGTTTCCAAGCAAAAACTTCCTCTAATTTTGACAGATCAGCAATGCAGATAACGACCTGCACCGCTAAGACAGCAAAACCGAGTCGAAACATTCTGAAAATAAAATAACATGTTTAAATCTTTTTAAGGAAGCATTACCATTAGACGAATTTTAAGCGAAATACTTAGCAAAATATGGCACAGAGATGTTACTTCACAAAACGTTATATTAGATAAAATCATTTACGTAGCAGGTAATTTTTATTATGTTAAATATTTTAGATTTTTATTCTGTTATTATTATGTTACAATTTATTTTTAATTAGGCCGAAAAGCAAAACCAATTATTAAATATACGTATAATATATTTTGTCCTATATCTTCATTTCTATAAAAGTGTACTACATATTGATAAAGTGGGTTACTAGAACTTTAGAACTCCTTATATGTTAAGAGATATTAACAATTAAAAAAGTCATTTTGTCTCTTAAATTATTAAAGGGATTCAACGTTGTACACATTCCAAATGCATGTGATATCACATCCATCCTTACAGCTCATAAATCTCTGTTATATGTATTTATATATCAAAATATCAAATATTATTTACAGCTATTTCAAGGAACAATAAAATTCCAATATTATGTCTGTCTTAGCAGGGTTAAATAAAATAAAAACTTATTATTCTTTGACTTGACTTGATTATTTCGACTACCAACAGCTACAAAATAATACCACAGCACTGACCTACTCAACAAATAACTAACGTTAAAATGCATTTCACGTCATACAAATATGGCCGATCATTTCTAGCGCTAAAACTACAATTCAAACTCTTAATTGTTATATCTCAGTCAACATTTAGATATTTAATAAAATAACACGCCAATACACATTTATTAACATCAATTTCAATCAACAATTGAAAAATCGACCACTAAAAAATGAGGACATAAGCCCATTGCTATTACGATTTGAAATGATTTCAAAGATCAACCACGCGACTCGGAAGTTCGGTTGTTTCCGATAGCATTCGCGTTGCACTCTGAACACTTGCATGTGTACATTTGATCAGAGATAACATTTGACTTGTATCTTTATATTATTACATATTTATTATTATTTTTAATGGGCTTGTGTCTCCAATCTTGAAAGTTGGATTTTAAGCTTTTTAATTTTTTTAAATATTTAATAGTTGACGGAGATATAACCATTTAAAAATTCAATTTCTCTTTTTCCGCTTATATTAAACTTTGTCGAATAATAATTAATCGATTGTATTTATTCTTGTTTACAGCCTGTATAATATCAAAACTTCATGTTTTGTTTAAGACTGCTATAATTAGTTAATCACGCTTGAGTTGCACTCATGCATCTGGCTTAAGCCCTCCGCACACGGCTCGACTGATTGCAAACTAGTCGCGCAACGAAGAAGTTTCCAACGAAAACAAAAAACGACTCATGTCGAGCCGTGTTTCGTGACTATAGAATTTTTAATAATAGCATAATAGGGGATTTTATTGTGTCTTATTGTCAGGTATTTGTATGTATGTTTTTAAATAATTTTGAAAAGTATTTGTGCACATCTCTACACATGATGTTCACCATCAAAAGCATGCAACTTAATTGCCTGCGACCTAGAAACACAGTCGCTCAAAACCGAACCGTGCGCGTTCTCTCACTAACAACATAGTTCCATTCTCATTCGGTTCGGGCAGATTCGGGGCTCGCGTCGTGCAATTAGTCGACCTATGTGGGGACGACCCAGTAAACATTTTGGAGTAAATTCGACTTAATTTCTATTACATATCATGAATTTTTTGTCTGGAACGTGTTCGTTTTCTATTCAGTCGTTCATAGGAAAGGTCCTTTTTATGAGCTACAGACATTGCAACGACAGTTCACTGCTGAATTAAAAGCGGAGTAGGTTTATGATTTATGACCGGATAATAAAAATATACCCATGTGGGAAAGAAACAGAAATACTTAATGAATGATGTTGGAAAAAGAAAGAATATTATTATGAAAAACTAACACAAAATCTGTGACAGGTAGAGAACTTGTAAAGCGTTAGAATAGAATTGTACGAGTGACTCGAACTTCACCAAATAGGACACTTCACCAAATTGTTTACTGGGGAAGGATAGGAAACGAAGATGACATTGATGTTCATGTTTCCCTTTTATGTTAAAAGGTATCAAAATAACTTATCAAAGAATAGTTGAATCAATTGGAATAATTAGTCCGGATAGACAAATTATTTAATATACGATATAATTTTATAGAAATGAAAACATAGTTCACAAGCCCATTGTATATATTTTGCGTATATTTTAATCAATTTGTATTTTAATGCATTATGGAAGTCTTGCAATGCTCGAGTGCTTCGGAATGTTCTCAATGTGCATTCGGTATTACTTATATTTTTTTAGAACAAATATTATTTTAATTATTTCTATTACCTTAATAGCCCAGTCATTATAGTAACTTCACCTCGGAATTCGAGATACCCAGCTGTAAGTCTGTAAATACTTGTATATTGACACCCTACAGTTGTCTCAAAACCTACATATGGTAGGGTGTATAAACCATATGTAGGTTTTGAGACAACTTTAGGGTGTCAATATACAAGTATTTACAGACTTACAGCTGGGTATCTCGAATTCCGAGATTCTTACCTAATATAAGCTTAAATGACTGGGCCATACCCAGTAAACAATTTGGTGAAGTGTCCTATTTGGTGAAGTTCGAGTCACTCGTACAATTCTATTCTAACGCTTTACAAGTTCTCTACCTGTCACAGATTTTGTGTTAGTTTTTCATAATAATATTCTTTCTTTTTCCAACATCATTCATTAAGTATTTCTGTTTCTTTCCCACATGGGTATATTTTTATTATCCGGTCATAAATCATAAACCTACTCCGCTTTTAATTCAGCAGTGAACCGTCGTTGAAATGTCTGTAGCTCATAAAAAGGACCTTTCCTATGAACGACTGAATAGAAAACGAACACGTTCCAGACAAAAAATTCATGATATGTAATAGAAATTAAGTCGAATTTACTCCAAAATGTTTACTGGGTAAGTATTATTCCCACTCACAGATTTTAGCTTTAAGTTTTTAACATACCTATTAAATATGTTTTAGCATGTAAAATCATACGTCGTTCGTCACTATTATACTTTATTCAATATTAATTACTATCTTTATTTAATATAAATTATTATATTTAATACTAGCTGACCCAACAGACGCTGTCCTGTTCATATTTAAATTTTTTCAGAATTCAACTGAAAATAAACAACAGAAGATTGATTCATAATTTGACAATCAGATGTCAAACGACATTTGCGCACATAGTATCAAAAATCGCATAGAAAAAAGCACTTTCAGTTTTTCCAGAATTGTACAATTTTACTTCGCTTAAAAAACTTACTCAGATTGTGACGAACACAAAATGTAGCAAAATCGATCCAGCCGTTAATTAATTTTTAAAACAGCAATTAATTTTTATTTATAAAGATAATTCTATTTCTGTATGTCACAAAATGAAACTTACATTTAAGGTTAAAATCTTAAATTTAAGCTAAAACTCTGTGAGTGTTTAAGTTATTTAAAGATTTACTAATTCATTCATTTATATTCACGGATTTACTTTTAAAACTAATATTGACATTTGTTTAAAAAAAGAGCAAATTGTTTAGCAAAAAAATTAACTCTATTGGAAGAGTATTGCATAAATAATTTTTGTAAAAATACCGGTGTAACTTCAAATTAAAAGTTGATGTCCTTGAAACAACTTCTACAAATAATAAAATACATATATTCTATATTCGTTTAAAGACAAAATTATTTACCGATATGCATCACAGAAACACACAGATTTTACAATGGGCTTGTATCCTATGTCTTAATTTCTATAAAAGTGGGGGATAAAGTGGTTTACTAGAACCTCAAATGTCCAATTATTTTTTAATAACTCCTTATATGTTAAGAGATATTAACAATTAAAAAAGTCATTTTGTCTCTTTAATTATTAAAGTGATTCAACGTTGTACACATTCCAAGTGCATGTGACATCACAATCCTTGTGTAAGGTTACCAACCTTACAGCTCATAAATCTCTGCTATATGTATTTAAATATCAAAATATCAAATAATATTTACAGCTATTTCAAGGAACAATCAAATTTCAATATTATGTCTGTCTTAGCAGGGTTAAATAAAATAAAAATTTATTATTATTTGACTACCAACAGCTACAAAACATTACCACAGCACTAACCTACTCAACAAATAATTGACGTTAAAATGCATTTCACGTCATACAAATAAGGCCGACCATTTCTAGCGCTAAAACTACAATTCAAAATTTTAATTGCTATATCTCCGTCAATATTTAGATATTTAATAAAAATAGACACGCCAATACACATTTATTAACATCAATTTTAATCAACAATTGAAAAATCGACCACTAAAAAATGAGGACACAAGCCCATTACATATGTTTGTCCTGTTATGTTGAACCACACACTATGAAGACTAAAACCAGAAAACACATTTGAACTCTTGAATATCTTTGTACTATGAAAGAGTTTGCTCATACTTAGGTCGATCATATGAAATGTCGAAAAGGTACACTGTTTTTAGACATACGATACGAACGGAAGGAAAATAAATCTGTTTTTTCGCGATTTTTAACTTAATTAAAAAATATAAAATGTTGACAATTAAACATGCAGGAGGCCAAGAAAGGCATTGTTTAAACGTATATCTCAAAAACACTTCTACATTTAAAAAAAAAAGCTTTAATTTAAAAAAATAAATAAGGAAAGTGTTGATAGCTTTTTAGTTTGTTTGACCAGTTAGTAAATAAGATACAAAGGCCCAGAGTTAATATTTTTTAAAGAAGTATACGCGTAGTGGGTATTGCTATCGCAACTTGGCAATTTAGTATGTTGACTATGCCTTACGCGTCTTAACATGTACAGCTTCCAAACATAAGTTCTTTTGGTAATGTTATTAAGGATAAATAGTAGCGGAGCCAATAAGGCGTAAAAACTTCACTCACCTGCGTGAAAGTGTGATTAGTGGTTTTTATATATGTTTTATAAATGTTGTTAAAAACCAACTATTGTAAAAGAGCCCCACTTTCAAGCTAGCAACGTTCTTAACTACATATTACACTATTTATTCTCAAAATTTCAGGTTTTCTAACAGGACGTAGGTCTAGGTGGTCTGGGATGTTGGACTATTACTGTATGGACAATACTCGTTGCAGTGAATAGTTTGCAATATTTCTGAATAGTGTGATTGTATTTTGTCTGTATATGCGTAGAAGGGCTTACATGTATTGAGTACAGTCGCTTGCTTACTCATGGTTAAAGTTGAGTACGTATTGACCACTATTTTTTTTAATATAAATATTAACAAATCAAAACTAAAATTCTTGAGTACTACAAGGTACTTATTTTTGTAAGAATTTACTTATACTAGAGGTTACCCCCGTCGCAAGCGACGACTGTCTTTTGTGTGTGTGGTTTTAATTTCATATCAAATTTATATTCCATTTTTAAATTGAAATATTTAATTCGTTCTATATAAATTTTACATATAAAAACAAATAATTTTTCATATAAACTGACTAAAAAAATATATTCTTTTTAACAAAATAAAAAATATTTTCAATTTATGCGTTTTTTGACCAACTTTTTTTCAAAATTTGGGATTTTTTTTTCGATTCGTAAATAAGTTACCAAGGTTAGCCTATATACAAAATTTCAACTTTCTAGCACAATTTTTACTATCGGCAAAAATTGCCCCCGTGCCCAGAAATAAAATTTTTGAATTTTGAATTTTTTCTTTTAATAACATATTTTTTTATTAAGTAATCCAAAATTTGAGTCTTCTCCAAAGTGTCCTACCGGGCCCCCTAATTTTCTCAACCCCCATTTCAAATTTTTCAATTTTTAATTTTCAAAAGTCTTAGAATTTTCTCTACGCAATTTTCAAGAAAATACGCGGAGCCGTTTTGGAGACACCATACAAATCGCTGGTGCATATAAACATATAAATATACACTTGGAATATTATAATATAGGATATTAGTTTAAAATTTTGCTTATTAAAGAGTTTTTGTTTACAAATATTTCTTATTGTATTGTTTCTATTCAACAAACCGCTGGTAAAAATTATATCAAACAATTTAAGTTTATTTAACACAAAAAGATATTTCTCCGCTAAACACAGTTACGTATATGTAAAGTTTATTTAACGTAAAGTAGTTTACCTTTTCTATAAATTTCTTTAGGTTAAGTTAATATAATATTACATAGCAAAAATTATCTTTCGACATAAATGTATATTATCTGGAAGGTTATGTAATGTTTCATATTAAATGTATATATTAGTAGAAGATTTTTAATGGTTTCACATTTTTTAGTGACATAATGTAACATAATTATGTAAAGCTTCAGTAAATAATAAAACGTAACGGTGGGTAAAAATATTATATTAAATAATAATACATGAGTTTACTTTTTGACTTTAACGGGCAATAATGTGAATATAGAAAAATAATCAAACACCTGGAACATTATATTATAAAAAAAAATATCTTTAACATCAAAAAATAACAAGACTAAAGTGAAACCTTTGTAGATCAAATATTAATATTAAAACAAAAACAAATATTAATTGGGGTTCGTTTAAGTAAAATATTACCAGTATTTAAAGTAATATCTATGTTTTATGTTTTGTGGTATATATGAATTTTTGCAAAAAACATGTAGATCGGAATAATTGATATTTATGTCTCCTTAAAACTTAAGTGTATCCAGCCTATTTACTTAGCTAAATATAATTTGATCCAGTCTGATTTATCTGATTCTCTGATTTTTAATATCAACGGTTTATCGATGGTTTAAGGCCTTGTACTATTCATAAGTTTGTGAAGTTATTATTTATTTAAATTAAAATCAATTATCATTAATAAATACAAAACAAAATTTTTTAAACAAAAACTTACATAATCTGTCTTACTGATCGACGCACATAGAACCACGGACTGGCACAAACTAACTAATAATTTAAAGGACGACCTCTTTAAGAAGACAACGATTCTCGCGATTCTCACAGTATCAATGGACGATAATAATAATAAACGATAAAGACAGTTTCAAAGACTCGGACTATTATACACTTCCACTGTTATTATGCCATCTCTGTCTTGTTGACACAGAAGTATATCTCTATTTCATCTCATTATAAAATGCAGACAAGGAAGGAAATAATGATATTAATACAATAATGCATTCTAAACTATTATAAAATATTTTATTCAACATACATTACAGTAGGGTAAATCCCATCTTTTATGGAATAGCTAAAATTTCAATGATTAATGTGCTACAAGATTAGATGTGCGTAATCAGTCTGATGTTTTAAATATATATTGAAATATATGGTAAGGCTAAAAGTTGACGGACATATAGTTACTACTTAAAATTTTAATTTCTGCTTTCCGGCTTCATTTTCAGCGATATTTTGATGTCGCACGATTATAGTATTACAGACTGTACATTCACATGTATTTACCACATTGGTAATATCAAATTTTGTATTGGTCGAAACAGCTGTAAGTAATATATCTGACTTAAGAGGCAATGTTATGCATTTTTTGTACATCCTGTTACGCAATGGCTATGGTCCCTGTTAGGAGTGTATTTAGAGTTTTAAATATTTAAGAACTTACAAAAATTATACTGTTCGAATTTTGTTCATAAAGAAATTCAATAGAAAGTGTACCAGTTCTCTGTTATATTGCAATGGTAACTTGATCATTCTTTTATATTTATAAGAATTTCTGATTTAAATTCCAATAAAAAATAGAAACAATATATAATTTTATATTACAATTAAAGAGAAACGATGTAAAACTAATAAGAATTGTTTTGTAAAATACATTTTACAAATTGTTATATTAAAACTGGTAGACTTCTATATTAAAAATTTAAAGCTATGGAACAAAATATATACCACAAACAAATTTCTCCTTAAAAATGTTGATTAAAAATATTGGATACAAATTACTAATAGAAATAAAGAAACATTGTTAAATACAAAACTAAAAATTTATAGTTTAGATAATAAAATTTATAGTTTACATGGTTTTTTAAATTCAAGAATAAATAATGAAAGAATACCCGCTCTATTTTAAAATTATATAATATTTGAAATATATTTATGCTTTTGAATTCCATCTCTGATTAAAAAATGTAAGCTCAACAGAAGCATCCGCCATATTTACTTCTGTGATGTGTGTTTGTGAAACATCAACTATCAACTAAGCTGCCATCGGCAAGTAAAATTTTTCGCGGTGTTTTTATTGTAGTAAATGCTAAGTGATATATGCATTCTGGCATAATATTTATTTTAAAGTATTCAAAATAACAAGACGAGATAATGAGTTGTAAAGACTCAAAAGAATTAAACATAAATTGCCTGAATAAGTGCGTTGACAACATGGGTGACGTGATGGGAAAAGGGAATAATATTCCGAGTGAAATTGATGATGTTTCAGCAGGTAGTGAAGATGTGGATGAGGTATGGAGAGAAATTGGGTGTCCGAATTTATTGGATCTTGCATCAAAAATAGCACGATCTGACCCCGATGGAATTGAAGATACAGAAGACCTATCTTCTAATGCAACAATGAGGGGCTCCCCAGAACGTAGTGTAAGATTTGTGACAATCTGTTGATTCTTTGCACTTTAATCCATAATAAGAAATATGAATATCTTTCATTACTTGAATATTAAATAGATAGTAGATTTCCTAGCATTCAATAACTTTACACCTAATATAGAACGTTTAATGTTAATATAGCAAAGTATTTCTTCAAATATACGTTAAAGTACACTTTTATAATTGTTGTAGATAGAATAGTTATTATTTATACTGTATCACTAACGTACTAATACTACCACAGGCTACTTTGAAAATCTCCGGACCTGAAGTTCGTGCGGCAGATCCTAAACCTATTCAGGCATCTGGTCCTTGCAATTGCGAAGACTGCGATAGGCAGAGGTTTGCAATATTTCAGTACAAGTCATGTGTTATATTTAACTTAGTTTAAAACAAAATATTGACAAGCTGAATTAAGTAGGAACGAGGAGCAACTGAAGATAATGCAGGCTTTATGGAACGAGCTACGTAATGTTATTCGAAACATTTACCAAACAATGTTGACAGAAACACAAATGACAATATGCGCTTGTTGTCAAGACAAAGCTGCAACATCACTTGTACGACATGAACCAATTATAGATAATGACATTTGTGACTCTCCAGAGAATTCGACATGTGAATCATGTGAAAATGAAAACTCTTATGAGCAGCATGGTCTTAAATCCAACTGCGGTTGTTTTGATCCTTCTGGTTCGTTTCTTTATATACATTTATTTTATTAATTGATATTTTATAATCTGTAGCCAATGTTTAGGTTTTCCACATAACCATTTGAGACCTCTCAGGAATGCGAGATGTCAAGATGCTAGAGTCTTGTATCTTGTTGACAAGTAAGTTTAAAAGTGGAAATAAATACTGTGACCCCTTAATTTTTACGATTTTAATAGAGCTACCCCTTAATAATATTAAGTATTTATATAAATAACATACTGTTTTTCAACAAAATTTATTTTAGGTTGTATAAAAGAGATCCACATCAACTTTTCGAGAGGCTTGAAGGACAAATACATGATATTGCAAAAGCGTTAAAATTTCGATTAGAATCTGTAGAAAAGGAACATAAAAATCTGGGCACGAAAAATTTACCGGAGATTTATATAAAATGTATGTTCACAACTTAGTAATTATTTACTTGATATGACAAACAATGATGCTATATATTTTTTTTAGTATTACTGGACTATTACGATAAAATGTGCTACGCAGCTAAAAGAGTAGGGCCCTTATTAATGCAGTTACAAAGAGGCCATTTAGCTAGGTTCTCTTTGACATGGGAACTTTTAAATAAAAGATTGTATCTTCATTGCGTCTATAGTCACCTTCAAGCGAGTATTGTAGACTATATCGTCAAGGTGCATAAAATTTAGTTTATTTTTAGTAGCTCATGGAGATTCGTTTTTCTCGAACTTTCAACAATTAAGTAAGAACAATGGTTCATAAGATTATATACAAATATGTTTGCTGATTAACATGTTAACTGTTTATTTTAATATGTTATAACTAATAAACACAAGAAATTTTTCTAATGTTTTTGTTAGTTATCGACTATTTACATACCTCCTTTGATTGAAAACAAACATTTACATTTTTGAATGAAATAATAATATGTTCTAATTTTAAATAGTTGAAAGGGGTACAACCGGATGGTTCGTCATACTCACATTTGTGTCATCGTTATATTAACTTTGATGAAGAAATGTCATTTATTGGAAGGATGTGGGAGGATGTAGGCTCTCTTCTTGAAGATTATAAGTCAGTTTCATTATGTTACACTTAGAATCTTAGTAATTAATCTTTGTATTTATAAGTATAGTATTATTTAATCATTACAGTTTAATTTACAGTCAAGAACAGAGGGAATCTAGAGAAAAGCAAAATAAATTAAAAGATAGATTTCAAGAATTAATTGATATGAGAACAGAGGAAATGCTTAATAAGGCCAAATCGATCAAGTTAAAGTATGGTTAAATTTTACATTTTAAACACTAAAAAAAGTTCATCTATTACTTAATCTGGTAAATGTTATATTAAATTTTAGAAAGGATGTGTCTTCCATTAACGCTAAAATGGCAAAAATGGAGATTTCAGATTTATTGTCTCGTCGGTATGTTTTTAATATGTAATATTTTTAAAATTAAAATCTTTTATTGGCATTCATATTTTCATTTTTTTTTTTGTAGGAGTTTTCATAGTCCAAATACTGAATTATCTTCTCCGGAGCGATCAGGTAATAATTGTTAATAGTAACAACCTTAACTATTGATAGGAATAGTTCAAGACGCCGGTAATACAGCGTCTTTATTTTATGCCTAACTATTCATAGCTTTGTCATTTGTTACAAATATCATATATTTGTCCAATTCTAGATCATAATAGTGACTGTGAAAATAGCGACTCTTGTCAATGTTCATCAGCATTTTGTAGCGGTGCAAGTGAAGTAGAATCTTCTCCTGATACTGGTGAGATATGTTTTGTTTTCTACTAATTTAGATAAATTAGGTTGATTTAAAATATCTAGGAATCTATTTGAATCGAATTGACTTATTTATTTATTGTTTCCGGTGTAGTATCGAGCAGTATTATTATTTTAATTACGTCTAAGTGGGATATAATTTGAATTCAGTTCAACTTGTTTATATCAGGCATAATTCTCGACTAATATTTGATGCTTAGGTAATTGAAATGTAACATTCCGTGGTGCAAATACTAGTGCAACTTAGTTTTGTTTTTACCACAAAAGAAATAGAATTTTCTAACAAATTTTATTTTATCTGGTACATAACTTGTTACTTTATAATAAACATCACATTTATGAAAATTCAAATCTTGATGAACAATTACAAACAAAACCACTAGTTAAAATGTCACCAAATTATTGTAATTGTTAAAATCCAATGGTAACAATGATTTTAATAAAATACTTATTATAAGGAATCTGTTACTTCAGAATTTTTTTTCTTTTTATTTATTCACTTATTTGCCTTGACTTTCTTTCGTCATAGCCAACGTCAAACATTTTTTAAATACATCTTTTATAATTTATAATTTAATTTATTTCAATAGTTCACTAATTAATTTCCGTCTGTTCCACTGTATAATATCAATTTCTACAAAAACTTATTTACAAATAAACGCTATTTAGTAATTATAATTTTATATGTTACTCTAATATGTATGTGTTCCTGTATTATATTATTTTTATAATTTCGCTATTTTTTTCTTCCTCTTTCTATATTTTCAAATATAGAAAATTTATTTGAATCCGTCATGAATGTATTTCTGTCATCATTTTTATTTTCACTACAATTTTGTGATACTAATAATTCAGGGTTGTATTGAATTTTTGGTACTTTTATGGACCTCTGAGAATTATTTTCTGTTTGTTCCTCGTCATTATCTTTTTCATTTTTTCTGTAATTGTTTCTTGTATTATAAGTTCTAGGTGTAGAATTTGTAATATAATTAATGAAACTTTGTTCTTTCTCATTCTGTTTAGTTTCTATTTTATTATCATTTATATTATTTTGTTTTTTAATATTTTTCGTTTTGCAGTTTCTATCTAAATATGTTCTTTTCCTAATGGGTGCTGGCTTATATGTTGGTATACTATTTTCACAACTTGTTAAATTTTGAGGAAAGTCCTTTTCATAATTAGATAATATATCAAATCTATTTTTTGTAGTTACAGCATACGAATTTTTGTCTTTCCAAATTTGAGGTATTTCAATAGCGGCTTCTTGATAACTAAGATTTCTGTTTCCCATTAAAATTTTTATTTCTTGTTGCCTTTTTCTTTCTTTGCAATTTTTATTAGTCGCATCATGTTCTTCATCACAATTTACACATTTTATAGTTTCATTTTTACATAAATACTTCAGAATTATTAATTGGTTTTTCAAATATTTTTTATTTTTCTGATTCTATAGTTAAATCATATCAACGATTGAAGGAAAATCTTGCCGTTTGTAAAGCAAAACAAGAAGAAATTAAGACTGAAAAAGAATCTGTCCCTCATTTGGCTCATATAGTATTTACGCCTCACATAGCACCACAACTCACATGGAAAGAAAGATTAGAGTGGTATAAATCAATAACAAAGCACTGTTGTGATGGACAGGACTGTGAAAATATTCCGTGTCTGGTTGCTAACTTGATACTGACAGATATGTTTCCAGACAAAACTGCTAAGCAATTATTGGAATGTTTTAAACCACCATTAGATAAACTGTTAACGATTGAAGATTTTCGTGTATCTATTGATAGTACATCAACTAATGGTGCTCCTTTTCGTAATGAAGTTATTAAGATATTGTCCCATTTGTTAGTTTTATATCCTAATGACGAAGGTGTCGAAGAAGGAGCAGATGGTGAATCATCATCATCACTTTCAAAACGAATATGTGAACTTTTATTTGCGTCAGATGGTTCACCTTTAGCTACTATAACTGCCTCTTCAACGCCCAGGGGTGATATAGTTTGCCTTCCAGGTGAAGTTAAGAAACGCCCAAAACCAATAATTAATGTTGAATGTAAATCAAATCAAATGAACGTGACTACAAGTCAGAATTCAATTCTAGACGAAATTAAAGTTAAAACTAAAGTATCAACTTCTTCATCATGTCCATGTAGTAGCACAAATAGTTGTGACAAGTTAGTAAAAGATTCATCAACCACTAAGAGTAACAAGATTCCAATACATAGTCCGAACTGTACTTCTTCACAGCATTCAGTTAGTAGGTCTCCGTCAGTAGGAACTACAGGGTCAGATAATGGGTCACTTTCAGCATTTCCGTGTCCTAGGCATGGCCTACGAAATCGGATACACATGCCGGATGTAGAAAATGAACAAGTGTAAGTCACAAATTTGATTCTATTTAATATAAGTAACAATGGGCTTGTGTCCTCATTTTTTAGTGGTCGATTTTTCAATTGTTGATTGAAATTGATGTTAATAAATGTGTATTGGCGTGTTTATTTTATTAAATATCTAAATGTTGACGGAGATATAGCAATTAAAAGTTTGAATTGTAGTTTTAGCGCTTGAAATGGTCGGCCATATTGTTATGACGTGAAAGGCATTGATTACGTCAGTTATTTGTTGAGTAGGTCAGTGCTGTGGTAATGTTTTGTAGCTGTTGGTAGTCAAATAATCAAGTCAAGTGAAAGAATAATAAGTTTTTATTTTATTTAACCCTGCTAAGGCAGACATAATATTGAAATTTGATTGTTCCTTGAAATAGCTGTAAATAATATTTGATATTTTGATATATATATACATATAACAGTGATTTATGATCTGTAAGGTTGGTAACCTTACACAAGGATTGTGATGTCACATGCACTTGGAATGTGTACAACGTTGAATTCCTTTAATAATTTAAGAGACAAAATGACTTTTTTAATTGTTAATATCTCTTAACACATAAGAAGTTATTAAAAAATAATTGAACATTTGAGGTTCTAGTAACCCACTTTATCAATATATAGTACACTTTTATAGAAATTAAGACGTAGGACACAAGCCCAATTAATGACTGATATTGAGATTTTAATTTTTGTTTGTTTAATATTTTGGTTCTTATTCCACCTTTGTTTAAAATATATTCCTAATATAATTTTAGCGTTCCCACCAATTCATCAATGAAAATGACACCTCAAGAACCAAAACCTGAACCGGCGAAGAAACCTGTACATCCCGTTCACAATTGTAAATATACAATTATTTATTTTTTATATTATACAACAGAGCTGTCTAACTACATACGTCTCGAAAAACGATTTAAGCGACCCTTCGTACCTTAGTTTTAGATGAAGTGTGGTTACTGGAAAAGTTGGACTGCTCTGTTATGAAATTAAGATTAGTCATATAAATGTTCTAATTATTAGGTTGTGGCGGCGAAAGTGAGTCGGGTCATATGCATTGGACACCTGGATCTCATGCAAAAGGATGTGGATGCTGCTATTGTTCTGTATACGATGGATCTCCGGTAATTATTTTTATAAATTACATTCTTAGAACAAAATATAATTTATTTAAAATAATAATAATTTAGAATCGTCTATTCATAAAAATACGCTATTGTGTTTTTCTTAGGGAATCTTAATTATTCATGAAAATGAAACATTTGCTGCTTTGAAATATAAAAATATATTAAAAATATTTAATTTTTGTGAAATTCTCATAATATAAAAATAATTTAATTTAATAATATATCATATCTGTTCTTTATATTTTTATTAACTGACAGTATATATATAATGGAAAAGGTAAAAAAGGCACTTTACTCTTACATTGTGAAAATATTTCTGTTATTTTAGTAAATTGTTAATGCTTTTTTATCAATCTCTGGCATTGTGCAATTTTATCAATTTATTGAATCTTTAAAAAATTAATTACAGTCCAACAATTCAAATAACGGTAATCGTAATAAATATAATGAGACGCGAGATCGATTACGAGGAAAATTAAAGAAAAATAAAGCGAATGCTCGAAATGTAGCAGCATGGGAAAATCAAGAACATCAACAATTACCGTCTCCTCCAGAGAGTTTAGATAATCATGTCAATGGTGGTCAGAATAATCGATTACGAACTGTTAGACATTCTGGTGACGGTAAGTTCCATTTTTTTAAACAATATTTATGTTAAAATATATTTCAGTAATAATCAGTAAGTGGCGGGGCTATATCATAATCAAAAAAAAAAACATAAATTTAAATAAACATAAATTTTTTTTTCAACTCTAAAATATAAAATGTAAAAGTTCAGAGCAATCAGAAAACTGATAAAATGTGTTTGTTAAAAGTACACCATTTTCTACAGTTATAAAATTATGAAATTACGGATTAAAATTATCAAGTGATTTTCATTTGATGGTGGACGGTATTCATCGATAGAAATAAATGAATAGAAGACCCACACTGATCAGTTTCTATTAAATATTATAGTTTTTAGTTTATTATTTAATTAATCTTTAGTAGTTTTGAATAATAATAAACATTATTTTACACCTTATATAATTAGTGGATTTTGGCCTTATTGAGCGGAGCCGGGATAGTCGTGATAGCAGTTCTGCTATTAGTTTTGAAGATCCTCCAGATGATAATATAAATAAGCTATGTGATTGGATTAATGGCGAAAAACCCTGTGGAAAAGACCCTTTAAAGAAAGCTGCGAAAAAAGCTAGACAGAAACAAAAAAAGGTATCACTCATTATTTTGATGATATTTTAACAAGTTACTTATGTTTAACATTTCTGTAAGAATTTACTGAGTGTTGATTTAACAAGTACCATATTTTGTTTATGTTGGACTGAGTTATTTTTCTTTATGTATTTTAAATTAGCAAGAAGAGAAAAAGAAAGAGAATGAAAAAGAGAAACAGGATGAGAAAGAAAGAAAAGTAGAGCAGCAACAAATGTATGTTGTATCGGATCCACCCAAAGAAAGTCCAAAATTGTTATTACCAAGTAGGTTGAACTAATATAACATTTATATATTGTATGTTATTCCGTCTAAGTACTAAGTATTGTATTGTTTATTCAAGCCTTAAAAGATGGTATGGTAAATATACGTATGCTACCTTCCGCTGTTCCACATGTTGCTGTGACTGCAGTTGGTAGCTCTCCGGACAAGAACAAGCTTCTGTATACATTAATCAATGGTCAAAAGTTTGTTCCAGGTTGAAATTCTTGTATTATTTTTTTTATAGTTTTCAATATTTAATTAATTGTATAACACTTTATAATATATGCAATAGTTAATAATATTTATTTTAATAGATCCGGAAATACCTGTTGTCTCTAAAAAGAACAAAAAGAAAAAGAACCAGGCTAAAGATGAAATTGAAACTGTGGTCCCCTTAATAAATCGTGAAAATTTAGAAACTAAATTAAATTCACAAACTGCAGGTAAGAAGACCAAACCTGTTAAAAACGTGCAATCTACAAACCCGGAGTTTATAAAACCATCAGCAACTTCAAAAAATATCGATAAAAGCACTACTAGTAAAACAATTCAAGAAAAACCTGCAGAAAAGAAGTTACCTGTTGGAAAAGTTGGAAAGAATGCAAAGGCTGAGAAGAAACAATCCGAAATATTAATAAAAGAACAATCTATAAAGAACGTAGAAAAGGTAGTGATAACACAAGGAAAAACTACAGAGAAAGCTACCGTTAAGTGTCAAGATAAATTTAGTCAAACTGAAGATAAAATAAGTACTATAAAACTGCAAGTTCCGACACCAGCGCAAATAAAAAAAAATCAAACTACTAAAGTGAAACAATCAAATCAAAAGGGAACTGATAAAGTTAAGTGTACTGAAAACGTTGTGCCGGTACTTCAACCCCAAGTAGATATTACTCAAAATAAATCATCTAAGAACAATAATGGGAAAAAGGAGAAATCATCAAATGGAACAGTAAAGCAAGTATCTTCATCTGAAACAGTAATTCTTCCAGCAAAGTCTAAAACAGCAAATGCTCAAGATAGTCAATCGAAAAACAAACAAACGACTAATAACACAAAAATTAATAAAGAAAATAGTGTTGGAAATGGCGAAGCAAAAAGTTCTATTCAGAATGATAATGAATCAAATAAAAAGTCAAATAAAACTATTAAGAAAGTAAATGGCAATTCTCTAAAGAAGGTTGATAGTAGTGAATGGACCGAAGTAAATAATAAACCGAAAGTTGTTTCGAAAACTTCAATTTTACCAAATGAACAGATATCAAGTAAAACTAAAAGCAAGAAAAACAAGAATAAGGGTAACACAGTAGTAAGTAATGCTAAAGTAGTTGATTCTTTATCATCGACTTTTGGACAGATGCGCTTAAATTCCGATATTTCCTTTGAACCTACGCAGTCCGCAGCGACTTTTTCACCGCAGAAGATAAAAAAAGCGCAAGTATGTGTATCATTTGTAGAAGAATGGATAAGAATGGAATGGATTAAATGCACACTAAATATTTATGTATTTTTTCAGAAGCCAGATAATTTCAGTGATTGTAGTAGCAGTATAATGCAGCAATTAGATCAAGGAGTTGAAGTTGATAATCTAAAATTACCACCGGGCATTAGTTTAACAAGGGTCAATCCTAAAGAAACAAAAGAGAATGACTCACGTCGAGCACAACAGGTATGTACATATTCGTAAATGTAGGAAGGATATCAAGTATTTCAATATTTGATGTTTATACATTTTATATTTCATCTATTTTATAGGCTGCTGCAAAATCTACTGTATATCAACCAATTGTAGAACCGTCTAAATCTTCCATTATGATAACAAATCCAGTGAGAAGTTCGGTTTCATTACCGCCATCGAATCCAATGTTCTTTAGTTTGGATAATAATGCTAGAACAAATACTTTACCACAACCTAAATCTTCATTACCTGTATGTAATACTAATGGTGTCATAGGAAGTGGAAAACCAAGCAAGAAAAATAAGAAAAAGGGTAATAAAAGTAATACGCAAACTGCTTCAACTTTAAATACTATACCGGCACAAGAAACTCAACCAAAAACTGTAACGTTGAGAAATCCTATGTTCCAAAATAGTATACAAAATCCAAATGCGGGAATGAACCGACCACTGCCAGATTATATTCCGATGCCGAAAACGGCAACAATCAGTAGAAATGGAGATGGTATGTATACAATTAGAAGTCCAGCTTTACAGCATGCTTTGTCTACAGGAGCTAACAGTTATCGATCGATGAATTATAAAAATAATTCTGCAGAAGCACCACCAGAAAACTCTGAATATTTCTCATATTTTTCGAGTGCACCAAGTGCAGGAGGTGGTGGTGGTGGGGTTATTGGTGAATCATTATATCAAAATGCAACTGCTAATAATAATGCAAGTTTATTTAGCAGCGTAGAGCCACAGGAGTCTAGCACAAGGTTTAATGGATATAACACAAATGAGTTTGGATACGATTCAGGTAATCAAACACCTGATCATGGATATTCACCAGTCCCTGGTTATCACAATCATCAGAATCCAACATCTTCAGTGTTTAATTCAAACTCTTACGAGCAATCCAACTTTAATTCATATAGTTCTTATAGTTCACAACAATCTCGAACGCAACAATCAGATCAACAACGTTTCAATTCTTTTTCAAACTTGGATAACGATAATTTGCATTTTCTTAACACTTCTACAAATAATCAATCTAATTTTGTTGAACCACGGAAGAATAATTATATGAACTCTTCGAATGTAGAAGGTGCCGCCCGTGTTGGTAACTACGTGCCGTACCAAGCAGGTCAAAGACTCAATAGCCAAGTGACTATTCATAATGTAACAGAGTCTGCCTTCAACCTTCCGAGATTTGTAGAAAATGGATCCCCTTCCGTAGAAATCACTAGGATGCCGAATCCCTCGGCGTACGGACAATTTGGAAGCGTTGGTGAAGCAGCATCATCCAGAAACAGAACGATTCCTAATGGGCAAGCAAACAGATACAAAAAGGAAACCGAGCCTGTCGGTAAGTTAAAAAAAAAAAAAAGAAAGTAGTTGATTTTGTAAATGACTGATATGGATAAAATTATACACAAGAATAATAATAATTGTTTTGTTGTTTGCAACAATTAAATAAATGTAATCGGCTTTTTTTTAATTATTGTAAAACTTTATAAATTGATTTTTCAAACGATCTATAATATTAAAAACACTAATGAGATAGTTTTGGACAATAAACTTAAAAAAATCTTTTCTATTATTTTTTATTATAAAAACTGAAACAAATTTATGTTCTAACAAAAGAAATTTATAGATAAAATAAAATAAATTTTTATTACAAAATGATTCGATATTTTACTTTTTTAAAACAATAAACGAAACTTCTAATTAATTTTTATTTAATACGAAATATATATTTTATTTTAATGTTTAGCAAATTATATGTAGATTTGTTTGTAAGAACTATATGATATGATATTATCGAACCAATTTTTTAAGGGAACACACGATAACAAAGGTGGAAGGTGCTCAAAATTGCTGCAAACTATTATTGAAACAGTTGATCGTTCTGACGATCTTTTTTGACAAAGGACACTTAACATAATTATTTAAAAACATGATGAAAAATTATAAAAACACTTTAGAAATCATAGTAATTATTGAAATACAATGAAATACCACGAAAAGTGTTTTCCTAAAGAATATTTAGAACCTCTCTTCGCCCTTTACTGCATGTACATTTATTGCAGTAATTCAATTATTTGAAACAGTGTTAAAACAATTATCCATATCGGGCATTTAGTAGTAATTAATTAGGTTTATTATCTATAAGAGATATCATTTCAGGAAAATCTTTATTTAATTTTTTGATTTACGCTAAAGTAAGACAAACCAATTTATTCAGGCTGTCTCACTATTAGTTGACTGTAATGACCATAGAGATATAAACATAGAGTGCGCGAAGGGTACATCCGCGTGTAAAGAGAGAGATAGCTGCCGAATGTCCTATCTGTCTTTCTAGTCGAACCGCTGCTCCTGGCTTGGCTGATTGGCTGTGAGGTAGGGGGTAAGCAAGCAGACGCAATGTTTGGCTAGAAAGAGACACAAATGACACTCGGCAGCTATCTCTCTCTTTGCTTTTATCGCAGTATTCAGCCTCTTGCGCACTCTATTCTTATATCTCTATGGTAATGACTGTCTCACACTGCAACTGTTTTCTTACGGCTTACGATTTTCTCAGTAGGGTGTAGTCGCATTAGCACACTTTATCATGACAAGAAGTTTCTATTTTAATGTTTATTAATACACCGTATTTATTTCATACGTCTTCATTCATAATAATATGGTTCGTGTATCTGGACATTAAAATACCGCACTAATATGTACTCAGACTCGAATAGATTCGAATCATAGTGCATGGTGCGTATACATACATATTCGTACATAACGTGAGCTGTACCAAACGGTTTTAATAAACATTAAAGTAGAAGGTTGATCTCGTGATAAAGATTAATAACGTGAAACAACTCGAATCTTCAAAAAGTCGTCGTCGCAAGTATTTTTAAAAAATATCCTCTCTTACAAATAGTCTTTCGATAAGAAGAAATCACCGACATAAACTGCCAACATTGCAAGATGTGTCATTGGTGATAGGATCCAGGAACAAATCGAAGCCGATGTTAAATGAAGTATATTTTAAAAAATTGACATTATATACAAGAATTATTTGCAATCGTAGGACATTTAGCCGTAAATCGAAAAATAAAATAACGATTTTCATGACTTTTGCCATTTAAAATATGATTTTTTTTTTGAATAAGATTATAAAATTTTTTACAGAAAACATATTTGCTCCAAATCAAATGGTAAATTTAAGTGAACTAGAATCCGAAGAACGTGACATAGAGTCGTTTAAGAGATTTAATTATTATTTTGAGCCACCAAAAAATAAACCTAAAATTAATTTAAATGTAAAAGACATAGTTCTTAAAAAAAAGGCAGGTTCAGGTCCTGACGCGGGATCAACATTCACCGAGTTTAACAACCCACAATACACAATGAACTATACGAACAACTAAACTAAAAATATTATTTGATTATTTTTCATGTAAATGTTATGCGTTTTCAGTCAATATACAAACCTTCAGAAATCAGTTTATGCTAATATAATAGGTAACTTTTGTCTTAGTTGATGAATATTGAAACATTCGTAGAACGTGCACGTGACCCCGGCCTGACCTCCGAAAAAAGGTTTTTTTTTGCTCTCATTGCATTGTTCATATATATATTTTGAACTGGTTGTAGAAATAAATTATAAATTGTTGTATATATAACAATCGTAAATATATACATTGCTATTCTATTCTTTGTTTGACGCTGTAGTAAAAGATTAATATAGTGAATTTTGCTACAATTGTTTGAAAAGATCATTTAGAACTTTGTATTCCGTTGGAATTTGTTTTTTATTAATGTATAAAATATTATTTAGTCTATATTAGTCCGCGTCAAACTTCAAAATGACTTCAAAAGATCATGGAGATGTTTTTTTTTAAGTTAACTTTAGTACTGCGATCCCAGAACATTTGTAATGTAAAATATTATGTAATTTTAAGTTACTAACTAATCACTTATTAATTAATCATGTTTTATATTTGACTGTAATAAAAAATATTACGTTATATAATATTATATAAATATATATTAAAAATACTGGACTCTAAAAAGTTTTCATGTTTAAATATTAGAAGAAAATGTTTTGCAAATAAACTTATACGAAAATTTAGAACATATGTGTTTCATTATACAAACAATAGATCGGTCGATTCGGTTACGAAAATTTGTTTCAGAGATTGCGTGACGAAGCACATATATTTAAAACAATAAAAAAGAAATTATTTTGGGTTTGTTATATTTAATTTAAAATATCTACATAAATATAAAAAGTGACAAATCGTTAGAACCATAGAACCATATGGTATACTTGGTGTGAATGCATGACTTCAAATTCTAATATGTTCAATATAATTTTCTTCAATTGCAATGTACGTATTCTTCTCTTCCAGCCTTTAAATGAGCAATCACATGACCGCCTTTCTTAATTTTTTGATAGAAAAATATGATTTCATAAAAATATTATATTAGATTCTGATATACATACGTTATAAAAACGAGCTGCTCTTAATACTATAAAATACAACAATAACACAAATATATAAACATTATTGCACGATATAGTCTTTATGACTCCTTAGACCTTTTAGTTGCTTTTTTAATTGTTTAATTAAATCTAAAGGTTGAACTAATATTGAGATTTCTCGACCAACTGCATTTAATCTATCTTTTACTTCATTGTCTTTGAAAAATAAATTAAGTGGTCGTCCATTAATTTCTGTTAAGACCCAACTTGTTAGAGACAAACCGTCACAGGTTTGTGCACGAGGAGGCAATCCATGTCGAGCTGCTAAACTGTTTGGAACAACGTCTACTATTGTTGCAGTATTGCTATCTTGAATTAAGCCCAAACACTGACTGTCCGACTCTTTACGAATTGCATAAACGCGGCCAAAAGGTACTCTGCGAATGATTAATTCTACCTGAAATTAAGAAAAATGAAATGGTATCCTGTACAAAATGTTACATTCAGGATTTATCGTAATATTTACGTATATGCCAACAGCTGTACGAATAGCTTTGTTTGCTTCAGAGGCAGTGTTAACAACTACTCCAGCTGCACTAATAAGGCGATCACCGATATGCAACGCATTGTAAAGCATCGGATGCTCTCGTTGTTTCCATCCCGAGATCCTGTAATTTAATAAACATAAATTTAACTATTATTTTTTAAGAGCCAATGGAAAAAACCATTACAATTTTGAAATATACCATACGGCACCAAAAGCATCAACAAGAGCAATTGATGCAACACAATCTTTCTTCCTAAGAGTCAATCGAACACCACCAGGATGTTGCATTTCTCTTCTTAATTGAAGAACCTGTTGCTCTCTTAGTGTTAATCTCGCTGGTATTCCTTCTGATCTAAATCCGGAACCACGTCTTCCATCTGAAATATCTTTTGTTAAAGCTATAATATTTCTATAAAAATATAAACAACTATAAAATAAAACAGACCTATAGAAACAATTCCTCGATTTAAAGCCACGCTAGCGACTGGACGTTGTGGCTCTGATGTTGACTGACTTCTTCTTCTACTTTCTCCTTCAACTAATCTTGCAGGTTGATACCTCATGGGAGAATCGTGTATATTTCTATTAGACTCCTGTGGTGGTTTTGCTTCAGTGCTAGATTTACTGGATTCTCCCATATTATTAGCATTTTCTGCATTTTGTTTATTTGATGCCCTTAGAGGTCTTGATATTTGTAGCTCTGTTAAACCCCTGGTCAACAAACGTGATTGTGGTATACTTATACATAGAGATTCTGCATTACTATTCTTGCTGCTTGGAACTGAGAATTTTCTTGGTTGTTGATTGATATTTTGCTGTAGGTGTGATGCACCCGTAGACGTAGAGCTTTCGTTAACAATATTCGTGTTCACACTTTGTTCGTTTATTTCAGTTGAAGTTACATTTGTATTTGCTAAGTTGTTGAATGCATTTGGATTGATAGAACGAAGCCGATTTCTATTAATCTGTAGCTCCGAATGACTGACTGATCTCTGTTGTTTACTTAATAATGAAAATTTTGGTGATTTTGGCGGTACTCTGCTTGCAACGTTCACAGATGTTACATTACTGCTGCTGGCAGATGTTTGTATTGGATTATGTGAGAGAAATACTCGCTCATAATGTTGACCGGAAGTGTTATTACTTGTATAATTACTACTGCTAGAACTGGGTGTAATACTTGAATTAAAGTTAGCTGTACTTTTAATACTGACATTTTGTTTAGCTGCCACTTGACCGTATCCGGGTGTAGCTGATTTAGCAGGTGTTATTGGTGATGCTGATAAAATAATTTCTGATTGATTTAGAGTCGGTTTTGACTTAATTATTTTAGGTTTATTACTTATACTAGGATTCGAATTAGTACTATTTGAGATATGCGTTGTTAAATCTATATTACTTCTATAACTTATATCTACATTACTTCTAAGTCTTGAGTTTGTATTTTGATCTATATTTAAATTATCACCTTGTCCCACCCACTCTATAGAGCTGGATGGAATAATCTGGACGTTCGTACTGTGACCCGTTTGTGGTGTCACATCAGGGACTAGGACGTTTTGATTTCTTTGTGTTGTGTTTATTGCAGATGAAGATGCAGATGATCCAAAAATATCAGCTGTGTTATTTTGTAGTGATACTATATTATCACTGTCACAATAGCTGTTATTTATTATTAGGGGTTGATTTTCTAAAGTATTATCTTGCGTAAAATTAAAATTAAATATTCCTTGAGAACTTGTCACTGGGATAGCAGAATGTGGAGGGTTAGATACTTGAATTATTGTTATGTTTGAGTTGCTGGCTTGCGGAACTGCTTCAATAGATTGTGAATCAGAAATAGCTACAGCATTAATATCGGTTGGGAATGATGATTTCAGAAGATGTTGACGTCTCCTTAAAGAAACAAATATATATTTATAGACACATAAGTATTAGATAACATATAAAATCATCCCAAAAAAAAATTACCTAGTAGATATTGAATCAGCAACGTAAAGTGACGTGTGCGTTGGAAAAGAAAGATGTACATTTTCATTATCACAATGCGTATTATCTTCTGTATCACTGTCAAAGTCTTCTATAATGCTTGAGTTAACAATGCTACTAGATTCTAAATTGATATTAAAATGTGGAGAATTATTATTAGTACTACTTTCGTTTACTAGTAAATTGCTGTTGTCTGTAATAGTATCATCACTATTGATGGCTTCTTCGGTAATAGTATTGGAATTACTGGCCTGGCTTATTGTTTCTGAACTGATTTGCGCTGCAGACGATGGTATGCTAGGAGGTACAAGATTGCACACTACAGTATTGGCTGAAGTTACAGTGCTGGAGGTTGGCGGAACAGCCTCAACTCCTGGAACCATAGCAGCCGGTACTGGTGGAGGCGCTGGAAGAGGGGATGTAGGATCACGAGTGGGAAGTAAAGGTGGCCGAACTTCTGGTAATCTACTATAGACATTTTCTCGCGGAGAAATTATTCGCATTTCACGTAATTTTGATCGTAATGTGTCCACCCATTCCTGCATTGATTCCCTGTTAACATATATGAATTTATTATTAATGAAAACATATAATTAAATTACCTAACTTTATTATTTTACCATGATGGTGCCATTAAGCGAAGCACTTCAGTGCTGAGCGTTACGACGAACTCATATTCCTGCTCATGGGGGCATATAGTAGGCGAAACATGTAGAGTAGTGTTTAAACACACAAACCAATCAGGCACATGAGTTGCCGACATTTTAACATCGCTGTAACCCTCTAAAAAAGCCTCTGTATCATCGTGAACACAAAACACAACCCAAACTCGATCTCCTTTCTACAAAAAAATTAGTTTGTTAAGTAAATGTATTTTAACACATAATTTCTTATAATTTAAAAGTATTTGTTATGACGTCTCACTTTTGATAGAGCTCCTAGTTTCTTTGTATCAGAAACTGCCATTCGTTTTAGCCATGCATTTTTATGAATCTCACGAAATAGGGCCCCCGACATTGCTACCTCTGTCGTACGGGACTCGCCCATGTCGCAACCAGCTTAGCATTAGGAATTCTGTATTCATAACATTTAATAAAATAAATTAACATCTAGAATACCAATAATTTTCAATGTATTAATAAACCAATTCACAGTATGAACTTTAGTTAAACTTATATCGTGAAAGTAAATGTATTATTATATATTATTTATTGTATTAATAAACGCATAAAAACATAATTAAAAAACGTACCAATTAATATACTTGACAGCTGGCCCAATTTGATGGTGTTACTTTTACTGCTTACCAGCTGTCATTACAACTTACAACATTTTTCATAAACTAACTAAAAATTATATTTATATTGAAAGAAGTAAAACTAATACTATTAATTGCACTTCCTTACTTAATTTTACCTTAAAAAATAACTTAAAATTTATATAATTTTGTAAATCACAAATGACATCACATTATTTTTACGCCATTTTTCTTATTTGCGTTTTTTGTTTTTTTTTTTCATAGGTACCAGCTTTAGAAAATGACAGCGATGACAGCTTAACAAATTCAAATTTTATTAAAATTCAAAAGGGCAAATGTACAAATTCTAAATGAGTTTGAAGGGGAATAGTGAAACTCTGCTTGTAAGTAAATTATTCATATATCGAAAAACTAAATAGAGCATATGATGTGTATACATACATAAATAATAATTATACTTATACTACAAATAACAAACAGAATGTAATGAACGAGTAAAACGATTTGTGGCTAGTAACTAATATTTATCAACATTATTGAAATTGATTATTAATTACTACACATTCTTTATTATGTTACAAATTATTGACTTGCTTATTTTCATACCCTTGTTGTTACATTCTAATATCATTTCCATAGCTAATTATAGAAAAATGTGTTTTTTTTATATCGATCTTCACTTATCGGAAATCGTTTAATAAAGATTTTAACGGAAGATAAAAATACATCTGATATGCTTTGCGCATAGTAACTAGCATTAATTATGATTATTTCAGTTATATTTCCATTGCATTACATTATTTAAAACATAAAACGAATGATTGATTAACTTATTTACTTACTTTAATCATGCCATCTTGTTGGGTTGTAATATCATTCCAATATATCTTATTATTACAACTTTTTGTATCAGTCGTCGTTTATCGTAGATTGTTTAATGAACATATTAAGATAAGATAACAGTAATCCTTTTTATATATATTATATTTTATACATTATATATTTTAAAAACAATTTTATTCTTACTAATTACATTTTTTTCAACAATGAAGGAGGATGATTGCAGGTGAGTTTTTATTTCATTTTTGTTCATATATTTATTTTAATTAGATAATTTCTTACCTATATATATAAAATATATATATATATAAATATAAAAAGAATCAGCACCAAGTAGTTTTCTAAAGAATTCCTAAAAAACACTTAAGTATTGTACTTAAATAAAGTTAGTTGTTTTTTCACTTTTTCATATAATCACTAAGTGCTGAATGCTGCTATTGTACATAGCATTGAAATTGATTAGAAGTAAAGAGTTTGATTTTGATTTCAGTAAACCAGATCTTGACTGTGGTAGTGTAACTGAACCTGAAATGAAATCTACTACAGAAATTTTGACTGCCATTAGAGGGCTGATGAGCAATGCGAAATTTTGTCCTCAAGCCATTCAAGCATATATCGTTCCTAGCCAAGATGCTCATCAGGTTCATATTTTCTAATATTTGTTCCACAAAGCATAACACATCTAGAGGTGTTATATAGATAAAGAATTATTTTTTCATATGTAGAGTGAATATTTAGCTGACAAAGATGAACGGAGACGATTCGTATGCGGCTTTTCTGGTTCTGCAGGAGTTGCAATCATAACAGAAAAGGAAGCATTGCTTTGGACCGATGGTCGCTATTATCTTCAAGCTTCTCAAGAAATGGATTGCAACTGGACTTTAATGAAAGCTGGTAGAGTAAATAAATATGCACGAGATAGAGATATGCGCATGAGACAGTCCCTTAAATAATTTTTTGAAATATAATTTTAGGACTTCCAACGACGCTGACTCAGGCAGCCTGGCTGACTAAGAATCTTCCAAGTGGATCTTATGTAGGGGTGGATCCCATGCTAATTTCGTTGACATCGTGGAACTCTATTGCTACTACTTTAGAAAAAAATAATCAATTTCTTATTCCAATTGAAAGAAACTTAGTGGATGAAGTATGGAAGGAATCGAGGAAATATCCTGATACTCCAATTTTGCCGTTAAACATTAAATATACGGGTTGGTATATATTTCAACTGTCTAGGAATGTAGTTGAGTCAACTAGTCCTGCTACAAAAAGCAGAATAATTGATAATATTGATATTTCTCTTACAGGTAGACAGGCTGGTGATAAAGTTGATAAAGTTCGCGAGGAAATGAAAGAAAAAGAAGCCAGCGTGCTCGTATTGACGGCCTTGGATGAAATTGCTTGTAAGTTTTAGTAAAAAATAAATTGAATCAATTATTACACGTTACATTCACTTTTTTGTATCTTGCAGATTTATTAAATTTACGTGGATCCCAAATTGAGTACAATCCAGTATTCTTTGCATATGTAATAGTTACGTTGAATAAAGTATTAATTTTTATAAATCCTTGCAAAATAACTAAAGAAATATTGGAGCATTTTGAAACCGAAAATCTTGAATATGAACTTCACAAATATGAAACAGTTAAAGAGAAGTTAGAAGAAATTGTAAGTTTATAGAACCGCCATTTATATCTATATAATATTTATGTTATTGTATTTACAAATTATTTTTAACTTTTAAGGTAGCTAGTACTAAAAAACTTATATGGATTAATGAAGCAGCAAATTTCGCTCTAAATAGTGTTGTGCCAGAGAAAAGAAAAATCGGAGACATTACCCCAGTAGAACTTATGAAGGCAGTGAAGAATATAACTGAAGCCGATGTAAGCATTATTCTAAAATAATTATCTATTTTTTTACAATTATAGGATAACTGAAGTCTACAAAATTCTAGCGTCATACATTTTTCAACAACCTTTCTTAATTTTTATGAGTGATCCTTTTTTCTGATCTTGTCTTCTATAATATATTTCATAATCGTTCGTGTTGCCAATATTCCAGGGAATGAATCAGGCCCATATAAGAGATGGAGTGGCTTTGTGCTGTTACTTTGCTTGGTTAGCCGAAGAAGTTCCAAAAGGTGGAGTTACTGAAATATCTGGCGCTAACAAATCATATGAATTCAGGAAGTATGTGTAATTTATAGAAATTATAATTTTTACAAATATAACATATAAGATAAATAATGTGTATTATTTTAGACTTCAAAAAGATTTCGTCGGTTTGAGTTTTGCTACAATTAGTTCATCAGGTCCACATGGTGCTATTATTCATTATCACCCGACTGAAATAACAGACCGACCACTCAACACTAGCGAATTATATCTTTGTGATTCTGGTGCACAGTATTTGTAAGTAGTCGATATTAGTTAAAGAATCAATTAAAAATTTGTATAGTTCTTTAAATATAGTTAGACTTATAAATATATTATATAATATGACTCAGGGATGGAACAACAGACGTAACTCGGACGATGCATTTTGGAACACCTACGGATTATGAAAGAGAGAAGTTTACTCGGGTTTTAAAAGGACAGATTGCTTTAAGGACTGCGGTTTTTCCAAATAAAATTAGGGTATTTAGATCGTAATCATCATCATGATGGTGTTACTTGGCTAATATGTTTATGAAAAATAAAAATATGAAATAATATATTTTAGGGTAATACTTTGGATACTTTGGCGCGTAAGTACTTATGGGATGTTGGATTAGATTACGCACATGGAACAGGACATGGCATTGGCATGTACCTAAATGTCCATGAAGGTCCTATGGGTATAACCTGGAGACAAATGCCAAATGATCCTGGTCTTGTAGAAAACATGTTTCTGTCAAATGGTAAAACTTATTTTATGTTTTCACTCAATTAACCTTATAATTAGAACCTTTTGAAAAATGCATATTGTAACTTTAATTGTTATTAGTTGTTTCGTTTTATTTATTTTATTTAACGGCTACCTATTTCGGGTCAGGTAGTCTGGCGATATGTATCATGGTTCTCTGCCACTATCCCACATTTTAATCGATCATTTTTGGTTCTATTTTAGAACCTGGATATTATGAAGATGGTCGGTTTGGAATCCGTATAGAAGACATTGTCCAGATCGTAAAAGCTGATTTCGTCTCTGGGGATTTTGCCGGACGTGGTGCTTTGGAATTTAAAACTATTACTATGGTTCCAATTCAAACAAAAATGATGATGCCTAGTATGATGACTGACAAAGAGGTAAACAATCAACTGACTGGTGAACATCCATAAAAATGTTAAATTATTGTTATCTTTGTCTTAGATTGAATTAATCAACGACTACCATAAGACTTGCTTAGAGGTTTTGGGGCCTTTGTTAAAGGAGCAGGAGCAGCTGCAGGCTTACGACTGGCTAGTGCGGGAGACAAGACCACTTACTAGAGATGAACATGTATTTTAGAATTGTTTTAATTACTTTTTTATATGATAGATCCACCATTGTCCACATTTATTTTTAATGCAAATATGCATCTGTTTTTAAAACAACAGTTACATAACTGGCTAACTGTAACAAGTAAAATTTAATTATTAATAATATATGCCTGCATTTCTGTTAATTTAAAATGAGGGTTCCTTGTCGTCTGTTCGATCTGTCTGTTCGAGTTGGTGGAATTTTATTTTTTCTGTATATAGTGTACATATACACATATACTCATTCTTTTATAAAAATTTACAAATAATAAATATAATAGGTAACAAAATATATTTTGTTTTTAATTTTAGTGCAAGTTGAGAAGCTTTAAGGCATGAAGAATTTATATTTGGGAAAACGTGTTATACTGAAGTGTAACTTATTTTAAATAAAACAAAATTATAAAATTATTTTGTTGTAAAATTATGAATAAAGTAAATTTTTATAAGCTGTAATAATCTCTTTGTATTATTAATTTTTATTAGGTGACGAATTGGTATATTGGAGGCCCCTGGTCTGCGAGAACTGTGTGACATTTACCGAGATAATTGCTTTTTTTTTTTTAATGATACCACGTACTGTACTAACTTACAACTGCTTACAACTAACAGTTTTTCTTCCTGTGTTTTCGGATTCAATCTGTAAATCAGCACAATGTTTTCTGAGTTTGGTTGTTTTAAAAATTAATGATTGATTATATTATAAAATTTATGAGGCAGTACAATATTGATTAATACTGTCAATCAGTCAATATTGTAGATCATTGGGTATAGTATCGGAACATATCAGAACATATTTTAAAAATTATAAACAAACGAATGTTAGAAATTTTTCAAAAAAATGTTTTCACAAAATTTTAATTTGGGTTTTTATTTTATAATGTTCATGATACAAATTTAATATTAATTTTTTACATTTGACAATAAACTAAAAATGACTTCTACTACAAACATTTTATCAGAGCTAAGAGCTCTCATGGCAGACAAGAAATATGATGTACAAGCGTATATTGTTCCAAGCCAAGACGCACACCAGGTTAATATCTGTTATTAGGAATGGATTATACGTTTTTATAAGACGAATTTATTAACTTTGTTTTTAGTATGTATTAGAGCACAATTTGTAATACAAACAGATTTGCAACTGGTTCAAAATTATTATCATAAAATCATATTAGTTCGATAGATAGAACCACAGACTATACTAAGATAGAACTAGATAAATAGTTACTTCACTTGAATAGAAATGGAAATATTATGATTCTTTTATGGAGTTAAATAAACAAATTTAAGTTAATAGTGATTCATTAAAGAACCTCAATTTCATTTTATTTTTATGGGCTATTGATTATTAGAAAAACTGTAAAAGCATTTGAAGACTGCGACTTTAAAGTGCGCTGTAATTTTGTATTGGTCTGATGTATTTATTTCAATCAGAGTGAGTATGTTGCGGAGAAGGATCAGCGGAGGCGTTATGTATCTGGTTTCACTGGGTCTGCAGGAATAGCTGTTATAACAGGAAAGGAAGCATTGCTTTGGACAGATGGAAGATATTTTCTGCAAGCAACGCAGGAAATGGATAATAACTGGACTTTAATGAAAGCAGGTAAAATAATGTCTTTTCTGTTCTCGACGTAGGCAAATAGTAGAAGGGAAGAAAGTGAGGAACCAATGACGTCGTATACTAAAGTCAATTTTTGTAAATTTTTACCCCTTTAATTATTGAAGAAAAAATAATGACTATTTCAATCGTTGAAAATTTTTATAATATTGATTGAATAAAAATAATTGGATATTTGAGGTTTTGATATAAATTCAATGGGTTTGTGTCCTCATTTTTTAGTGGCCGATTTTTCAATTATTGATTGAAATTGATGTTAATAAATGTGTATTGGCGTGTCTATTTTATTAAATATCTAAATATTGACGGAGATGTAGCAATTAAAAATTTGAATGGGCTTGTGTCCTCTGTCTTAATTTCTACAAAAGTGTACTATATTGATAATGTGGGTTACTAGAACCTCAAATGTTCAATTATTTTTTAATAACTCGTTATATGTTAGGAGATATTAACAATTAAAGTTTTTAGTTTTATTTAACCCTGCTAAGGCAGACATTATATTGGAATTTTATTGTTCCTTTTAATAGTTGTAAATAATATTTGATATTTTGATTTATAAATGCATATAGCAGAGATTCATGAGCTGTATGGTTGGCAGCGGCTGTGATGTCACAAGCAGTTGAAATGCGTACAACGTTGAATCCTTTTAATAATTAAAGAGAAAAAATGACTTCTTTAATTGTTAATATCTCCTGAAGTATAAGGTGTTATTAAAAAATAATTAGACATTTGAGGTTCTAGTAACCCACTTTATCAATATATAGTACACTTTTATAGAAATTAAGACATAGGGACACAAGCCAATTCTTGGAAAAGCTCATACTTCTCCCTTATTGTTTGGATTAGGTGTTCTAATTTTGTATTTAGTTTCTTCTTATGAAGTAGTTATTTGCAAGTTGTGCTATTTTCCAACCTAATGGTGCTTTACCAGCGATTATTCACTAATGCTCAATAAATGTAAGCTGAACCTACACATATTTAAATGATTCAATATGCGCTATGGGCTATAATAACTGAAACGATAAAGAGAAATGGTGTAACTGTATAAATTAATTATGCCTTCTTAACTAATTAGGTCTTCCAACAACTCCGACCCAATCGTCATGGTTGGTGAAGAATTTACCTTCTGGTTCCCGAGTTGGAGTCGATCCCATGCTAATATCGCTGTCGGCATGGAATGCAGCAGCAGTCAATCTACAAGCTGCGAATATTCAGCTAGTTCCAATCGACAAGAATTTAGTCGATGAGGTTTGGAGAGAACCACGCGTATATGTCAACAGTCCTATTGAACCATTGGAACTTAAATTTAGTGGTAGATATTATTTTTATTAGTTGCTATATGAATTTAAAGAGGTATTTTTATAAGTGTTAATGTCGAAATTATGGTTGAATACATAGGTATGGCAACGGCCCTGCATTTTTTCGTATCGTAGTAATGTCGAATAGCCTGATTACAATGGGCTTGTGTCCTCATTTTTTAGTGGTCGATTTTTCAATTGTTGATTGAAGTTGATGTCAATAAATGTGTATTGGCGTGTCTATTTTATTAAATGTCAGATATTTGTTGAGCAGGTCAGTGCTGTGGTAATGTTTTGTAGCTGTTGGTAGTCAAATAATCATGTCAAATCAAAGAATAATAAGTTTTTATTTTATTTAACCCTGCTAACTCAGACATAATATTGGAATTTATTTTTATAAATACATATAGCAGAGATTTATGACCTGTAAGGTTGGCAGCGATTGTGATGTCACATGCAATTGGAATGTGTACAACGTTGAATCCCTTTAATAATTAAAGAGACAATATGACTTTTTTAATTATTTAGTTATTAAAAAATAATTGAACATTTGAGGTTCTAGTAATCCACTTTATCGATATATAGTACACTTTTATAGAAATTAAGACATAGGACACAAGCCCATTTTTCGAAGCTGGACCTGTATTTCTGAGTCTTGCGAGCAATGGTCGTGATCAAACATATTTTTTGTAAGAGTGAAACATTTTACGAATCACTTTTAAAACAGTATTTCTGTACTTTTCCTCATAGCTCGGTCAAATTAAACCAAAAAATAAGAGTAAAGTTACATAAATTCCCACCTAGCTGAAAATCGGTAAGATTGTTTAAAATATCATTAAAAACAAAATTTGAAAACTCCCCATCTTTCCCCTGTACGGAAAAAATTTTATTCAAGGTCAAAGGTCAAAGAAATGAGTTTTTCGCGATTTTCAGCAAAACGGTAAGTTTTATCATAAATACTAAAAAATTTATTAATACTTTTTTCTCTACGAGCTACCGTTTTTGAGATATAACGATTCAAAAAGTTAGTTGAGAACGGATACTCTATTTTTTGTTTTCTATAAGTCACACTATATCGCCTAAATGCCGATTCCTATACTGGGTAGAGTTCTAGAATATCGTATTCGAATGACATACGCTTCGGATCTAAATTGTTTGTAGGGAAGAGAACGTGTAAGGTACATTTTTGGTTAACATTAATACATTTACTAAAAATTGTTATAGAAATTACCAGCCGGTTCATTTACGCCATGTGAAAAAGTGATATATGTCCCGGTGGATAGAAACACGAACCAGAGGAACGTTGCGAGACCTATGTTTACGACCATGGTTGAAATGGGCTTGTGTCCTATGTCTTAATTTCTATAAAAGTGTACCATATATTGATAAAGTGTGTTACTAGAACCTCAAATGTTCAATTATTTTTTAATAACTCCTTATATGTTAAGAGATATTAACAATTAAAAAAGTCATTTTGTCTCTTTAATTATTAAAGGGATTCAACGTTGTACACATTCCAAGTGCATGTTACATCACAATCCTTGTGTAAGGTTACCAACCTTACAGCTTATAAATCTCTGCTATATGTATTTATATATCAAAATATCAAATATTATTTACAGTTATTTCAAGAAACAATAAAATTCCAATATTATGTCTGCCTTAACAGGGTTAAATAAAATAAAAACTTATTATTCTTTGACTTGACTTGATTATTTCGACTACCAACAGCTACAAAACATTACCACAGCACTGACCTACGCAACAAATAACTGACATTAAAATGCATTTCACGTCATACAAATATGGCCGACCATTTCTAGCGCTGAAACTACAATTCATACTTTTCATTGCTACATCTTCGTCAACATTTAGATATTCAATAAAATAGACACACCAATACACATTTATTAACATCAATTTCAATCAACACTTGAAAAATCGACCACTAAAAAATGAGGACACAAGCCCATTAACAATAATTTTGTCCTTCATAAACTGGTAAATTTATTTGAGCTCCGGGTCTTGCTTATATGACATAATGACGTAATAGAGTGTATTATTACTTAAGGCATGACGTCCGGAAATAAGGTACAACTCGTGCGAGATATCATGAAGAACAAAAATGCTGAGGTGTTAGTTTTAACCGCACTGGATGAAGTGGCATGTAAGTATTACATAGTCGTATTTAGAACCCGAGAGAAATCCTGTCACGGAATGAAATTTGAGCAAATAGTAGCCTTTTTTATTTTTTGATTGGGTTCTCATCAGACCTTTCTTGTTTTTGGCTTACGTTATTCACTTAGAGCATATATATATGGAGATTGAGTAGCCTCTATTTCCTGTGTGTTCAAAATGTGTTCGAGAGAGAAAGATATATGTTCGTATTTGTTCTCTATGCGCATGCGTCGAAAGTGACAGCTGTCTAGATAGGATAATGCTCTCTCGCTCCTACTCATAGCGGAATTAAAATTGGGTCTAGGGGGTGTTTGGCCACTGTAATTATGACTTAAAATTAAAAAAAAAAGATTATAAAACTTCTTAAAGCATCATTCCCATTCACTGTTTTGATATTTAATTTACTGTTTTATATTTAATATTGTAATCTAGATTTTAGGTTCTCGTTTAAGCATTCCTTTTCACATTTGTGTTTTAATTTAAGTTTAGTTAATTTAGTTGCTGCGTATGTTCGATAGTTCGACAGAATTGTATATGAAGTAATTAAAATTCCTATTTTTAATAAAAATTAGTAATAGAAATTGTTTTCTCTTCTATATTTTTCAAAAACTGATATTACCCAGTAAAAATTTGGTGAAGTGTCCCTTTTTGCGATGTTTCTATCACTATTTCACTTCAATTATACTTCGCATCAACTTTATCTTCATTTGTATTCCGACAGGTGGAGTGGCTCCGTCATCTGTAGCCGATAAAACAGACATTTCATATGAGCGACTGTGAGAAACTGAACTATAAATGAACTCTTTCATGACAAAAAAATTATACGCATCTTCAATATGATGTCAAAGGGACTCCAAAATGTTTACTGGGTAAACTTCTTTTAAAAGTAAATCTTACTGCATTTTGACAGATTGTCACATTTTGGAGGTTATAATATAATATAGTTTTTCTTAATTTAATGTTTTTAATTTAAAACATTGGATCTTGTAAGGTGTTAAAAAAAATAAGAAAACTTAAAAACAAAATTTAATTAAAAATGGTACTGTGAATGACTACGCGTATTGCCATATTCTAAACAATTTAAATTAAATACAAAATACAAAGTTAAATTAAAGCAGTGAGTGGGAATGATACTAAAGAGTCCCTTTTAAGAAATATAAAACTTTTTTAAGCAGAAATTCTTTTAAAATAATAAAAGAATAACGTTTTAGATTAAATGTTATTAAGTTTTTGCTAATTAGTAGTAAAATATTACATCAATGTAAGGTAACATTCATGAATTCATGGATTCATGGTTTCTGTTTAACGGGAATGATAAACTTTTAAATATTTCAGATTTATTAAATCTTCGGGGTTCGGAAATTACCTACAATCCATTGTTTTTCTCGTATATAGTATTAACTGAAACAAATCTATTTTTTTTTGTAAATCCTTGTAAAATAAATAAAGAAGTTAGGGATCATTTTGAAAAGGAAAAACTTATCTACGAACTGTGCAACTATAGTTCTATTAAAGAAAGACTCACTGAAATTGTAAGTCGATTCAATGATTCATTTGTTATCCCAGTAAACAATTTGGTGAAGTGTCCTATGTCTTAATTTCTATAAAAGTGTACTATATATAGATAAAGTGGGTTACTAGAACCTCAAATGGTTATAATTATTTTATTAATAACTCCTTATATGTTAGGAGATATTAACAATTAAAAAGTCATTTCGCCTCTTTAATTATTAGATGGACTCAACGTTGTACAACATTCCAAATGCATGTGACCTCACAACCGCTAGTTGCTATCTCTTTTATACCACAGACCGTAAAAAATATATATTCTTGACAGAACTCTGACAAGTTTACAGGTACCAACCTTGTATATGTATTTATATATCAAAATATCAAATATTATTTACAGCTATTTCGAGGAACAATAAAATTTGAATATTATGTCTGCCGTAACAGGATTAAATAAAATAAAAACTTATTATTCTTTGACTTGACTTGATTATTTGACTACCAACAGCTACAATACATTACCACAGCACTGACCTAATCAACAAATAACTGACCTATACAATACATTTTCTGGTCAAATGACCGACATTTCTAGCGGTAAACCTATAATTCAAATTTTAAATTGCTATATCTCGGTCAACATTTAGATATTTAATAAAATAGACACGTCAATACACATTTATTAACATCAATTTTAATCTATAATTGAAAAATCGGCCACTAAAAAATGAGTACGGAAGCCCATTGTATTTGTATTCCGGCAGATGGAATGGTTTCGCCATTTGTAGCCGATAAAATAGACATTTCATATGAACATTTCAATATGATGGCCAAGTGACTCTAAAATGTTTACTGGGATGATATATGTAGCATTTAATAATTAATATTTGCTATTAAATTCATAGATTGCAAACAGCAAGCGTTTTGTCTGGATTTCCAGCGACTCTAATTATTCTTTGAATAGTGTGGTACCCGAAAATCGAAGATTGTCGGAGAATACTCCTGTAGAAATTATGAAAAACACCAAAAACGAAGTGGAAGCCCAAGTAAGATTCGAAGCTTTGTCTGCGGTGGGCTGAGCATTAGACTTCTAGAAGAATTCTATGCTGAAAGAATTGCTTCATATTTATAAATATATATATATATTTTTAATTCTATTTTTTTAAATGTTTTTGCCATTTGGCACTACATTCTTGTGCCTTTACTCATTTATTTACATGTCATTGTGCTTAATGCAAACGAAATTCACTCCTTCCAAATGAAAAAAAAAAAATTATCTTTATAAAAATAAAAACAAAACTGCTACTGCTACTGCTTTGCTCTTCCTGTTTCTACCCTGCCATTCCTTCCTTTTCCTTGTTCCTTTTCTCTATCTCCGCTATCCACCTCTTCCCTTTACTGTCTCCCTTTAATAACTGTACAACATTCTTTTTGCTTATTACCTTTTCTCACATGAAAACTTAATGTGCTCCAATGTTTCGATCTCCGTTCCGCACACTCTGCACATCCTTTACTCGCTATTTGCCCAGTATCTGTTTCCTTTCTCATGTTTTTAGTATCTTTTTCTCTTAAGTATTGTGGTATCTATCTCTCTCTCTCCCAAATCCTTTTATATCTTTTGTTATAATTGCTATTCTCAATTTTTTCCATTCTTTCCTGTTGTTGTATTTCTCTGTCTCTTCTCCATAGCTCCTCTTCCACACCTGTGCCTTCTTCTCTCTGCCTTCTCTGTCGCCATTCTATTCTTTTCAAAATACTCCTTTCTCTTTTTCGGTCCTCCTCCCCCATCCTCCTTTTTACTCTCCTCCCTAATTTTCCTTAGGATTCCGCCTTTAGCGTTACTCATTTTCTCCTCGAACTTGACTGCTCTCCTTTCTGTTTTTATTCTTATCTTGTCCCTTTTCAATTCTTCCATTATCATGTATGCCGGCGTGCACTTGTCCAGCCCTAGTATCCATTTAATGTATCTCTGGATTCTCTCCAATTTCTCTTGCTCCTTCCACCCCCATATCTCTGTTCCGTACATCATCATACTCGTTATTAGTCTATCAAACATATATTTATAAATATATATAAAAATTATATATTTTTTCAGTCGGAACCTCTTATTGCGAATTATCTGTTTTCTTTTTTACTGGCTTAGCAATAGCAAATTAGGGGTCATTCATAAATTATGTGACACAAGTGTTATGGGTTTTTAACTTCCGGTTGCCATAATCAAGGCTTGTCAGTGGCGGCCGTAGGGGCTCTTGTAAGGGCTCGCACCTTCGTGCAACAACCTAATTAGAAAAAGTCATTACTATATATGTATTTGAATCTCGCGCCTTGTTTTAGAAAACCCGCGTGAATCTCTGCGTATATCACGTACCTTAGTATATCAGCATTAATATTTGTCGTCTTTGTGCTTGTTAACTTTTTGTTAAATTTCTCGTCAATCACTATCAAAAATACTTACTTTTAATTTACATAAATTACATAAAGAACAAGTGCTTCTCAATGGCTAACGCCTTCGCTGATGCTTAAAGAATTAATTTAGGCCTGTCTCAGTATGGCACCGTAATTCAACGAATTTCGGCCGCACATATTCGTGGTACTACGCTTTATCTATCCGAACCCTGTATATGTAATGAGACCTCGCACACTGCAAGCGGCAAAGCCGTCCGAATACGGTACCTACCTCTCACATTAGAACCGTACAACAGCGAATTTTAATCAAGCGTTACCACAACCACAACACCCACCTATCCGAACCTTTGTAAATGCAAACAGCCGACTCAGACATACCTAAGAACGCTCGTTGTATCGCTTCAATCCCCTTCGTTTGGGATCAATCGGCGACATCGCTTTGTGAACGATACAAACCACCAAACAAATACGATAGAACTAAATTAAAATTCACGTCAACCAGAACTCAGATATATAATAAATGCTAAAATCTCTTTAATACCAGTAGTGTATCGATAAAAATTAAAGTAAAAGTTTTCTCTTATGATAAATTATGTTAGTGCAAAACAACGCCAATACACCCTACAGTACACAAGTTGCTTGGGGTACTGTTGATCGGCACGGGGTACATATGTATAGTGACACATACAGTCGGTTTGCTTTGAGAATAGTAGCCGCTCATCCAACTCGCCGATTTACGTTCGAATTCGTCGTCGCTTAAATACGGTGCCATATTAAGGTCATTAATAAATTACGTCACACAAATTTAATGGTTTTCTAACCTCCCGTCTCCATATTCACTGCTTGTCACACATTGTAAACTCTTTTCCCCATTGTGACGTCACACATTTGAAAAATTCGTATATTTTCCTCCCTTCTTGACAGTCCTTCTCACATTTTGGGAACCTTCTCATCCCTCTTGAGTACAACTATGCAGTAAACACATTTATGTAGCATTTATATAAAATTTGCTGTGCTATGCTATCCCACTAATACTAATACTGGTAATTATGTAGACATGTATGTGTATGTGTTTAGGGCATGGTCAACGCACACATTAAAGACGCAGCCGCTTTGTGCTGCTACTTCGCGTGGCTGACCAAAGAAGTGCCTAAAGGTGGGGTGACAGAAATATCAGGAGCAGAAAAAGCATACGAGTTTAGGAAGTAAGAAACTTTTTATTTATTCCGAAAAGGATTTCTTATTATATATTAACGGATGTATACTTTTTAGACTTCAGAAAGATTTTATGGGGCTGAGCTTTACCACAATCAGTTCTTCTGGACCAAGTGGAGCACTAATTCATTACAATCCGACGCCGGAAACATGCAGACCAATATCGACTAATGAGTTATATCTTTGTGATTCTGGAGGTCAATATAGGTAACTATCTAGCAACAAACGGTGTGTACTATAATCAGAGGCGTAGCTACCGCCGGGCGCCAAACGTGTGTAATCAAAAATTTGTATTATTAGATATATTAATTTCCCAAACTGAAAAGATTTCAGAGCCTCTGTGACCTAAGTAGTATGTTCGAAGTTTTACAACCGGAGAAACTCTTATCTTTTTCAAACGAAATAATAAAAAACTATGCCGGAAAACTGTCTGCTAAATACAGTAAAGACATGTCAGTTGATCTTTATGAACAATTAACTGCTTAAAAACTTGCTTAATATCTGAAATTTAGAAGGTTTATTCCATTAAGGAACTCCTGGAATTATTGCTTATAAAATTTAATAGATTTGCATCCAGTTTGAGGTTTTTCGAAATTAAAACTAAAAAAATAATTATCTAATGACTTCTATGGGACAGGAAAGGCTATCAGACTTGTCTCTTGTCAGATTTAATAAATAAATTCGCCGAACAAAGGCAAGAAAAGTGTATATTTGATTTGAATTGTTTACCCAGTAAACATTTTGGAGCATTTTGGAGTCACTGACATCATATTGAAGATGCGTATGATTTTTTTGTCATGAAAGAGTTCATTTATAGTTCAGTTTCTCACAATCGTTCATATGAAATGTCTGTTTTATCGACTACAGATGACGGAACCACTCCACCTGTCGGAATACAAATGAAGATAAAGTTGATGCGAACTATAATGGGCTTGTGTCCTCATTTTTTAGTGGTGATTTTTCAATTGTTGATTGAAATTGATGTTAATAAATGTGTATTGGCGTGTTTATTTTATTAAATATCTAAATATTGACGGAGATATAGGAATTAAAAATTTGAATTGTAGTTTTAGCGCTAGAAATGGTCGCCCATATTTGTATGACATGAAATGCATTTTAACGTCAGTTATTTGCTGAGTAGGTCAGTGCTGTGGTAATGTTTTGTAGCTGTTGGTACTCAAACAATCCAGTCAAGTCAAAGAATAATAAGTTTTTACTTTATTTAACCCTGTTAAGGCAGACATAATATTGGAATTTTATTGTTCCTTGAAATAGCTGTGAATAATATTTGATATTTTGATATATAAATACATATAGCAGAGATTTATGATCTGTAAGGTTGGTAACCTTACACAAGGATTGTGATGTCACATGCATTTGGAGTTTGTACAACGTTGAATCCCTTTAATAATTAAAGAGACAAAATGACTTTTTTAATTGTTAATATCTCCTAACATATAAGGAGTTATTAAAAAATAATTGAACATTTGAGGTTCTAGTAACCCACTTTATCAATATATAGTACACTTTTATAGAAATTAAGACATAGGACACAAGCCCATTGAAGTGAAATAGTGATAGAAACGTCACTAAATAGGGCACTTCACAAAATGTTTACTGGGTAGCTAGCTTAGTTCCTAGGAGTATTAATTGTAAGTAATAACGTATAATCAATATATAATTATTTTACTTCAATGCGAGCGTTTTTATTCCTTTTGTGAAAAGTCTTTTCCCATCATTTGGGCCCCCAATAAATTTTGGTACAGGACTCATCTATGGCACGCTACGCTACTGACTAATATAGTTTAAATAAATATATTATAAAGATTAAATAACAAGAACCGGTCCATGCAACAGTTTAAGCAAACACAACTAACTCTGCTCACTAAAATACAGGCTGGAAGGGAGACAGATGATTCTAAACAGTGGTGCCAACAAAACGTAACTGACTTTATTAATAAAATTAGAGAATAAACTAAAATAAATCAAAAAATAGTTTTATTATTAATCTAATAGCAGATTTTACGCCATATTGTCAATGCTATTTAAATCAACTATACCTGGTTTTGAATCCGTTCCACTTCATTCCTGGTTTTGTAACCGACCGGATTTTTTAATTCAATTTTTTATTATTTAATGTTTGATTTTTCACTCGTAAACCACATAGATTTGTATGAATTGACGAGCTGAATCCACCGATACCAATAACTCGATTTTTTGATTTTTTGTAAGATATCGGGCTTTGCTATGGGCTTGTGTCCTATGTCTTAATTTCTATAAAAGTATACTATATATTGATAAATTGTGTTACTAGAACCTCAAATGTTTAATTATTTTTTAATAACTCCTTATATGTTAGGAGATATTAACAATTAAAAAAGTCATTTTGTCTCTTTAATTATTAAAGGGATTAACGTTGTACACATTCCAAATTCCTTACAGCGTTGTAGTAATGTTTTGTAGCTGTTGGTAGTCACAATAATCAAGTCAAGTCAAAGAATAATAAGTTTTTATTTGATTTAACCGTGTTACGGCAGACATAATATTGAAATTTTATTGTTCCTGGAAATAGCACTAAGTCGCATTGTGCTCTGTAATTTAAAACACCAATAAAAAGACATCTTGTCAGCGCCTCTTTCATCTTCATCTCTTTTATACAACAGATTGTATACTCAAAAGTTCAGATACTACTTACAGCTGTTTCGAGCAACCCATAAAATGTTAATACTATGAAATGGATACTTGACTTATGGATAATGACATGACTGATTTTATTCTTTGCAGAGATGGCACTACTGACGTAACACGTACGATGCATTTTGGAACACCCACGGATGAGGAAAAGGATAGATTCACCAGAGTTCTAAAAGGTCAAATTGCAGTACGATCAGCTATTTTTCCAAATAAAACTTTGGTAAGTTGAGTGTAGTATGTCCACCATACGTCAGTAAATTTACGCTGGATATAAATGAACTTGAGATTTACGTATCCAGAGTAAATTTGACAATAAGTGCGCACTTGTTGTGCTTTGCTCAAATTTCTTTTAAATATAAGGGCATCGTTTTTGACGGAATGGCAAGAAGATACTTATGGGATATTGGTCTAAACTACGCCCATGGTACAGGGCATGGTATAGGAATGTTCTTAAACGTCCATGAAGGGCCCATTGGCATAAGCGTGAGAATACGGCCTGGAGATCCAGGACTCTCGGAAAATATGTTTGTTACCAATGGTAATAGAGCAGTTTTAAATACGAGTATCTTAAAGAGGTACAGGACGTTAACGTAAATGATGAAAACCTTGTGAAATTTGGAGGATCGATACAAATAGTTAAAATACATGCTGTCTCAAAATTTTAGTTACCTAGGGTACCTAGTTTTCTTTTACAAATCATAATTTTTAGCTCAATTTCCACATAATATAACTTTTAACTATTAAAAAATGGTGACACGGCTTTCAAAAACTTGGTGTATATAAAATAATCTTTTCTTTAACTATAGCAAAAAGAAAATTATCAAAAGGATACCTATATACGAAAATATTTAAATAAAACCAGTAAGAAACAGTAAGTGTAGGTTATAAGCCGGCAACGTTGCAAATCCCAATTTGAGCGGGAAATTCAAAATCGGAATAAATATTATATAAAATATAACAATTTATTTGCCAAAGAACCAAATCACGCATGCGTCAACACACGTAAATTTACAGCGTTGCCAAATTTATTATTCGTTTTTCAAAATATTTAATTTGAATTTAAATTGAATTAATATAAATTTGATATTAATTATAGGTAATTTTTCATTTATTAAACTATTATATGCATAAAAAAATCATTTTAACGAGCAAAAAGCAGTTTAATAGAAAATTTAAAAATTCATTTTCATAAACTTTTAATATTGACTGTACGTCCTGTACCTCCTTAAAGTAAAAAGAATGAGTTATAAAAGGAATTGTTTAATAATACTTAGAGCCCGGATATTACGAAGATGGAAAGTTTGGGATTCGTATTGAGGATGTTGTACAAGTTGTGCGAGCTGAAAATGTTTGTGGAAACTTCTCAGGACGTGGTGCTTTCATGTTTAAGACGATTACAATGGTTCCAATTCAAAAGAAAATGATGGATCTTACAATAATGACAGATAAAGAGGTCGACAAACAAATTATGACTTTTAGGGCTCTGTCACACTGGAACCAACTACTTGCGACTTCTAACTTTTTCAATACGCTGTTTATCGCACGCGATAAACTTTTATTGCCATACAAGTTTCAGTAGCGGTTTTTCCAAATTTCAAGTAAAATTTCATAACAATTTGTTGCCCTATTTTTACACTTAACATTTTTCCAGCGAAACAAAAAACAGCTCTAATGCGAACAAAGGCAAATGCAACTATACCGATTTGTTTACAGAAGCGAGAAGCTTTGCATTCAAAAGAGAAGGCTTTACGATAAACAGCTGTCGGTCACTGTCGTTTGGCGTATTCACACTTCATCTGTAGCAGCGTCAGTCTCGTTATTTAATAGCCGCATCTCGTATACTGGTGATCAGAAATGTGCGTTTTTCAAATACATATACCCAAATGCAAATACAAAATACCGATTTTCTATTTTTTATTTAAATACCTTTTAAAAATATAGCAATTTATATTTTATTTGAAAACTTTTACAAACCTATTTTCTATTTGGAAAATGCAAAATGCTTTTCTTACTTCATAGTGTTAATCCGTAAACATTACTTTCTTCTTCTTATAATATAACGTTCCAAGTGTATGTTTATGTTTATTTGTTTATATATAGGCAAACGGCTCCAAGCATCTTTTTAAAAATATCCTATTTCGTAGAAAAAAAAATTGCATCCTCGAATCCATAATCCACCGTTCCATACACTTTCAATGCGTACTACTGCTTTGGGTTCTGAACAATAGGCGTGTGTCCTTGTAGAATAGAGAACCGAATTTTAATATTTTTTTCTAAACATACAACACAGTTTTGAATGGAATTTGTTCGAAGTATAAAAGACGTCGATGTATTAAATTACATGTCATACCAGTGAGGACGTGTTGTAGAACTTCTTCCAACAGAAGTTGGATGTCACAAGTTTAAGTCGTACCAATGTGAACGGATCATTACATCCGTTCTTCATTATATTCGAATCGAACAGTACTATTTAAAAATGGAATTAAAATTTGAAATAAAATTGCCAATTATTTTATTGAATTTAAATAAAATGTATAAAAAAAATCGCTTTGCGACGGAGACGCTAGTAGGAATATAACCTTATAACAAACACACACCTGGAACATTATAAATAAGAATAGCAAAGAGGGCGCTCCACAAAGTTCGTTTTGTAGAATGATAATGAAACCTTATCGACGTAAAATGGAAAAATAAATTGTTTGAACAAATAGTGGTATTAAAATCCGTGACATAAATAACATTTTTATCATTAGGGTGATATGTTGAAAATTCACGTAATTAATAAAGAAAGTATAACATTTATATTAGTAACATAAAAAGTATTCTATTTTCTCAAAAGTATTTTTAAAATACGTATTTTGCATTTTGTATTTAAGAACTAACATGAAATATATTTTCTATTTTGTATTTGAAATGGAAAAAATAAAAGGTATTTGCATTTTCTATTTAAATGCTTTTGAAAAGCATTTGTGCACATCTCTTGTGGTGATTTATAAACATGAAAGTAGACGCTTTATCTTATGATACGTTCTAATAAGTCGGCGTCGCAAGTAGTCGGTTGCAGTTTAAAAGACTACTTACAGTTCGGTTTAATCTTCTCTTCCGTTCTCACAAATTTATTTACAGATTGAAGTGATCAATGACCATCACAAGAAATGTTTAGAAGTTATGGAGCCCGTGCTAAAAGCACAGGGTCAGACTGATGCAATAGAATGGCTTATAAATGAAACGAAACCAATTACGAGACAGGGACAGGTAATATTTTAAAATATGTATAAGTTGATGATGTTTAATGGTTTGCCTATCATCTAGGCGCTAAATTGCCTCTAAAACCATAGTATACCAATCGTAGTTTTTATTTTTCTATTTTTCAGTGTGCCGCATTAAAGAGATAAGTACAATGAAAACATTGCGTGATCTAAAGAAATTATGAATGAAGAAATTAAGAAATAAATAATGTAGTTTTCACAAAAATACTAAATACACATTTTTTTTTATATAATATGAATTTCTTTTATTTTAAAATCACATAAGAATCTAAATATTTATTTGTTAGTTATCTATTTATAGAACTAATACACAACACGTCTAGAAAAATATTATTATACGTTATTTTATATATAAAAGTATTCCTTATCATAAATTTGCACTATCTTGTTTCTACTATTTTATTAGTAATGTTAAAAAATCGAATAATGAAGATACAAATAATAATCATAAATAAATATTTAACAATAGGAAAGATTTTTCTCTTCTCTTTTATATTTAAGAATACTTATTTCCAAATGAATAATATTGGTGCATTTTAGGATGGCTTTATATTTTTTTTATTATCAATAATTATTTGTTTAGGCTACAACAGGTACACGCTGACATTTACTCAACCTGAACTTAAATTTATATTTTTATCTTAAATTTTATTTGTATTGTGTTTTTGAACATTTCAATAAAATCTTCACACTAGATTAACAGTTAAAATTATCTCTGGCATAAAATTTAAATAACATAACAATTTTTTTATAAATTTCTTTTTTGTACATGATTATATTTTAATATTAGCTTATAAAAAAATATTAAAGTAAAATGCAGGCTATTGCTGTCAATTACTGTAGTGATAACAGTGATAAGATTTTAATTTTAGGATATTTTTTATTTTAAGTTCAATAATTAGAGCCGTTTGACAACTGAGGGCCCGTACCTTGAAGTGATACCAATTAAAAATGTTTTAGCTTCATCAATTTAGAATCTTTTTAATGTGGCGGGGTTGTTGAATGCATTTTAATTTAAAATATTTCTTTTAGGTACACAACTGCACCATTTTTAATTTGTATAACTTCGACTGACTGCCTCTGTATTTATATATTTCTGATGTATTTTATAATATGCTAGTTAGGGAATTTTTAAGCAATCTTTTCGCATTTTTAATCGATACAAGAATTTACTCAAAGCGTTTGACACAGTCACTAGTAGATGATTTAATATGTGAGCATCAGAGAGACGAAGTTATTAAAATTATTATGTAAATAGCGTCATAACTAAAGTAAGATTTCTTTTCATGAGTTACAATATTCTAACTTATGTATGTACTTATTATTAACTTATTTAAGCTTAAAAACTAATTGATAAGTTAAAGGCACAGGTCACTGGTCACGGTCATAACTCATTCTTACCAATCTAGACTTTCCTGTGCGTACCGAAACTCCTTGCTTTGATTCGAGTAAAACTGGCTGTACCACGCTCGATACTTCTTGATTGATTTGTCTTCTTTTAGATAATAAGGAGAGTCAATGTATTTCTTATGATTCCAGACCATAACATCTCGTTCAAACTGTGATAGAAGTACTTGTTAGATAAAAGTTAAACTTAAATCTTGTATTATTGAAATTTTGAATAATGCATGTACCATTATTGTTTCACCCCATAGAGAAAATTTAGCTAGCAAAGCCAAGCTGGGTCTGCAGTATATCCTGTGCACCACCCTCTGAACTAAAGGTTCTATTGGTGTGACACTCTGCAGGATTATCATGGTGCCTAGTATTCCCATATTGAGGTATAACTGCACGTATCCTGGACCAATCTGAAGATAGATATAGTTAAACAAATGTCCTATTGTTCTTAATCTTTCGCACATTTATCACACTGGCTTACCTGGTTGGCTTGAACATCCATGCTGAATAATTTATATTTATGGAATAGTTGAATAGAGTGATTTAGATCTAGTGTTGCAATATGTGCTCTTTCTGGTTCCGGGCATCGTTGCCAATTTGCTACCCAAGAATGGAATCCTACAGCCGTCCAAAACCCACGACAAAATCTTAAATCACTTCCACCGAATAAATTTGGGTTATGGATGGCGTTTAGATGCGCTGCGTCAGCTCCATTCTCTGATATCTCCTAAAATAAATATTGTTTTTGTCAATTTTCAGCAAATAATTTGTCTATTGCATAAATAACAACAAAAATTTACCTGTATATGACAGTTCACCAAAAAGTCGTTTCTTCCACTGTAAACCCAATTTCCATTTCGTATATTTTCCTCAGATGGTAATTCCCAAGGTTCTTCATTGTCTACGTGGTGCCAGACGAAGATGGCTCCATCTACTTCACAACTCTGCCATTTCTTAACTTTTACTTTAGGAACTGTAAATTAATTTTCTGTTTAAATAACAATACAATCATGTAGAAATCTAGAGATGTGCACAAATGTTTTTCAAAAACATTTAAATAGAAAATGCAAATACCTCTTAATTTTTCTATTTCAAATACAAAATAGAAAATAAATTTCATGTTAGTATTTAAATACAAAATGCAAAATACGTATTTTAAAAATACTTTTGAGAAAATAGAATACTTTTTATGTTACTAATATAAATGTTATACTTTCTTGATTAACTACGTGAATTTTCAACATATCACCCTAATGATAAAAATGTTATTTATGTCACGGATTTTAATACCAATATTTGTTTAAACAATTTATTTTTCCATTTTTCGTCGATAAGGTATCATTATCATTCCACCAAACAGATTCCCGTGCTTGTCACACCTTGTCACACTTTGTCACTCTTTACTATTCTTATATATAGTGTTCCAGGTGTGTGTTTATTATAATTTTACAATCCAAAATATTATTAAATAAATTATATTAATAATAAATATTATATATTATTATAAAATTCAAAATATGAACTTTCTCCAAAGGTCCGTACCGGGCCCTTAAATTTCTCAACTGAATTGCTTGAATTTATTATTGTCAAAGGGTTAGCATTGAACACCGTAATACATATCCAAATTTCAATTTTTTTATCTTTTCCGCATTACCAGTTATAGAGCAAAAACTACCCGTTGTTTTTTCCAGTTTTTTCAAAATTATGGACTTCTAGGACATTCAGGTAAAAATTCGAGAACGAAATATTTTTCTCTACGAAACAGGATATTTTCAAAAAGATGGAACATTCACTTGGAACATTATAATATAAGAAGAAAGTAATGTTTACGGATTAACACTATGAAGTAAGAAAAGCAGTTCGCATTTTCCAAATAGAAAATAGGTTTGTAAAAGTTTTCAAATAAAATATAAAATACTATATTCTTAAAAGGTATTTAAATACAAAATATAAAATCGGTATTTTGCATTTTGTGTTTGCATTTTGAGTATATGTATTTGAAAAAGAAACATCTCTGTAGAAATTCATGCACTTTATAGTAACCACAGGAAGTTATTTCTCTGAAGACAAATATACCTGAGCCATTTACACTGTAAGGAACATTGGTACATTGTCCATCATCTCCTCTAAATTGCCACTGATGGAAGGGGCATTCAATGCAGTTTCCATGAACAACACCACCGATGCCCATATTAGCACCAAGATGGGGACAATAGGCGTCCAGCACATGTGCGGTACCATCCTCCGCTCGAAATACAACAAAATTTTCACCTAAAAATATTTCAAACAAATTTATATATACGTATGTCGGATGTTAATATTTTAGTAGTTCATTAATTTGATGATTTTTGTACTACCTAGACAGTCAACATTTTTAACTTCTTTATTTTTTAATTGGGACGATTCAAGCAATGAAAACCATCCATTTGGAAAAGGGGGAGGCACTTTTTCACCAGCATTTCTAAGCCTTCGTATTTTTTGAACCAGCTCTCTTTTTCTTTTACCACGTGATCTACCACAGATTTCATCGTCTAAGTGATTGTATCCCACATCGCTCAGGTCCTTTAAAAAAAATGTATAAGGTTTTGTCTCAGAAAGATTTACCATATAAGAGTATTTTGAGGTAATTCATAATATGACGCATCTTGTACAGGCGCATGAACCATGGTACCACGGAGGTATGAAATACAAACTTCTGCAGTATGGTGGCCTATTGATCAACATTAAAAAAGAAAATTTATGTTATGATTAAGTGTTCTAATGCGACTACACCCTACTGAAAAAGTTTGTATTGGTGTCTGTCTTCTCGCGTACTTATTTATATTTAACAATATTTTAAATCATAATTAGCTCTATACAGGGTGTCTTGTCTCCGACTATCATTACTTGAAGGATGTGTTATACAAGTAATTTTGTCCTATTAATTAATAAAATGATTTATACAAATTTTAGCCCAAAATTTGTCTGTTTTTTATACATATCTCAAAAACCGGCACATTGATGTACATTACTTTTACAACGTTTTGACATACAGAGATATTAACTACAAAATGACACCAAAATCATTGCACTGAGTTGCAAAATTACGTGTATAACACGTCCTTAAGTAACGGTAGTCGGAGACAAGACACCCTGTACATATATTAACATTCAGTGAAGCCATCAGAAACCCTCCCCTTGGGGGGCTTTGTCAGATGTTAATCGTCGGAAATTCGCCAAAAGAATTGCTCTTTCAGAATTCGCTTTGTTCAGAAAGAAAGTTGAGAAGAAGTAATAGACTTACACTTAGGGTAAGTTAAAAGTTAAAGTTGGCCCCCTGCGACTTTTTCCTGTTCCCAAGATTTAAGAGACCCATGAAAGGACGGCGTTTTGAGACGATTGAGGAGATACAAACCGAATCGCTGAGAGAGCTCAAGAGCATACTAAAAAGTGCATATCAGAACTGCTTCGAGGATTGGAAAAAACGCTGGCACAAGTGTATTGTATCTGAGGGGGACTACTTTGAAGGGGACAAAATAGAAATTTATGAATAAATAAATATTTTTTGAGAAAAATGAAAATACTCCTTATTTTTTGAACAGACCTCGTATATATATAATTAGTAATTTTAAATCAGTATACTTACTCGCTTCCAATTCATAGGTTTAAATAAGTAGTGTAATAATATCGCAATGACAGCTGTCGCAGCTAATATTGCTGTCGCTCTAATTACAAGATCATTTTGCTGAAGCCAACCAGGAAACAATGCCCAGAAACTTTTCCCGTGTAACAAGTTACATTTTGAGACCTCCTCTTCTACCAACTTCGTGCACTGCATTAGTAGCTCGCTGGATTCGTTAAATGCCATAATGAATCAGTTCTAATTTGTTTTAATTACCCTGCAATAATAAAAATAGTTGTTAGTTCAATTGATCTTGTACATTAAGGGGGGTAAGTAAGTAAGTTTTATTTATTTATATTATTGTACAATATATTAAGTTTATTGTGTAAAAATTTGAAGCCGAATGGAGTAAAACTGTCGAAGATATAGAGTTTTAAGTCTTCACCTCTCTGGTCTGCTTTCGTGTTACTTTGAAACTTTTAAATGCGGTTTCTCACACATAGCTTTTTCAGAGTCGGTGCCCTCTCTAGCTCAAAATCTACTTGACCGATTCTTTTGAAATTTTGCACACTCTTTCTTTACATGAATGCCGAGGTACCGCTGTCGAGTTTGTTTTTATTTTTTAATTTTAACGTATTTTAAAATAACACAGTTTCTGATTTTTTTCATGAATAATTGATATTTTGACTTTTAAGTGCTGTAAAAAATTATAATGCTGTAAATATATAATGAAATCATTTTGGTTTTTCGATTTCAGATAATGTTATGAGTGGCACCGCAGTGTTACATTTTTTGTAACGTCTGCGGAGATTCGCTGTCAATGCCTCATTTATTAATATTTATTTATAAAAATTTCACAACGTATTCTTCAAATGTCATTTTATCATGTAGTAATTATAGAAATAATTATATATCAACTGTGTCGTCAAAAAAAATTATCGAAAATATGCTTCTTTTTTATCGTTTTGATTTTATCCCCCCTTAACGAACTCTCCTTTCCATGTAAACTGAATCGGAACTCTAGCAAATGTTAGCGAACGTAAGCGGTGGAAGTAAAGACCTTTTTCTTATCCAGATTACATTTCGTACTGCGATGTGGTTTCCCCAAAAACTCCACGCCACTATTTGTAACTATGTAGTTATTCCTATCGATTTTTCACGCTAGATAATTCCACGGCTATCGACGTATAAAATGAGCCTTAACAAAAGTACGTGAGATATGCTAATGTAATTTAATTTTTCAGCACACTCAAAATTCCCGCTTATCTTTACGAGATAGTGAAAATGTGTAAATATTCGTAGGAAGTGATGAATCACGAGGAATGGGAGGAGGGGTATCGAAGGTAGGTACAAACTTATCCATTCTCTAGCCTTAGTGAACTTAGTGAACAAAACAGTATAGAAATATGTGATTTACTGTAAATTACGAGCACTTGTGAAAGTATATGTATTGTATAGTTGTAAGTAATCATAGCGAAACCCAAGCATTAGCTATTGAATAAAAAACATGAAAAAACTTGATGTACTAATCACTCAGAACATAAGAATGAAGGTCGAAGTTGTCGATAGTGTGGTGTGTGGTGTGTGGGGCCAGGCGTTGCGACGCTAACGGAGGGAGGCGTATTCCGGAGGCATCACTCAATAACCATAAAACGGCATAATAGTAGGAGCCCCACGATAGCCAAGGTTTAGGATAATATAACAAATGGGCTTGTGAACTGTTTTTTAAGGGGTCGTTTTTAATTTTCGATTGAAATAAATTTTAATATATGTATATTGGCGTTTTTATTATTTTAAATATCCAAAAGTTGACGGAGTTATACCTATATCAAATTTGAAAATCAATTTTGCCGCATGTTTTAGATATACATAATACGTCACAGAAAAAATAAGCAATCGAGATTATTTTTCCTTTTTCACAACCATCATAATATAATACTTCATGGAATACGCAACGCAGCTGTTAGTAGTAAATGACGTATCACACACACATACTCGTATGCGTTTTTGTTGTGTAAAGGAGATGGCAAATCATCGGATGTATACAACATGGATATACATTCGAGTTTTCTATAACGTTGGATCACTTTAATAATGAAAGAGACAAAATGACTTTTATATATGTTCGAAAAATTATAGCAAAAACTTTTGTTGAAGTCCGTACAAGCATAGTCGTTATACATACAAAACCATTCGTGCGTATATATAAGGCCTGTCGCACGTTGCAAGCGTATTCAAGCGACGGCGAATTCGGGCGTAAATGGGCGGCTTGGTTGAGCCTGTGTTCTTTGCATGTGTTGTGTCACAATACATACATACCACGTACCGATACGTCAGTACGCCAAATCAAACTTGTGTACTGTAGAGTGTATAGGAGTTGTCTTGCACTAACATAATTTATCATGACAGCTAACTTTTACTTTAATTTTTATCGATACACCACTGTTATGAAAGAAACTATTGTATTCTCTTTCATATAACTTCCAGTGTATTCGTTTAGTTAAAATCCGCTGATATTCGCTTCCAGTATGAGAGCTACGTAACGCCCGTACTCCGAAGGCTTTGCTGCTTGCAGTGTGCGAGAGTTCATTACATTTATAGTATTCCGATAAAGAGTAGTATCGCGTATACGTCCGGTCAAAAATTCGTTTAAATACGCTTACATTGTGCGACAGGCCTAATTACTAATCTATTCAAACTGTCGACACGTTCGTCTATTAATAACATTTTCTAATTCACGTTCTAATAAACGACACTGTCAATCATTTTCAATTTTTTTGTACATACGCCACACACGCCAAATTTAATTGCTTTGTTCCCCATGCAAATCAGTCGAATTTTGATTTAGCTTGTGTCTGAGACGGTAATGATATTCTTCATTATTGCGAAGGTTTATAGCCGACAACTACCTTAATAATCTGTTGGTAATGGCAAGAGAACGTTGTGTAATGGGCTTGTGTCCTATGTCTTAATTTCTATAAAAGTGTACTATATGTGGATAAAGTGGGTTACTAGATCCTCAAATGTTCAATTACTTTTTAATAACTCCTTATACGAGTATGTTAAGAGATGTTAACAATTAAAAAAGTAATTTTGTCTCTTTAATTATTAAAGGGATTCAACGTTGTACACATTCCAAGTGCATGTGACATCACAACCCTTGTGTAAGGTTACCAACCTTACAGCTCATAAATCTCTGCTATATGTATTTATATATCAAAATATCAAATATTATTTACAGCTATTTCAAGAAACAACAAAATTCCATTATTATGTCTGCCTTAGGTTAAATAAAATAAAAATTTATTATTCTTTGATTTGACTTGATTATTTGACTACCAACAGCTACAAAACATTACCACAGCACTGACCTACTCAACAAATAACTGACGTATAAATGCATTTCACGTCATACAAATATGGCCGACCATTTCTAACGCTAAAACTACAATTCAAACTTTTAATTGCTATATCAGTCAACATCCGTCAATATTTAGATATTTAATAAAATAGACACGCCAATACACATTTATTAACATCAATTTCAATCAACAATTGAAAAATCGACCACTAAAAAATGAGGACACAAGCCCATTGATTGAGGTCAGATGTGCCATGTTTTCGGGTTCGAGCTCTGGATCACTACAATACTATTGTGGCTCTGTTACCTTTTAGTACGTTATCGGTTTTTATGATGTTTGAATGAATGTACACATTGTTTGCTATTAATATTCTAGAACTATTTCTATTTTAAATTATTCTGAAGTAATATATAGGTTTAACTTTGCAAATATATTATATTGCACCATACTAAACCTCCCCCTCCCTCCCCCCTACTTAATCTACCCGCGCTGTTACCAGCTGGGTTATCATATTGTAGCTATAAAGAAAAGGGGGCGGTATTGGGGGTGAGTTTGGAGGTGTACCAATGAGGTCACGTGGGGTTGGGAGTGCTGCGGACACGAGCACTTGAGCAAGGTCAGAGGTCACCGTATATCGCACGTTGAAGCGAAGGGGTTGATCAGCTAATTCATTAGGTCAAATCAAAGTTTCGTGAACTCCATTGAACTGACTGAACACTAATTATCATTTATAATTCCATTTTTATTACATCCGGGATATTTTTTGCTATATGTACTATACTAATACGGTATCTCTTGGAATTCAGTTTTAGAACCAAACTTTGCAGAGTTTTTCTTATTTGTTTAATAATATATGTAAGTATTAATACAGAAACACGCATGTTTCATAGTATACATTAAGTGCTTAGCGCATATATATATGGAGTGTGAATAGCCTATAATGCCTATAGATTAAAAGTGTGTCCAAAATGTGTGCGAGAGAGAAAGGTATATGTTCCCATATGTTCTCTATGCTCATGCGTTGAAAGTGACAGCTGTATAGATATAATAAATATGAATATTCTATTAGATATAATAAATATTAAATATGTAAAGAAATTATATTTCTTTAGTTGGTATAAAGCTCATCTGTCGGTAAAATAGTGACTGCTCAGTGAAAACATGTACTCATGAACGCAATAGATGTCCCTGTAGGGATAACGGCCAAAACAGTTGATATTTGGAGTAAACGATTTTAGTTATATTTATATTTATATATAATTTCTTTATATTTATACATATCTACATTATTCTACATCAATATAATGTCATATTTAACAACTGTCACGTATTATATCTAGATAGCTCTGACTTGACAACTGTCAGTATCGACGCATGCGCATAGAAAACAAATAGGAACATATACCTTTCTCTTTCGCACACATTTTAGACACACTTTCAGGTCCAGCATTCCTCCACATATATATATGCTCTAAGATTAAGACTGCTCTCACAATGGAACAGACTATTTGCGACACCGACTTTTTCAATACGGGGTATCTGAGTTATCATGTGAAGAAGCTTTAACTTTAGTCTGGTATCAAGCATCAATGTTTTCGACTAATGTACCGTTAATCAATTAATCAATTAGAAAATGCTCTTTATTTTTAAAGAGACGGTTAAATGTGGATAAACACAATTACGTTTATTAATGGTTCATTTGACATAACAAAAGTTACCTGTTACGTAAACAATATTATCTAAAATACATCAACTTTTAACTTATTTTACTGTTAGCTATCTCTTTGTCCATTAACAGAAGAAGTTTTTAAAGATTAACAAGTTATAAAGTGTCTTTCTTTAGTCCTTTTTAGATAAATGCTACGTTTTCTTTACGTAAAATGTTACACGAATGTAATATAACATTTATGTTTTGTGTTTAGCGATACAATTATATAGTATATATGTATATATATATATATATATATATATATATATATATATATATATATATATAATATATGTATTCCAGATATGTATGCATATTTTCGGAATCATTGATTTTTGCTGAGTTATGGAAATATGTACGCAATAACAATATGTACATTAGAATCTGAAATAGCTGTGTTGATAAAAATATTTGTAACTTTATTGTAAAAATGAATTATTCATTTATTAAGTGATACAGGTAATGGGAACACTAAAGCGTTAACACTATATTGCTATGTTTTAGATTTCTATTCCCCGACATATATTTTTTTAGTTTGAATATCAAATGTAATCAAAATATATATTACGGAGTGATGCTTTTTACGCACATGCCATCTTGACTCCATAAACCTACCAACTTGATACGAGTATGTAGAAGGACTAGTAATTATATAAAAATATTTCATTCATTAAATGCAAGAGCTGTAAGTGATTATTTCTGCTAGGGGTGCCAACCTTTCGAGCATAAAAACAACAACATAGTAGAAGATCGCCAGTGATAGCCTTAGAGCATATACATGTATGGAGAGAGAATGCTGGTCTTGAAAGTGTGTTCAAAATGTGTGCGAGAGAGAAAGGTATATGTTCCTATTTGATCTCTATGCGCATGCGTCGAAAGTAGCAGTTGTCAAGTCAGAGCTGTCTAGATATAATACGTGACAGTTGTAAATATGACATTATATTGATGTAGATATGTATAAATATAAATAAATTATATATAAAAATAACTAAAAACGTGAGTTCTCTTCACTTCAAATATCAACTGTGTTAGCCGGTTTCCCTACAGCGACATCTATGGCGTTCATGATTTCGCTGTTTTCACTGAACGGTCGCTGTTTTACCGACAGACGAGCTTTATACCAACTAAAGAAATATAATTTCTTTACATATATTTTATTTATTATATCTAGACAGCTGTCACTTTCAACGCATGCGCATAGAGAACAAATAGGAACATATACCTTTCTCTGTCGCACATATTTTGGCCACACTTTTAATCTATAGGAAATATATTTATGTTCTAAGGTGATAGCGCACAATAAAGAAAATTCATAAAAAATGTAATCTCGCGGACAAGAGGAGAACAAAAGACTCTTTTTTCGATGTTAAGGGAGGCACTTGCTCAGTGGGTTCATTTTCTTCACGTTCTCTGTTCTCTTTACACATTTTTTGTGATAACAATCTACATAGCTATGTACACCTAGGTGTACAAGTATTAAGTAATAATATAATATTATTTAATTTTACTTATTTAACTCTAATATTAATATTTATTTTTAACTGTAAGGGAGTCCGATCACTCTCGCTCGACTCAAAATAAATAAATGTGCTCTATTTCTCACCTGCTTCCTTTCTTTCTTTCTTTCTTTCAATAACTGCTGTTTCCGCTGTTTTTTTTTCACACACGTTAAACACTTGCTACGATTCAATTGTTAAATCGATAATTAATCAGCCTGATCTGAATGCTCACTTTCGATTAGTGTTGTGCCGACTGCCGACTGCCGGTGCTTGTTCTGTTTGCCGTCCGACCTGGAGCTTCAGCGATCGGTTTCTGACTCTCTGGACTCTCTAGAGCGTGATAACACCGTACCTGGTGTACTATCGGCTTATATCTTGAAGCGCGGGACGCGAAGCCGAGTCATCGTGAACTTCGACGTCCAGCAGACCACGAAACCATGGCATCGGCTATCGGCTACAGACACCGGCATCGGCTGCCGGTTTGTTTTGCGTTTTTGCGGAACATAACATTGAATATCCTAGCCAATGTACACAACGTGGTGTGGTCTATTTGTATACCAACAAATATAAAACCTTCCCTTTTTTTATTTTGCTGAATTTGAATAAATTTTAAATACTAGTACACTTTCAATATTTTATTTTATACGTTCAAATAATAATAACTTGTTTAGCACATGTATTTTATTTCATAATGTTTGTAATCGTTAAATCTTTTTCTAACGATCAAGAAAATGACAACATTTGACGCGCTTGTTTCTCTTAATCTCTAAGTGGTGATTTAATAATTTAAAAGGTGTTGTGCACCATGTTTTAATTTCAATAAAACTGTACAATATGTACAGTTGATGACCTTAAATGCCCAATTGTTTTTAACAAATCGCATTACTAGATATAGACAATGGGCTTGTGTCCTATGTCTTAATTTCTATAAAAGTGTACTATATATTGATAAAGTGGGTTACTAGAACCTCAAATGTTTAATTATTTTTTAATAACTCCTTATATTTCAAGAGATATTAACATTTAAAAAAGTCATTTTGTCTCTTTAATTATTAAAGGGATTCAACGTTGTACAACATTCCAAATGCATGTGACTTCACAACCGGTAGTTACTATCTCTTTTATAGAACAGAGCGTAAAAGAGATATATTCTTGACAGAACTTTGACAAGTTTACATGTTACCAACCTTACAGCTCATAAATCTCTGCTATATGTATTTATATGTATATCAAAATATCAAATATTATTTACAGCTATTTCAAGGAACAGGGTTAAATTAAATAAAAACTTATTATTCTTTGACTTGACTTGATTATTTGGACTACCAACAGCTACAAAACATTACCACAGCACTGACCTACTCAACAAATAAATGCATTTCACGTCATACAAATGGTCGACCATTTCAAGCGCTAAAACTACAATTCAAATTTTTAATTGCTATATCAGTCAACATTTAGATATTTAATAAAATAGACACGCCAACACACATTTATTAACATCAATTTTCAATTTCATCAATGAAGAATTCGACGAAAAAAATCAACCACTAAAAAATGAGGACACAAGCCCATGAATAATCAAAATCAAGACCAAATTTTTCACCAGATAAGACTAAATTTACAACTAGACGACAACATTACTGGCGTACTTTATGACAAGGACACTAATATTAATAAACTATTAAAACTTTTACAAGACAGACAATTAATAAACATAATTTAATTTAATTTAATTTCTGCAATTACAATGTTCTAAAATTAAATTTAAAAAGAAAATAAAACCAAATTTATAAAAAATCAGAAATATTTTGATGTCATATATGTCCTACTCATTTCCCATTCTATGAATTACCATCTTTGAGTGTAAAAGAGACAATCGACCACTTGTGACATTAAATTTTGGTGGGTGGGAACGGTGATCATGAGATAAACCTTATGGAATCGTACTGGTGTAAATAAGCCGAGAAAAAGTGGTTCGCTATTTATATTATATTTATAGGAGATGAGGATTTTAAAAATATGAAGCTCGCGCAAAACCACCCCCTGTTTACGGCTCTGATTTCCGATTCCGCTGTACAATTAATTGATGTAATCGTTAAATTATTCATTTATTTTACACAATTTGATTATTCGACGCTTTAGCAAATAATCCTAGCTTTCTACGGAATAAATAATCTAATTTAAAATTAAAACGATGTATTTCTTGAAACGCAGTAACATTGAAATTATACTAACAAATGATTTTAGATGGACATGATTTGGCTGGTACATGTTTGTGCGCAGACTTGTAACGGTCCACATGACTGTCCAGGTGCCACAGCACTTAGATGTCAGATGTCGGATCTTGCTCATTTGCATCATCACCGACCAATCTGTTTTAATTTTAGTTCAACTGTATAATCTGCAATATGTTCCAAAAAGTAAAGTTATCTCTTTGTAATATTTTATATAATACTTATTAAAAAAAAAAATGTGCATTTAAAGTCCTGATAGCCACTTTGTCAATATACTAAGGTTTAACCCGTCGCATAGCGACGTCTGTTTAGATTGTGTGATTTGAATTCAATAAAGTAATTCATAATTTAATTTCAAGTTTTAATTCCATTTTCAAATTGAAATTTGGTTTGAATATAATTATGAAAAGGTGTTCAATATAAAAAATATTTTTTCTTTAAATTAAAAAATAAATTTATGCGCTATTTGACTAACTTTGTTTCAAAATTTGGATTTTCTTTCTTTGATTTGTAAATTAGGTACCGATGTTAGCCTATATATACAATTTCAACTTCCTAAGACAAGTTTTTCCCTCGGCAAAAACCACCACTGTGCCCCCAAGTTTTTTTCATTAAGTAGCAATTTTGAATACTACTACGTAGTACACATGAAAAATTTCAACTTTCTATTTTCAAAACATTTTCAGTTATGCAGTTAAAAGGGCACTTATGAAAATTGACTTATGAGTTATTTAAATTAGTCCTAAGACGCCAAAAGTCTAAAAAAATGTTTCTTGCGGTGCCGTTTTCGAACCACCATACAAAATTCTGTACCAAACATAGAAACACACACCTGGAACATTATAATAGTAAAAGATAGTACAGTTGTATAGATCTCAAGACAAGATCATCTTGCAAGATTGGACGCTTCTTTATGGTAAGCGTCGATTAGTGAGTAGTCATCGCAGGGATTTATTGCATAAATAAAGAAAAGAAGGGAAGCCAGGAGGAAACTGTACGCATTATCGTGCCATTCCAAGAAAAACTATGCGTTGACTGCTTTCCGTGGTGGAAAGTAGACGGGCACCTTTCAAGGAAGTCAAAAGAATGAAGCGTAAGTGTCATTTCTTTGCTGATATTATTGTTTCCAGGCACCCAGTGTTTAGCGAGATACGATGCCGCTCCATTGCGGGAATTTATTGAATGATGATCATATTGGAATGGGTCTCTAATAAATTGAAAAGTATAATTCGAGTAGCGGAGGTTACGAAGCTGGAGTGACTATTTAAATCTTCATGTTTTAAGCATTTCTGCAGTATATTATTTATTATATCGTTCTTTGTTATTATTTAAAAAAAACTATTATAATTTATCTCGAATACATTTAAAAATTAGAGTTAAATTTCACAAAATTACAGTCAATCAACAATTCCGAAATTTCTATTATAACGGAAAAAAGTTGCTAATATCTCGTAAACCTAGATATGGATCGTCCAATTCATTAGTGAGACATATCTTATCTAGAGTTTTGTGTAACGACGACAACAATATTTGAGTTGTATGCAATCAAACGGTATTCTATAAATTTGTCTGCGTTATAAATTTGCTTGGCTTGCTGTATTTATTAGTTTTGTGCGTATTGAATTGAAGGTAGAGGGAACACTTTTACATATAACTGCATAGTAAACTCAAATTTCGATTTTGCGGATATGTTACAGTAATGAACTGGATGATCAATATATCTTAAACATTATTTAGATCCTAATATACTGACACTTCATAAACCTAAATAATAGTTAATAAATAAAAATGTAGGCACTTTTAAATATAAATATATAGTGCCCCTGTAATAAATGGAATGGAATGTAATAAATAGAAGCTAGCGCGGGGTCTCTAGCGAAAATATTATTTGTTTTCATTATATTTGTAGCTGCCTTGATACAACGAGTGCTTGTACATTACTCTTACAATTTAAATTCATAAAATGTCTCAGCACCACGTGTTATTTTCGAAATGTAGGTGTATTTCATTATTTTGCGAAAAATAATACAGTTTTTATTGTGACTTGAAGTTTTGTTTAAATAACGCAAATTAAGTTTTAAAAGTAAGTACAAAACCGGATGTGATTGTGAAAACCGGTATGATTAAGGATGGTATCACCCAGTATATCACGCGCTTGTGTTGCTCTAATGCTAGATTTGAAGAAAAATATTTAAAGTAATATTTTACAAGCTGAACATTTTCTGTTCTAGACGCGGGTCTGAAGCATTTGCTACTTCTGTTATATCTAATGCAGCACTGCTAAAACCCCATTTTTGTAACTAACTTAACTTTTACCAATTTTTCAATGTCGTACAATTTTTTTTAATATTCCTTTAAGTGCATAAACTTTATACATTTTTAAACGTTTGCAATACAAAATTTTCAACTTATACACTCGAGTATGGATATTTAAAATAAGGAGATTAAATTAGTTTTATTGATAAAATCAATAGTTTTCTCAGCTTCTAAATATCTGTCTATATTCTTCAGGCATATTACAACCTTGTCTGTGCGATGAGTAGCTGGAGCATCGAAGAATAATATTCTTCACTGTTAAGACTTTCACTGAGTAAGATTTGTATGAAGCGTATATTTTCTAAATTAGGTTACTTAAGGCATGGAATTTATTTTACTCTTTATTTAAAGTCGCCTGATAGTTTTGGGAAAACTTACACAGCCTTATTTAGAAAATATAAAGTTTTCCAAAATCGTAAGAAATTAACGGACGTTAGCTAAACAGTTACAAAATAGACGTTTAAGTTCGGTAATCGGTAATCGGTGCCGCTTTGGAGGGATTAATTAGTCATTGCTGCAATTTGACGCCGCTGGACTACTTTTGATCGGGAAATGTTAAGAACGTTTGTAACTACAACGATTTACAAACAATTGACGCACTTATGGAAAACTTCTATTAAGCGATACATAAAATAGAGTTGTGATAATGTACTACAAAATTATTAGGCCTGTCGCACACTGCAAGCGGATTTAAGCAAATTTTGGACGGATATATACGCGATACTACGCTTTACCTATCTGAACCCGATAAATGTAATGAGCCTCGCACACTGCAAGCGACAAAGCCATCCGAATACAAGCTAAAACGATGAACCTATCCCTACCTTGTAATTGCTATCAACGGCTCAGACTGGAAGGGAACAGTGGTGTATCGATAAAAATTAAAGAAGAAGTTTGCTCTCATAATAAATTATGTTAGTGCAAAACAACTCCAATACACCATACAACACACAAGTTTGACTTGGCGTATTGTCGTATCCGTACGTGGTATGTATGTATTGTGACACAACACATGCAAACAACACACGAGTTGGCTTGTTTTGAGAGTTCTAGTCGTCCACCAAGCCACCGATTTACGTCCAGATTCGCCGTCGCTTAAATATGGGCCTTAGAGTTACATGCCTATACTACAACGGCAGCCATTTGACTAAAATTGTCCTACATACATTTATCGGAAGGTGCTCTTGCATAAAGCAACAAAATAATTTAAAAATATTCAAAGGTATAGTTGTAATAACAATTTGAAACAGAAACCGTTTATCTAATATCCCCCCGTTTATCTCCCGGTTCCGCTACTATGTATTTGACATCCTGTAAAATATCTTGATTAATTTCAGCTAATTATAATTTTGGATTAAGAGCAGGTGCTGAACCTACTGGTTTTTTAGACAGCGTTTGATTTGCTGGATGGTTTGGTTTGCTGATGTTCGTTTCTGTGTCCTACGAGTTGGACCGACGTACCACGAGTCGCTAGTCATCACTCATCGTTGTCATCTATCAAAAATGATTTTCTATCGATCGAACATCTGGGCAACAGACTTTAATGATTCAAATTAATTTCGCAACAGATATTATGGTAATATAAAGGTGATTAGATTGAGAAGGTTGGGAGGTTTGGGAGGAAGAGATGTAAATGATTAGGTACTTGTTTTGAATTTGCATAAAAAATGAACTAGAATGAACAGTGGTCCCCAATAATAAAAAGTCTTCATTCTTAAAAAAAATTACACGAGGCTTGAACATCTGAAGCATATGCTAGGGAAAAGGTTTGCGGTGTTATAAAACCGTTCAATCATTCAAGAAGTGGAATCAAAATAACTTCTAACAGGTTAACAATTATAACTGGTTTAACGTAATGTTTTTCTTAAGCGGAACCTAGTAATATTTAATTTTTACATACTTTACATACATATGTATATACTTTAATCCTTTAATCCTTGCTTCATTATTATGATTATTGTTTCATGATAATGCTTATTTATATTAAGGTAGATTTATTTTACCAACAACAATAAAATATATCATAGGGCGTTATATATTAGGTAAAGAAATGTATGTGGTAATTTTCGGTTGCTACGTAATTTTTTATAGCACAAATGTGGCTAGTGGGAAAATTACAAATATAAGCAGTGGTAAACAGATTTATTATTTATTTAAAAAACAAGAACTAATAAACTTACTATTTAAATGTAAATAAGAAACTGTCGTATAGTACATGCTAGTGTATAACATACTATTTTTAATAAAATGAAGTGTAAAATGTGTTGCGTAAGGTAGGCGCTTTCGTTCGTTGTTTTTGAATTGCTAGTTAATAAATATACGTGTGTACAATATTCTCCACGTCTGATGAGAGCCATGTGCAATAATAGTAGAGCGCAATGTCTCTTAATTTTGCTGTAATGGGCTTGTGTCCTATGTCTTAATTTCTATAAAACTGTATTATATATTGACAAAATTGGTTACTAGAACCTCAAATGTCCAATTATTTTTTAATAACTCCTTATATTTCAGGAGACATTAACAATTAAAAAAGTCATTTTTTCTCTTTAATTATTACAAAGATTCAACGTTGTACACATTCCAACTGCATGTAACATCACAACCGCTAGTTGCTATCTCTTTTATACAACAGAGCGTAAAAGAGATAGCATATTCAAGATAGAACTCTGGCAAGTTTACAGATTACCAACCTTACAGCTCATAAATCTCTGCTATATGTATTTATATATTACAATATCAAATATTATTTACAGCTATTTCAAGGAACAATAAAATTCCAATAATATGTCTGCCGTAACAGGGTTAAATAAAATAAAAACTTTTTATTCCTTGACTTGACTTGATTATTTCGACTACCAACAGCTACAAAACATTATCACAGCACTGACCTACTCAACAAATAACTGACGTATAAAATGCATTACACGTTATGCAAATGGCCGACGTCTCTAGCGCTAAAACTACAATTCAAATTTTTAATTGCTATATCTCCGTCAACATTTAGATATTTAATAAAACAGACATTTATTAACATCAGTTTCAATCAACAATGGAAAAATCGACCACTAAAAATTGAGGACACAAGCCCATCCTCTCTCGGTACTCTATTGATATGGTATTAAAGGTTAGCGTCCACACATCAGCACGGGAAGCAGACACCGCTTCCGGAACCGAGAGGAAAGCGTCTGCAGTGGTATCTTGTATAAATGTGTCTTCTGAGGGCACCATCAGTTTTAACATAAGGGTTGCTTTTTGTTTGTAAATCACATTGAAATGGCGCTTGTGGCTTCCAGGGCCATAATGAGGGCGTAACTGCAATTGTTGCGCAAAACAAAAGATACCCCTACCCGATTGATAGTATTTGTCAGGTTGACAAAATTAGTGTGATGAGGGGTGTTGAGAAAATTTGAGGGCTTGGTAGGAAACTTTGAAGAAAGTTCATATTTTGGATTGCATAATAACTGAGCATATTATTAATAAAAAACAATTATTTGGAAGCAAGGCCCGGCTTTTTTTCGAGAGTTAAAATTGTGTTAGAAAGTTGAAATTTTGTATTTATGTTAACTTTGGTACTTAATTTACAAATAAAAAATATTGATTAAATAACGCATAAATTTTGAAAATTAAAAAAATTTGTATTTTGTTGAAAGAAATATTTTTTTATAGTTAGTTTATATGACGAATATTAATATCGAACATCTGTTCATAATTATATTCGAGTAAAATATTTCAATTTGAAAATGGGGTTAAAATTTGAAATAAAATTACGAATTATTTTATTGAATTCAAATCATACTAAACAGGCGTCGCTTTGCGACGGGGTAAACGCTATATTGCAAATAAAGTGTGCTAGGTATTTCTGGGTTTAAAGTGATTGGTTTTTGAAAGTCGCAACACATGTAAAGTCGAATGCAACACGTGCCGTTGCTGTTGTCGTTGTTAGCTCTTTCTTAATTTGTTGTTGTTGTTTTGTTTGGTTCTAAATAAATTTTATTTATTTGCAATTTAAGTTTTTTATAAACTAGTATTGTAGACGTTTAATTCAGAATGCAAATCTTGTTGATGGTCAGATCTCAAAAACCCACCGAATTAGAATTAGGCTGACCGCTACACTGGGTTACTGCACTCGCCATGTGATAGATAAAATACTCTAGTTTATTTGCTTTATTATTTATATTTTAATTAAGTATTTTTTTGCATACTAATTTACGTACAGATGCAGTGGCGATTGTAACAGCGGGCTAACCAGGCTGCCGCAGGGGCACCGCAGCAACCGTCTAAAAATAAACTTAATTCCTCAATTAAATTGTTTATTAAATAATTGACAAAAACGTAGAATTATTGAGAAATAACAAATCGAAAATGTAAGACACTAATTTTTTGGGGCCTCAAACTTACTCTCAAACTTGGGGCCGTACATCTTCCTCTATAGAGATGTATAGACTATTTTTTTATAGTATTTATCGAGTTGTCTTCAGGCTGTAAGTTAGCTAATCGTCACTAATCGATTTTAATTAAACCTCCATGTAAAATACAATTAACCCGGAAGCGCAGGTTTTAAGGTTTATATTTAACATAACAAAAGTTATATTTTATGTAAAGAATACTATCTAAATATAATATTTTGTGACCTATTTTGCAGCTTCTTGAAAAATAAATCTATCTCTTTGCGTATTAGTAGAATCATAAAACTTCTTAAGAATTTTTTTAAAGGATTACTAGAGCTTCACACGAGACGAGATAAGGCGAGAAAAAAATAATAGGTATCGTTTTAGACTCGGCCTCGTAATAGTTTGTCTCGTCTCGTCTCGTCACATCTCGTTATTGTGATTATATTATTCCGGAAAATTATTTTTTTTATTATAAATTTTCACACACTAAGCATATTACCATTTTTTGTTTAAAATTTAAAAAAAGAAATAAACTTTGAAGAATTACACTTTTTTACTTAATGCATCTCGGCCCTTTTTTCAGGTTGACACTACTAACACCTACACTCAACGACATTTTTGCGGCAAAATGTGTTCAAACAATCGCATTGTAAATAATTTCTATTCACATTTATTTTCCCTTAAAACATTCGTTTCCGTTCGGCTACAGAATGTTGTAAAAGACAAAATTATAAAATAAAATATTTAACAGATGTTTGTTTACCAGATTATATATTTCGTAAATGTACGACCTAACCTTTTTTCTAATAAAAAACGTTTATATTGCTTGTTAGTTTATTTTTCTCGTAATTTTTTTTTGAAATAACGTCAACGAGACCAGAATCGAGACTCTCGGGTCTCACCGTATGCAGCATCTCGGTACCGTCTCAATAGTTTTCAGAAATGTGTCGTCTCGTATCGTCTTGCTTTTACGTGCTCGTGTGAAGCCCTAAAGATTACGAATTTTTTTACTGTCGGCCTATTTCTGATGCTAAAATTCTATCACCGACGACCTGCTACTGTTTTGGCATTATTTATGATGTCGTGGCCTCACATGTGGGCTACACCCCGCTGTCTAATAAGTTTACGTTTATGTATGCACGTAATCAATTTGATTTGATAACAACCAAATCCAGGAGACATAGCTCTGGTCCGGGGACCTGGAGTCACGCATACATGCTCTCGCCCACTGTGTCCCTAAATACAAATTTTTAAGAAGTTCTTTTTTACGAATTAAGCGGTTATGAAGTTAGATCTTTTTGGGTTAAATACTCGTATTAATAGAATTCGCTTAAGGTTTGTAAGGTAATGATTATTTCCAAGAGAATGCATCTTACGCATCTAATGGGGTTGTGAAGGTCATTAATTGAACTTCTATAAAAACTGTTGATATTGATAAACTTCGCTGACTATTAGTCTAAATATTTTTTTTTATATTACTACGATTTCAACAACTAGGTTATATCTCGCAATAATTGTAACATAATAATTGTGTGTTTTGTAGATTTGTTTATTTCTGATTTGTTTATCATTTGGTGAATTCATTCTTTGCCAGTCATGGAATATATTTATTTCATCTCCGGGAATTGAATCCGGATCTAAGCATAGATGAGTGTTAAAGTTATGACTTAACTACCTCAACAACCAAACAGAGCCGAATTAACCATGTCGAGGCCCCTAAACAGTGTACGTCTGGGGGCCCTTATACCGTATTAAAATATATATTTTCTACCACAACGTAATTTTATTTATAATTATGCCATTTTCTTAACTATATTACGAAGGTTGAAAATTTGAAACAAATGAAATGAAAATATACGTATTTTTTAAATTTTTTTTTGTAAAGTACAATATGGTTAAATATTAACTCTTCTAACTGTAGATACAAAATCGTTTAAAACATCCTGAAAGTTAACCTTTTCCAATATATCATTTTCAATCATCATTATCGCCAATGAGTTTAAACGGTTCTGCGACATTGATGAACGAAGATAGTTTTTGATCAGGGTTCATTTCGAATAGTTATGTTCACCCGTGGCGTTTGTAATCATCAGACTTTTAAAATATAATTTGCAATGCTGTAATTACATTCGGGAAAGTTGTTTGTATCATATTAACAAAAATTAGTTTAAACAATTCCTCGACAGGGGCGCGATATGGCTAATCCCTAATGGATAATCTGGCACTGCACCTAGAGCACAATTGAAAATAATAAAAGACTAATATTTCCTTTTTATATTTACTGTAGCGTTTTTAATTGTTTAGTCAACGTAAATACTCGGTAAAAATTGTTACGTGTGGGTAATAAAAGTGATATTAAGTCATGTTCCACAGCCCAATGTATTAGGTTAAGAGCCCATACCAATAAAAAAAACTTTAATGAAGAGAACAGTTATTAAGCAACGATTGCTGGATTAGACTAGGCGATAGACATGACAGACGCGCTGGCTTGACGGCCAGTTGTGGCCTGGGCTTTGATTTCGTACCTCATTAATTACTTGTTACCTTTAGCAGTTGATCAGATTAGATTCAGTGTTGCCAGGACCAGAATTTCTGCCCCCGAAGACAAATTTAACCTTGAACTTTTGACGAATATTCATTAAATTTTTTTTTCTGATATAATTTAGTTTTTAAATATTCTATATATATAAATCAATACAATTGCAATATTGATGACAATACAAGTGTGTATAAATTTTATTTTAAAAGTTAAAAAAACTTGATTTTAAGATGAAATGAATCAGGTCCAGGTCCATGTGTCAATTACCTTGGCCTCGCCTTCACCTGATTTTATTCACTTTTTGATGACAAGTTTATTTTTAGCTGCGTCTTATAATATTAGTCTATCAACGTAGTACTCGCAGTAATTAGCAAGACCAGATCTAGAGGCTCATCAAAATAGGGCTGATGTTGGAAAACTAACTCTAAAGCTGATCTCACACTGTTAAAAGTAGACGGTACTTTTATCTGCATACGTATGAACGATATTATGTGTATATATACAGTAGGGCTGAGTAGGGCTAAATAGGGCTAAATAGGTTTATATGAGGTTTTAAATATCATCCTCATTTGAGTCTAAACATCGTAATTTGTCCGATAGCTGCCACATGTAGGCCCAAAGGAGGAGCAAAAATCCTATGTAAACGATCCTCTTTTCGACCTGTATGAACCCAGAAACGGGTTCTTTTAGGTCGACAATAGGGTCAAAATTTCGACATAAGTACATAGTACTGGATCTACAATTTTTTCGAACCGGGGTCCTATTTCGAACCGAATATACCCTACTGAAAATTGTTTACGTCGGAAGTGGTCTGTTCTTTTCGGAGAACACTTTCGCATTGGCTTTATTCAATAAAACGTGGAGAAGAAGCGAAACAGAAGAGCACTTCATTGAAACACCACTTTTTGTTTCAATGAAGTCAATCCATGTTACATCTTTTGATCTTCGTACACGTTAGAGACCATTCATAAATTGCGTTACACAAATTGTATGGATTATCTATCGATTCTATATTCTATATCAGACATCTATTGTCACGTCTTGTCACACATTGTTAACACTCTGTTATGATATCACACAGTTAAATAAAGAATATAATTTTTTAGTCTTACTTTTCTTTTTGGAAGGTAAATTATAGATTAAATCTTAAGTCACGTAACTTATGGTTCCCCCCTTTTCACGTCTTGTCACGCTTTATAGAACTCACGTAACCCCCTTTTCCTGCGACGTAATTAATGGAGAACACCTTACTTACAAGTTGATGAATTTTATTTATGACACAGTCTCAATTAAATTACAAATCGCGCAGGTTTCAAACAATGAGATTCCAAATTTCTTCAAAAGAAAATATGAAAAACTATGCGCTTTATGACTCAATTTTAAGGACAGTCTCTTAAATAATACGTATAGCTTTCTTAATAAAGTCTAAAATAATTCTAGTATAAAACTTTCGGTTTCTAAGCTCAATATTTCGATTATACTCATACCCGGTATGTTTGAGAATCACTTTATTTCGAGAACTGTCACTTCATTAATTAATCTGAGCGCGATGCATGCCGGGTACCGCGCGCCTTGCGCCGGGCGCCGGAAGGCGACAACGGTTTATTATTTGACGCCTGTACTTCTATTTGATTTGATTTCCTACTTAGATGTAACGAAAACAATTTTTTATTGCCATTATTATCTGGGTTATACAAATGAAATTCACTTTAAAAATGTAAATATCTTTTACTTTTATAAAGTGTAAACATAAAATCATAGGCGCCGATTGTAAGGCGTTTTACTTCCTATTAAGATAGTGCTTATTCATTATTACGGTTTAAATAAACTGTTAATAAATGTATCAATATAAAAGGACCATATTTAAGTCACAGATTCGAAAACTTTCGAGAAGAAAGTATTTTAAATTATTGAACTTTATTTCACTGTCTTTTCGGAGTGTACAATCCTAATGCGGTTTTACACCAGAGAGACAAAACAACAAAACACGAACAAAAACACCAAGGTTTTAAGAACTGAACAGTTCTTAAAACATTTTTGTCTTTAAAAACTGTTTTAGTAAACAAAACACATTCCCATATGGTGTTGGTAAGATCGAAGGGAATCACGTTTGTTGTTGATTTTTAGTCTGCTTGGTTTGAACACGCACTTTTGTTCTTTGTGAACATTTTCGCTTGTCATAGACCGGGCGCTAGAGGTAAGTGAGTATGTAAAATGTGAGGACCGAATTCCACCAATGGATTTAAGTTAAGAAAAGCTCAAAAATTAATAATGCGGATCTTGCCGGTCAAATATTTGGTCCATTTTTTTTTTACCCCTGTACTCTTATTTGCAAAGGAAATGTATTGAGTACAATCTATAAAATCATTTTAATGATTATTTCAGTAATAATTTATACTTATAATTTATAAAAACATGGTCTTGTTTACTGCGTGCAGTATTTAAAATTTGTTCCGCTGTTGAATTTTCGGAACACAAATACAGCTGCTTGTCTTTGTTCCTCGGTAATTTTCTACAAATTAAGCATTTCAACGATTTATTTGCTTCTGCAGGTGTCCTTGATGACGAACGAGATTTTCGAGAACGTAACCCCTCGAAGAGGGGATGTGAAGGGAGCGGGAAGGGACCATCACAGCTGGTGGCAAGATGTGTTTTGTTATTATTTGGGGTTTCAGGTATAAGAATCCGACCATAGTTGCCGGTCCTCACATTTTGCATACTCAACTACCTATACGCCTGCATTATCACTGGTTATTTATCATTTGGCTTATTTGGTTCAACTATATTGTTGTGAATTGACTTATGCGTACTTACAACAATATTTTGGAATATGGTATTTTTCTTGGTGATTTTAGGTCCTACCAAATTAATTAACAGTTCAGTACTTAACATTCTTGTAAAGTTGTGAAATGAGGATCTCAATTCTTCATTAAACTCAATGTCGTCAGTACTTAAATCATGCAATAATTCTTCTGTTTATAATGAACTCTCCTTTTCAGTAGAGAACTGACCCAATATCTCCGTTTTTTTCTAATTGGTTTGTTTTAGAAAAACAGAACTATTTTAAATTAAAACAAAACATGTTTTTGTTTTATTTTAGAATATAGTTATATAGAAATTAGTTTTTTCTATATAGCGACAGATATTTGTTTATAGAAAGAATCTTTATACTTTTAAAAATAATTTTTATTCAACAACGCAATATTTCTATTGTTTTAATGTGTTTCAAAATTTCATTGACACCAATTTGTTGTTTATATGTAACAGATTAATTAAGAGTACTGGAAGCAATTGAAAATGAAATGAAAATAGTTCAAAGGTTGAGTTTCTTTGGGTGTCTTTGATGGTCATTCTAATATTATAGGAAATGAAGAAATAGATAGCTAAGATATTTTCGAGTCACTCTTTAGTCATGAAAGACTTTATTTACAGTACAGTTTCTCACAGTCGTTCATATGAAATGTCTATTTTATCGGCTACAAATGGCGAAACCACTCCACTTATCGAAATACAAATGTAATAGTGATATGAACGGCACAAAACAGAACAATTAAACATAATAAATCAATATAATCTTATATACCATTTCCGTGAAGAGACACTCAAAAGTTGCAACCTAGAATGGGCAGAGATGTTGGAACAAAACCTATATCGAATCAAAAAGCAATACAGATATTCAATGTAAGTTCCCAAAAAATAGAAAGGAAAATAAAACATTGACGAGACACAGAATAGGTCACACAAAAATGACACAAGAACACATCTTGAAGAGAGAACGACAACCACAATTTTGAATACCTACTACAATGTAATACATTTTAAAAACATAAGGTAAAATTTACAACTAGACCACAACATTACTGACGTACTTTATAACAGTGACACTAATATTAATAAATTTTTAATATTTTTATAAGACACAAAATTAAAAAATTAAATTTCATAATTAAGGAGGTACAGGACGTACCGTCGATGCAAAAAGTTTATCTCTCGGTAATACGAAATGCAAAATACGAAGTACATGAGTGAAGAGCAAATATTGGGACTGTACCTTTGAAAATGAATTTTTCAATTCCCTATTAAACTGCTATTTGCTTGTTAAAATGATTTTTTTATGCATATAATAGTTAAATAAATGAAAAATTACCTATAATTAATATCAAATTTATATTAATTCAAATTAAATATTTTGAAAAGGGAATAATTAATTTGGCAACGCTGTAAATTTACGTGTGTTGACGTATGCGTGATTTGGTTCTTTGAAAAATAAATTGTTATATTTTATAAAATATTTATTCCGATTTATAAGCTACCGTTGCCGGTTTATAACCTACATTTACTGTTTCTTAAAGGTTTTATTTAAATATTTTCGTATATAGGTATCCTTTTGATAATTTTCTTTTTGCAATAGTTACAGAAAAGATTCTTTTATATACACCTAGTTTTTCAAAGCCGTGTCACCATTTTTGAATAGTTAAAAGTTATATTATGTGGTGAAATTGAGCTAAAAATTATGATTTGTATAGAAAATGACTATTTTTAATCATGTATAAAAAGAAAACTAGAAACCCTAGATCTCTAAAATTTTGAGACAACATGTATTTTTACTATTTGTATTGACCCTCCAAATTTCACGACGTTTTCATCATTTACGTTAACGTCCTATACCTCCTAAATATAATACAGTATAAATGATCTGTGCAATTACAATGTCCTAAAATGAAATTAAAAAAGAAAAAATGTTTATAATTTGGGAATATACCATATGAACTCCAGTTTAGAAAGTCGACCCTATTCAATATTAGTTCCTATTCCCAACCGACAGAACCGACGCCCCTGCACAATTAACTGTTATTTCGATTATATCACTACAAAATAAAATGCGCAAATAAAAAGAAATGGGTCTGGTGTCCGTAGTAATTACAGTTATAGTGAATTTGTGTGGCCGATAATCGTCAATCGTCAATCCGCAATCCGCAATCCGCAATCAATAATCAGAAATGAGTTATCAGCGATCAAAACAGAGCAGAGCACATTCCAATTGGAATCTTGTTGTAAACATCAAATGATCCTCCAGGCAATCACAAGTTATAATATAAAAATAAAGTGCTAACACAAATTCCAGTTCCAGGTCGACATTAAGGCTGCTTTATTGAGACTGCTTGTGTTAGTAGGAGCGGATCGCACTTAGGACGGAGGCATATTGAAGACGCAACTGTTTTAAGACAGTCTGGTTACTCGAGACGAGCCATGAAAATATAACATTTGATGATTGTAGTAATGGCACAACCAGGGGCCCTATTCCTGAATTTTGCGAGCAATGTTCGAAATCTAACAGATTCGATCGAAACGAGTGAAGTAAGATTCGATCACAATTGAAAACACTATTCCTGAATACGATCGAATCTAACATTCTCCATTCGATTGAATATATTGTGTAGAACGTTTTGTAGACCAGCAAAATGCGGGAAATTTAAATTAATTTAAATATTTTTTGTAAGTTGGATATGATTATCTGGTTAAACTATTATTTCTACTGTTTTTGTGGATTTTAAAAGAAGCATTTATCTTAGTATAGTACAAATTTAATATTGAATACAGAGTTTGCATAATAATTTATATATTCTCCTATTTATTAATTTTATAGAACTTTTAATCATTTAACAATTGACTTTTAAAAATTATATGCATTAATAGAATATTAGAATAGGAGTAAGTTCTCAATAACGAGATGTGAAAAGATGAGACGAGACTAAAACGATACCTATTTTTTTCTAAACAACGAGAACGAGGCGAGATTTTTGAAACTCCCGTCTCCCTTTTCCCGTCTCGTGTGAAGCCCTAGTATCAATACTCTCGTTCACTGCGTCGTCTAAATTAATGTTGAATGATTGATTTCACACAGATTCTGTAATAGTAATTAATAAACTCTATTGGTAGCTACTGGAAATAAATTGGCTTCCAGTAGTAATATGCACCTTGAAGAGCACCCTTAAAAGTAAATAGCGATAGTATTTAGACAGTGAAATTCCCACAAGAAAGTCTTGGTTTCTGTGATCAGATCACAATATGCAGTTAGGTGTACCGTCGATACTGGCTCTGCAATGACGAACGACGACGAGGAACGACGAACTAAGAACGACGGCTGCCGGATGCTGAGAGCCGGGTCGTTGAAAGTCTTTGCCCTGCTCCAAGTCGTTAAATAGTTGATTTAACATGTTGATACAAATGATGAAATAAACCCAATGGCATCGTCTTGACCTCAAATTAGGAACGGAAACATAACTGCTAAAATTCTATGAATTTTGCATTACGTTTAAGCTTTGTCATTGTTTATTTGTTTTTGGACAAAATACCGTAAGACGTAAAGTGAAAGAATGATTGATACAGATTTTGTTTGTTGTTTACTTCTGACTTCTAAGAAATATGCAACGAATTTGTTATATAAATTCTATTTTGCATTGATTTATTCAACAACATTCAAAATAGAAAATGTAACACTTTAATGAGCTTATAGTAAGCTAGCAAACGTAAAACTTGCACTGCAAGACAATTTATACATGTGAAGAGAACCTGAACCTTGGAATGGGTTTGTGAACCACGTCTTAATTTATGTACCACTGGGTTATTCATAAATTACGTCACATAAATGTCATGACTTTTTTTCATGACGTATGTTTTCTCACTCGTATACATATGTGTTCTGTCACTAACAACACAGTTGTATTCTCATTAGGTTCGGGCAGATTCAGGGCTCGCGTTTGCAATCAGTCGACCCATGTGCGGACGGCCTAAGTCCCAATATTATAGGAGATATTCGCGATTCAAGGGATCAACAATAACGCGTCCCCTGGTCAGCACGGAAAGGAGTCAACGCATTAAATTTAGGGAATCGTATCTATTCAATGTGGGTGTGTTGAGGTCCTAGCTGGGGTACGTTTTATTTAAAAATTAAATTCGCTGACTGTTTTTAGCGTTAAAAAGTCGACGCGCACCATAAAGGAGATTTTTGTGAAGTCACATACTAATAACTCTATCTCGAGTAACATATTAAGTTTTGATATTATAAAGGTGGTAAACAAGATCAATAAAGTCGGTTACTTATTTTTCTATAGACTTTAATACTTAATCGGCAACACTGATTTATAAATTTGAAATAGCTATATCTTCATCAAGATAAGGTTATTTAAAAAATTAAAAAGCTAATAGACTTGTATTTGCGTATATAGTGTTTTCCAATAAGGGCGAGTTGATTTAGTATCATCTCATATAAAACACTTTGATACAACTTATATGAATATACACGGTGTTTGTTTTATATGAGATGATACAAATCGACCCGCCGTTGTTGGAAAACCCTATATTTCAATTTTAGTTCAAATAATAAAAAAAATTGATTTAAAAAATAAGTTCACAGGCACATTCCAGGGTTTCTAAAAGACCATATATATCCATATATGACCATTTATATCTTGTAAATTATTAAAAAACAATTGCACATTTATAGTCCTGAGTCAACTTTATCAATACGCTGTATGATGATAACGTGATAGTCGTTTATATATTACATAGCATTAAAACATAATAAATAATAATAATACGATGTTTTTGCTGGCAGGAAAGTGAGTAAAAGTACTTTTAAAACATGCTTGAGAACGACCAAGCTCTGCGCACAGGTGTCTGCTGCAAACGCAGAGCCAGGAGTCCGTCACCGTCAGGAAAGACCGCGGTCCGACGACTGCGAGTTCCTAGTAGCACTACACCGCATGCGTCGATGCCAGTCAGGTCTCCAGATGCCATGGGCTATGTACTTTCTTCGTTTAATACTTACATATTTCTAAAAACATCGTAATGATTTGCGCGCCTACCATATGCAAATCAATTCTTAGAATTATTAATTAAAAAACTGATTGATTGTACAATGATATAAAAATTAACTTTTATAACACTTGTTGCGAAACAAGCCCGGTATATGTACAGACTTTTTTAATCAGAGTCGAATTGGGCTGTCGGAAAACCCTTAATCCCTGTAAATAGAATATAACTGTTTTAATCCCTAAATAAATTCCTAATATAATTTCAGTTGTAGATATTCCGCTCTTTTTATTAGTGATTCTCTTAGGGTCCGGTTCGACTCTGCTTACCCCGTCAGGACTGTAGTCTAGGGACTATAGACCAAAGAGAGCCCAGCGTGACATTGTGTGAAATATAGTATGTGGCTAATTTAACTGTATAAAATAGAATCCAAGGTTTTCTAAAGTTGTAGATTTTCTTGATTTGATTTTCAAAAAGTTACTAGTTTCAAGCCTGAGAGCCCTTATTTTTTGAGAAATGAATCTACATTCATCAATATGGTGATACCTGTTACATTACTGTAATTCTCAAATTCAATTTTGAATAAAATGATTTTTTCTCCGAAGCAATATGGCAGCCATTGCACCCGCAAGGTTCAATGTCAAAGTCACAGTTGATTGCTTTCTTAGAAGGCTAGTTGTAATTTAGAGTCAGACAGGGCTAAATAATAAATGTAAAATGTTATTTAAGTGACATTTTCTTCTTAAAATCAATTACGCTGCATAAATTATATGGTGACAATAAACTGAGAAGAATTTGCAACTCGATGTTCAGCTATATTAAGCATACACCTAACAAAAAAAAATTAAAATATTAAAACATGCGTAGGGAGCAATAGTAACCTAACAAGTAAATTAATTTTACTTATTTATGTAAAAACGTTACTAGTTTTGTGTGTATAGTTTTTAAATACTGTGAGTTTTTATTAAAATAAAGGACTTACATCAGAACTAAAACAATACAATGATACTTAAGACTAACATATTCATGTATGTATAACTTTATGACAACATAACCTAACAATTTTCATTTCGTACAAATAAAATAATAGTGAATCAGTGATCGTTACTATGAGAAACTGATTTACACAAGGGCATCAACACCAAATGTAAGTATCATAATATTAATCTATTCTTATTTTCTGTAGTTTGTTGTGATTCTTTACTTGACGTATGTGACCTTGATATTGACATTTTATAACGTGTTGTTATATTTGTAGGCAGCCTGCCTTTTGTATTTTGTAAGTCATTCATAATCTTATACTATACGAGTATATGATGCACGCATGGACGGAGAACGAAGTTACACAAAGCAAAATTAACACACATTTTTTTTTAAATCTGAAACTTGTAAAATATTTATGGTTAATATTTTTTGTTGCATTAGACCATGTTCTTGAGTTCTTGAATAAGTTAGTAGCCAATATGTCAGCTACAAATATATGTTACTCTCGTAGTACTTTTACAGTTAAATTTGTACTATTTCTATCAAGGTTAAAACAAAAGTACATATTGTTTTGCAAGTACTCTGTCATTAGACGGAGGAGTGCTGTTTTGAAATACATACATATGTAATGTAGATATGGTATAATATTGTGCGAGAAATTCTAGTCAGGAATGCCTGGAATATCACATATTATTTATACTCGTAGTACAATTTAGGTTATACAAATTTGGTTATGGCTCAAAACTCAATTAGCACAATATTTTTTAACAACTCCCTATATTTTAGGAGATATTAATAATAAAAAAAATCATTTTGTGTCTTTTATTATTAAAGGAATCCACCGTTATAGAAAACTGCAATGCATGGTACTTCACATCCGATGATTTGCCACCTCTTTTATATAACCGAGACGCATAGTAGAGTGAGATACGTCTTTTACGTCTAATAACTGGGTTTTATATCCCATAAAGTATTACATGGAGAGAAGGGGTAATAACGCCGATATATAAAAAGGGAAATAGACATGAAGCCAAAAATTACAGGGGTATCACACTACTGAACACAGGGTACAGGATTTATGCAGGGATTGTTAGAGAAAGACTGGAAGAAGAGGTAAAAGTAAAAGAGATACTTCCCGAGACACAAGCAGGCTTTAGAAAGGGACGAGGGACTTTAGACAATATATACGCACTGAACCATTTAGTTGAAAAAGAGCTAAGTGAAAAAGGAGGACAGATATATGCAATGTTCATCGACCTTAAAGCGGCGTTTGACATGGTCGACAGACAGAAATTGTGGAAGTACATGAGAAAGAAAAAAATAGATGAGGACATAATGAAATGTATTGAAGAAATTTACGAAGAAACAAGAATGAGAATAAGAGTTGGGGGTGAAGAATCAGAAGAATTCTGGACAGACAAGGGGTTGAGGCAAGGTTGTCCTCTGAGCCCCATTTTATTTGCGATATATACAGCAGACTTGGAGGGGGTAATGGAAAGAGGACAAGACGGGGGGGTGCTAATAGGAAGGCACTACAAGATATGGACTTTAGCATACGCTGACGATATAGTCCTGTTGGCAAAAAGGGAAGGAGAGCTGCAGGAGATGGCACACCGGCTAGGGAGGTATATAGACAGGAAAGGACTAGAGTTAAACGTGGAAAAGACAAAAATTATGGTATTTAAAAAAGGGGGTGGAAAAAGGAGACTTAAAAGGTGGAAATACAAGACAGAGGACATTGAGGAAGTTGAAGAATTTAAATATCTGGGCTACACTTTTAAAAAGAATAATGGAGAAGAGGCGCATATAAGGGAGGTGGCAAAGAAGGCAGAGCAAGCAATGCGACGGGTATGGGGACTAGGGGAAAAGGTATTTGGGGGGGACATACAAAAGAGAATATGGATATACGAGAGACTGATAGCCAGTATGATGTCGTATGGAGCAGAGGTTTGGGGGTGGAAGGAACAAGAAAAGTTGGAAAGAATACAGGTAAGATATATGAAATGGGTTCTAGGGCTGGACAGGTGCACGCCAGGATACATGGTGATGGAGGAGCTAAAGAGGGACAAGATAAGAATTAAAACAGGGGAAAGAGCGGTAAAATACGAGGAGAAATTGAACAGAGCGGAAAGCAAAATCTTAAAGAAAATAAGAGAGGATTACATAAAGAATGGGGGGAAAGGAGGTCCAAAAAAGAGAAAAGAATACTTTGAAAGGAATGGAATGGCGATCGAGGAGGCAGAGAGGAGAAGAGAAGGTGGCGCAAGTGTGGCAGAGGAGCTAAGGAGAAGGGATAAGGAGACACAACAGCAGGAGAGAATGGGAAAAATAGAAAAAAGTAACTACAATAAAAGATATAAGAGGTTATGGGAAAATAATGTGCCTCAGTACCTTATAGAAAAGGACATAAAACACATAAGAAGAACAGCAAGGTTTAGATTGGGAAATGAGGAAAAAGGAAACAGATACTGGGAAAAGAGTGAGGAAAGAAAGTGTAGAATGTGTGGAGCGGAGGACGAAACACTGGAGCACATTAAGTTTGAGTGTAAGGAAAAAGTAGCAAGCGAAAGGAATATTGGACAGCTATTAAAGAGAGGCAGTGAAGGAAAGAGGTGGATGGCGGAAATAGTAAGAAGAAAAGGAAAAACAGGAGAATAAATAATCTGGTGGAGAATAATAGAGAGGGTCAAAAGAAGAAGAAGCAGAAAGCACTTTTGGAAGTAGTAAAAGTCGAGAAGATTTTAAGTTTATTTTAAGTTTAGTTTTTAAGTTTGGAATGTATACAGGAATGAAATGTATTAGAAATATAATACTGTAGATTGTAAAGCCGAAAGGCATACACAATTAATATATAAATAATATTACATTATGAAGGTTGTGAAAATCGAAAACTAATCTCTATTATTTATTTTCTCTGTGACGTACTATGTATATCTAAAACATGCCGGAAAACTAAAATTCAAATTTGATCCTATATTATAATATTACAGTTTATATGTATATAATTATATAAGTTTATATGTCTCCGTCAATGTTTTTGAAAATTTCCTATTTCGTAGAGAAAAAAATTCTAAGACTTTTGGCGTCCCCGGATTTTCCCCTGAATTTCCTGGAAACCCGTAATTTTGGAAAAACAGAATAAAAAATAATCACTTCTTTCTGTATAACTTTTAATTAGTAAAAAATAGCGAGTTGAAATTTTGCATGTGTATAAAGGTATTCAATGCTGACATTTTTTAAAAATAAGAAATTCAAAAATTGAAAAAGGGGGGGTTGAAAAAATTCGGGGGCGGGTTAGGTAACTTTGGAGAAAGTTCATATCATGGATTTTGGAATATTTAAGTATATTATTAATAAAAGAAATTTCAAAATTTCAAAATTTTATTTGGGGGCACGGGGGCGGTTTTTGACGAGGGTAAAAATTGTACTAGAAAGTTGAAATTTTGTATGTGAGCTAACTTTAATACCTAATGTACAAATCGAAAAAGAAATTTCCAAATTTTGAAAAAAAATTGAAGAAAATTTATTTGTTTTTATATGTAAAATTTATATAGAGCGAGTTAAAATTTCAATTTAAAAAAGGAATTAAAATTTAAAATAAAATTACGAATTATTTACGATATATTTGCGAGACATCGCTTGCGACGGGGCTAAACTCTAGTATAGCTATAATTCCGTCAACTTTTAAATATTTAAATAAATATAAACGCTCATATACTTATGTTAAATTTTATTTCAATCGAAAATTAAAAAAATGAGTTCATAAACCCATCAGGTGTTTGTGTTTTTTAAATCTTCTGAGATTCCTATTTTTTTTTATAATTTTCTGTTACCGAGAAATAAATTGTCGGGAGAAACGGCATCTTCTAATACAACAAATTATAAAATAATAAGTTATACAATAACTTACATATAAATAAGTGAGGGTTGTTTATGCCGATTTTTTAAAGTGTTTTCTTAAATTGGTATCGTTAACGATTGTTCACTTTTTTAGTCACAAAGTAAATGTTTGTTTATCAAAAATATCCATCACTTTCACTGTTCACAAAATAGATATCATCCCTTTCCGGTTTAAATATTTGTTTATTTATTTTATACCTTTATTGGACCAAGTAACTGATAAAAAGTATCGCTTTCACTGATGCTATTTGCGTTCACCAGTGTTTCTGAAACTGTATCAATTTAAATATAACCATCCATGTCTCCTTTGTTATAAGTTGTTAAGTAAATCAGTTTCTAAAATGAGAAAAAAACATCAGAATATACTAATGCCCTATTTCCACTCATTGTTTTGATATTTAATTTACTGTTTGTATTTAATATTGAAATCTAGATTTCAGGTTTTCGTTTTAGCATTCCTTTTTACATTTGTGTTTTAATTTAAGTTTAGTTAATTTAGTTGGTGCGTATGCATCGTTAGTAATATAAATTTTGACAGTTCAACAAAATTGTATATGAAATAATTAAAATTGCTATTTTTAAGAACAATTAGTAATAGAAATTGTTTTCTCTTCTATATTTTTCAAAAACTGACATTAAACTTCTTTTAAAAGTAAATCCTACATTACTACCTACTTTTGACAGATTGTCACATTTTGGAGGTTATAATATAGTATAGTTTTTCTTAATTTAATATTTTTAATTTAAAACATTGAACCTTCTAAGGTTCTAAAAAAACTAAGAAAACTTAAAAAATAAATTAAATTAAAAATGGTACTACGCGTAATGCCTTATGCTAAACAATTTAAATTAAATACAAAATACAAAATTAAAGTAAAGCAGTGAGTGGGAATGATACTTAAGGTATAAAAAATTTACTCTCGGCAAAAACTGCCCCCAAATAAAATTTTGAAATTTTTAATTTTTTTTTTATTAATAATATACTTAATTATTCTACAATCCCGAATATGAACTTACTCCAAGGTTCCCTACCGTGACCCTGAATTTTTTCAACTATTTTTCTATTTTTGAACCTCTAATTTTTGAAAAATGTCCAGCATTGAACATCGTAATAGGAAATATTCTCTACGAAATAGGAAATTTTCAGAAACATTGACGAAGCCGTTTTCGAGCTACTATACAAAATTCAGTACCAAACATATAAACAAGTCAGATGCACCTGGAACATTATAATATAGGAACAAATTTAAATTTCAGTTTTTCACAATCCACCTGTTATTAATAAATGACGCATGATACACTCGTATGCGTCTCTGTTTTATGAAAGAGATGGCAAATCGTCGGACGTGACGTACCATGCATCTGCATTTTCTCCCCTTGGATCCCTTTAATAATTAAAGAGACAAAATGAGTTTCTTTTATTGTTACAATCGCCTAAAATATAAAGAGTTATTCAAAAATAATTGGCTATTTGAAGTTCTGGTAGCCAACTGTATCAATATATAGTTCCGTTTTATAGAAATTAAGACATGGTTCACTAGCCCATTGTTTTGTTTGCATCGAGTTGTTTGTTAGCATGTCGAGCAAAAAGATTTCGTTCATTCTGATTCTTAACACGGCCCGTAGCACCCGTAAAGGCAAAACAAACGACAGGCTTATTTGGTGATATTGGTTATATGAGAAAACGGAGCACTCAGATAAAAACAACAGAAGACTGATTACGAGAATGACGTCACATCAAAATTATTTGCACTGTTAGAAGGAAGTGCTGTTGTACTTAGATATTTATTTATAATAATTAAATTTACGAGTCTGATAACAACTCAAGGTGATATCAGGTGACTCTCTATTATAGGTACTTAATCATTTTTATCAATTAACTATATAATTATAAATTATCATGTGAGTGTTTAATCAGAGGCGTTATTTAATCATAATAATATTTGGTTGTGTCATAGAATTTTTACAATTAGTAATAGTCTATTGTTAAAAGTGCACAGTCACGAATTCTGAACTAATTATTTCGTTCTGTAGATATTTTTATAACTACATATATAGTTAAAGTTACGAGAGTTCGGCGGCGACTCGTACTTAAAACAAGTTGTGGGGTACATACTGCCGATATAACTAAAACTAAGTCACTTAGTTTTCTATAATGTATATAGAAACGAATAAGATAAAATTCATTATCATATTATAGAGTTATACCGCTCTTATAACCTCTTTTAAGTATAAGTCGCCGCCGAACTATCGTGATTTGGACTATAGTTATTTTACCGAGGTGGTTAGGTCGTTGACTACAATGGATTTAAATCCCAGAGCCACCTCAGTATTTGTATTCCAGAAACTGGAGGAGAGAATTGCCAACGGTTTATAATATGTACTGTTTTGAATAGGCACCACAGAGCTAGTATTTAGACGGGCGTCTGCGAGTTGTTGGCACTCTTGCAGTGCAGTTAATTACATTTACATTTAATTACATTGCGTTATAACTGAGTAAACAAACAATAAAATTAAATACAATAAGTAATATAAATTATATTATGTGATAATCACTTATGTGATATGATTAATTTTTATATAACAATGGGCTTGTGTCCCATGTCTTAATTTCTATAACACTGTACAACATATTGATAAAGTTGGTTACTAGAACCTCAAATGTTCAATTATTGTTTAATAACTCCTTATATGTTAAGAGATATTAAGAATTAAAAATGTCATTTTGTCTCTTTAATTATTAAAGGGATTCAACGTTGTACACATTCCAAATGCATGTGACATCAGAACCGCTGCAAACCTTACAGCTCATAATATATCAAATATTATTTACAGCTATTTCAAGAAACAATAAAATTCCAATATTATGTCTGCCTTAGCAGGGTTAAATAAAATAAAAACTTATTATTCTTTGACTTGACTTGATTATTTCGACTACCAACAGTTACAAAACATTTCCACAGCACTTACCTAATCAACAAATAACTGACGTATACAATGCATTTCACGTCATACTAATATGGCCGACTATTTCTGGCGCTAAAATTACAATTCAAATTTTGAATTGCTATATCTCCGTCGCCATTTAGATATTTAATAAGGACCGCTATATTAAAATGTACCCTATTGTATCAACAGTCACATTTTGGCGGCAAATAAATACCATTTTGAAATTGATTACAAACATTTTTTTTTCGAACTTAAACTATGGTTTATAAAAAAATATAGTAGATTTAAGGATTATAGTAAATGCATAAATGTATATAGTAAAATGAGTATAATTATAGTATGCATACTATAATTATAGTATGGTTGCTAACAAAGCTTTCAGCGTAAAACCATTTTTTGATAGATTTTTAAGAATAACGTTTAAGAATAACGTTTTTTTAATAAATTCCGAAGTTTTGAATAATTATAGCAATTTTCGGGGTCACCTCCCATTTGTAGCATGTAAAACTTCCTGACCGCCCAACTATTTTATTATACACAAAAAATCTCTCGATAGAATTTTGAAAAAATTTAGAAGACTTTGATTTGTTTAAATGTTTTTTTTGAACACTACTTGCTAGCTCGAAAGCTGAACCCTTTTACTTAGGTAGCAGGTGTAAAAGGTACATAAAAACCTTATTCACCTTCGTATGATGGATGGTTTTTATATATGTTTCACAAAATATTGTGAAAAACCAACATTCACTGTTGCCAGACCCCTCCCGTGAGCCCTAATATTCGCCAGACACTTTATAGTTCTCAGGCACTTTAAAGAAAAACAAATGCACACGCTATGCATCATCGGTACCTTACTCAAATACTACTTTATTGAACAACAGCCGTCATTTTGACCCAATTTTTTTAAGAGGCTCTGCGATATTTCTCTATTTAGGAACATTAAGGTTATTGCATTAATGCAATAATTGTAAAAGTTAAATGAAGCTAAATATACAAGTAGATAGCATATATGAGGTAAGGAAGTTACCCAATTTAACAGTGTCTTGTAATGAGATGTTTTTATGTCCATATAATGATTAAAGTAAGTACTTTATAAGTACTCGTCTTTAATACAATTGCGTTTGATCCAGACATCTTTTTCGGACTAAATATGTAATCAGGTCTGGAAGACTCACACCACCTTGATTTTAAACCTCTAGACTCCTGGAACAGGGAGCAGTGCATTCAACCTTGTTTGTGAGACATTGGGACACCAGGAGACTCTTGGATCAAAACAAACCCCACACCTCTGGCGATCGGAGCCCTATCCCTAGCCCTACTGCCAGCCGGTGAGCGGAGCGCGACCTACTGACTACTAGGATGGCGTTTTAGATTACTCGCAAACACTCATTAATATTCTAAAAATACCACATGCGCACATCATGAATACTTCTGAGTGTTATATATATATATTTGTTTTCTATTTCTTTTTTTAATGTATATTCTAACAGAGAGCCTGTTTGGTAACTGAAGTCTAATGCATATCTCACTTCACTCCATCCTTTAGTTGCGAATATGTTGCAGAAACTGTCTCTCCATTTTTTCCATTCTGCTTCAATGGTTACTTTTATTGACTCGCAGTTATACCAATCCATTCCTGTATTTTGCAAGAAAAATTTTAACATTTCTATCTTGTTTTTCTCTTGGTATATCTCGAACCTATAACACTCCTTTTCTAAGTTTTTATCCATAGATTTGCGTTTGTTTTGGTATGATTAAAATTTTCAAGTATAAATTCTTCTGTGTTCCTTTTTATATTAATATCCAGAAGATGCATATGCTCCTGCATTATTTGTTTTGCACCCGTGATTTCCGTTGTGACTGACTGCATTTCTTCTAGGTAGTAGTCGTATACACTGCAGTTAGTTCTTCTGTCAGGGTAATCCAAATTTTCTGAAATTGATGTCTCTTCTTCAAGATAGATTTTACTTTATTGAAGGCTTGGGTCTTTGAAAGTACTGCATGTTGGGTAGGTAGCTGAAGTTCATCTGGCAGTAAATATGTTCGGCCATCTGCTGTGCCGATTGAGGTTATGTAGATCACATTAGATTTGCCATCCACGGTTGCTTTTAACACAAAATCGAATTTTAACTTACCCATCAATGTGGGGATGTAAAAAGTTTGTATTCAAACGAATTTGTCGTTTTATAATGAGTGAGTTGATTGCATCCACCACTTGAAATCGGTTGCTCATAGTTGCTCAAATAAAATCAAAAAATGACAAATTATGTTTTCTTCTTCATTTTGTCTATTTCTACTAACAACAAATAATTTTTCATATCTCAAATGACTAAACAAACTGACTAAAAAAATATATTTATAAATAAATATAAAATTTCAACTTTGTAGCTCTATTTTTGCCCTCCGCAAAAACCGCCCCCGGAATTTTTTGAATTTTTTCTTCTTAATAACATATTTCATTATTATGTAAACCAAAATTTGAGTTTTCTCCAAAGTTATCTATCCCCTTTTCCAATTTTTCAATTTCTAGTTTTCAAAAAATGTTAGCATTGAACACCGTAATACACATGCCAAATTTCAACTTTCTATCTTTTATGAAACAGACAACGAAAACGACTACGAAATATACCATTTTCAATAAGATGCATGGAACCTATATACTCGCATTATACGAGATACCTTTTTACTTTAGTATCAATTAGTTTCTGATTCTCCGCATTCTTTTTATTTCTCGTCTCTTTAATTTAATTAGGCAGTTAATAATAGAACAGTGATTAACGAGTTCATTTGAATTTTGCACGACAAGGAATACTGTAATCTATGACCTTGAAATGTTTGTTGACATTGAAAGTCCTGATCTTGACTTAATGATCATGGTAATTATAGCATTGGCTATTTTATCGCGAACGCAAATTTGTGCCACATGTCTAAACCGCTTAAACGTGTCCAGGTTATTGATTGGTTTGGCCCTTTTGTTGACGATTTGTAACATTGACCTTGAAATGTGGAACGGTTTCTTGATAAACCAAGGTCAGCCTAATTAGTAATTTAAATTTGATAATTTATTACAATTTTAGAAGATTTACATATAGTTATAAACCTTGAGGCTTGGTGCTTGAGTGGTCGGACAGTGCCGTGGACAGGCACAGGGGGCAGGGGGCTGGGACAACAGGGAAGATAACAGTTGAGCTGGTCAGTCAGATGATGGTTTGATGTGAGACAACTGTCTTCTTTCTTAAATGTATGGTAATTGTAGTCTAGATTTTGATATATATTCACCAACGGATCGGCGGTCGATGAAGTCATGAAGCTTTCCATTTCGTTTTCCATTTTGTGGCCGGAAAGACAAATTATTACATAAAGAGTCAAAGTTATTTATTGTCTATGCGCTTTAGGCCTAGATCACACTGCGGTTTAAACCTCAGCGGTTTTTTCAGCGGTTTAACACATGGAATCATATGAACATGTATACACCACAGGCTTTTATTCTGAGCGGCAAAAATTAATTTTGTGGCAGGCTACACGAGCACGAGAGTTTCTCGTCTCGTCTCGCTTCTCGTCTTGAAAAAGCGAGATGAGACCTTTCTGAAAACTATTGAGACGGTACCGAGACCACTTACGGCGAGATCCGAGAGTCTCGATTCTGGTCTCGTTGACGTTATTTAAAAAAAAAATCCGAAAAGAAATAAACTAACAAGAAACATAAACGTTCAACCTTATTTTATTATAAAAAAGGTTAGGTCGTACATTTACGAAATAAAAAAATCTGGTAAACAAACATCTGTTAAATATTTTATTTTATAATTTTGTCTTTTACAACATTTTGTAGCCGAACGGAAACGAATGTTTAAAGGGAAAATAAATATGAATATAAATTATTTACACTGCGATTGTTTGAAGACATTTTAGGCTTTAGTTGCCGCAAAAATGTCGTTGAGTGTAGATGTTAGTAGTGTCAACCTGAAAAAAAGGCCGAGATTTGATGAAAGTGATGATGCATTAAGTGAAATTGAATCAGAAATTCTTCAAAGTTTAAATTTGCTTTTAAATTTGATACAATTAATGGTGAAATAAAAGCGATATGCTTAGTGTGTGAAAAATTTAGAATAAAAAAAATAATTAGCCGAAATAATATAATGAATTACTATGTTCAGGATTATCTAAGGAGTAAGTTCTCACAATGACGAGATGTGACGAGACGAGACGAGACAAAAACGATAACTATTTTTTTTTTAACTAACGAGAACGGGGCGAGATTTTTGAAACTCTCGCCTTATTTCGCCTCGTGTGAAGCCCTAAACAAAACAAGATATGTCAATATAACAGTATATTATCAGCTTATCACTTTAACCGCAGTGTGTGCTAGGAATGCTGTAGTATAGTATTAAAACAACGCAGAAAAAACCGCTGAGGTTTAAATCGCAGTGTGATCTAGGCCTTACCAGTTCGATACAGATTTTTATTTTCGCATAGAGCAATTGCTCCACTTGTTTCGCTGATTGTATGTGTTAAAATTACTTCCTAAATTTGTTTCGGAAAGAAGAAATACTCGTAGCTGTGGAATTTTCCAGAGATGGAAATAGTAAATTTATATAGTTGTTTCGTAAAAAAAATGAATGTTTTTTTTTTATATTAGACTAAAGTTAAAAATTAGTAAAATGATTTGACAACTTCATAGGCCTGTATTGTATTTTTGCATGAGGTCTGATTTAGATTTGAATTTCATCGTTACAGGGTCACCAGCGTTACCTTGGACCTTGGAATTGTTACTACATACACAAAGTTAAGTTTGCGTTCGCTGTTTTCTCATGGGAGGTGTGTTCAGGTGTTCTGCTTCACTCGTATGTATTACGTTACATGCGTCTGTGCGTCTGTTCGTCTGTGCGTGTGTCTGTCAGTCGATTCGATGTGCGATTAATGCGTGTTTGGAACATGATTTGTTTTGTCCTTATTAATTTGTCTATATGTATACATAATGTATAAAAACCAGTTATTATGTTAAATCATAAGAATGGCGGCTTCGTCTGCCTTTACAATTAGTCTGTAATTATTCGTGGATGGTACAGATGGCAGTAGGCAGTAGGCAGTAGGGGAGATGTCTGATCTTCCAAATCAGGGCTCGGGAATTAATTACGCAACCACTTTCTGCTTACGTTAATATGACATGATCATTTGTAATTTCACTAATTTTATGGTCTGTTGAACAAATCTAGGAGGATAGTTACCCCTTCTTGTGAACATTATATTTTTCGAGTCATGGTGTACACTGGGTCTTTGAGGGAACAGTTGAGTTTTTTCAGTTTTCTAAGCTTTCAAAAAATCTGAAAGAAATCGGGATTACTTCTTGAAGTGTCTACTACATGGTCCAGAAGTTGCCAAAGTTCAAAATTTAAAACCATTGTTAATAAAAATTCACAAATAGTGAAAAACGCGAAAAAAACGGAATATTGTTAAAAAATTCATAACTTTATAACAAATAATTATTAAGAAAAATGGTTGTAGACTATAAGCTTTTGAAGGAATGAAGTGTCTTTGGTGTGGACTCCAAAAAGTTGAATTATTTGTGCACCTGAAAGTGGGCAATATTAACGGATTCAGGAATGTCATAATAAACGGAACGGTGATTATTCATCACAAAATAAGTTTTTATTGTTAAAAATACAAAAGTTATGAAATAATAATTAATAATAGTTAATAATAATTAGTGTCAAAAAGAGAATTTACGGTGGGCATCTGGGATAAAAGTGGCTACAATGATTATCGCAAACCGACACACCGCACGATACACAAGAATATATGGTTTTTCTGTTTTTCTTCCAAGTGCCAAGAAAATTTACCCATTGAATGATTACCCATCTTATTGTAGTAAAAAGATGAACTAATAAAAAAAAATCTATATATATAATCTAAGAAATAATATATTAAATTACATAAAACATTTATATTAACCATGAACAAACTGTAAAAAAACGAGAAAAGCAAAAAAAATGCATTTACTAACATTGGAAAATACTAACGTTTATCATTCAACGTTCAACATTTATATATTTTTATTCATAAGTTGACATTATTTAGACATGAGTGTACTAAATGTGTTGTACTTTTAACGTACAGACTAGTGCGACATAAACATGCGACACTAATAAAACCCTTACTTTTGCTATTTAAAAAAATTCTAGGTAGTATTTTAATGAAACAAAAGTGTTTCAAAACGAAGTCGGTCTTTATCAAAGAGAATTCTCATAATTATTAAAAAAACTAACATTTATATTAGTAACATAAAAAGTATTCTATTTTCTCATAAGTATTTTTAAAATACGTATTTTGTATTTAAAATAAGAAAATAACGAGCACGAGAAAAGCATTTGTGGACATCTCTGCATTTATGTGTGTAAAGTGCAAACGAGAGAGACAATATAGCTTAGATCTCCTTTTGTTGAATGCGCATACACGCATATGTAGTAAAAAGTCATAAGTTAAATATACATTTTTCTTGGTTTTGTTCGTGTGATGGAAGAAAATTATGCCTAAAAGTAGTCCTGTCGGAATTGTTCGACTAATTTCAGGAAATAAGTTTCCATTGGAATTAATTTGATCTGCTGGTAAACTTCTTAAGGCCACTGACTCCTCTGCACTGAATGTACTGTAAGTGGCTCATGCATTTATGGAGAAATAATGCAATGAAGTGAATACATGTTTAACATGTATGTGACGTATTAGATATACGTAAAACTAAAATAACATGAACTCAGTCACGTATGAGTACGATAAACAAGAGCCACGTGTTTAAGAAAGTAATTTTCCTTTCTTCGATGTGAGAGAGCAGTAAATATTCCTCTTATTGCATCATCACAACATTTTAATTTACTAAAGGCTGTTTTGTATACTCGTATGTAACACTAATTTCAATAGCTGTGGCAATAGTCAAATGAACAATCTAAATTTGCATATGCACCAGTGCATTTTTTTAAAGTACAGCTATGTATTGTGCACAAATTTTGGTGTAGCCTTTTTTTTTTCTTCAGTTTCTTCTTTTCATTTGTGCAAAAAAAAAAAGTAAAAAAAAGTAGCTGGATAAGTCACTTGTTTCTGATAGTTTCAACGAGAGCTAAAAAAAGAAGTTATTCCCTCTAACTAAATAAATAAATTCAACAGCAATTTTTTGGGGCGCCGGTTTTTTTTGTGGTGCGCAGGGCTCGCACGAGACGAGATAAGGCGAGAGAAAAATCTCGCCTCATTCTCGTTAGTTTAAAAAAATATAGATATCGTTTTAGTCTCGTAATCGTTTGTCTCGTCTCGTCACATCTCGTTATTGTGAGAACTTACTCCTAAGAGAGTCCTAAACAGAGTAATTCATTATATTATTTTCGCTAATTTTTTTTTTATTCAAATTTTTCACACACTAAGCATATCGCCTTTTTCTCACCATTAATTGTTTAAAATTTAAAAGAAAATTTACTCTTTGAAGAAATTTTTTTTATACACAGTTGATCAACTGGTTCAATTTCACTTAATGCATCATTACTTTCATCGAATCTTGGCCTTTTGGCAGGTTGACACTACTAACACCTACACTCATTTTTACGGCAAAATGTCTTCAAACAATCGCATTGTAAATAATTTATATTCACATTTATTTTCCTAAAAACATTCGTTTCCGTTCGCCTACTAAATGTTGTAAAAGACAGAATTATAAAATAAAAATTTAACGGATGTTTGTTTACCAGATTTTATATTTCATAAATTTACGACCTAATCTTTTATGTAATATAAAAAGGTTAAACGTTTATGTTGCTGTTAGTTTATTTTTCTAGCAATTTTTTTTTGAAATAACGCCAACGAGACTCTCGTGTCTGGCCGCATATGGTTTTGGCATCGTCTCAATAGTTTTCATAAATCGTCTCGTCTCGTATCGTTTCGTGCTCGTGTGAAGCCCTAGTGTTGCGAGCACCTATGCTTAAAAGAGACTCTGAATGTATAAATAAGCACATTATAAATTGTGTGCTAGATATAACGGACTTTTAACAATCTGTAGACTAATAAGTAAGCCAATTTATTTATCTTTGTTTGCTTGAGACAGCTGTACATAGTATCTGACGTTTAACATTGCACTCAAATTCATTTCTAGAAAGAGGGTAGAAAAAAGACATGACGTCTATTTCAATAACGTGTAATTCAATTGTTAATATCTGCTATATTTAACTAACTTATTAAAATAGAATTAAAGATTGGAGATCCTGATAGTTTTCCTTATCAACATATAAAAGATATGGTTTACAATCCCATTAAAACTACAGCCTACAGTAAAAATAATAAGAAACCAGCCATTAATTACGTCACTCGCAAAGGAGTGGGGAGGGTCTGCAAATTGTGACAAGATGTGATAATTGTGGTAATCCGTCCATGCAATCTAAAATATAAAAACCAGTAAATATTGCTCGAAATGAGTAATATTGAAAAATGTAGTAACTTTCCACAAATTTCAGTGAGAACTAAAAAAAAGTTCATTTCTTCCAAAAACTTAAAAAGTACTATACGATTTTACGTATTTTTTCAAAATCTCATAAAAAATATTTTGTGTTATTTCATAATGTGTGATATCACAGTAAGGGGGGATTCGGAATAGCATGAAATTTGTGTGACGTAATTTATTGATGGCCCCTATATACATTTTTGATAATTTCAACTTGGGGTCTCTTCTAAGTTTTATTCCAGCACTGGTTGCCCGTAATAATATATTAACTAATTTCATTATCCAACGACTAAAAAAAGCCTTAAGCCTGAGAAAACGTATTAAAATTTCGCGGTCTTCTCACCTTTGCTCTAACTTTTTTTAGTATACAATAAAATAAAAGTATACATAGAATAAATGTAAAGAAATAATATTTCTTTAGTTAATATAAAGCTCGTCTGTCGGTAAAACTGTGACCGTTCAATGACATCATATACTCATGAACGTCATAGATGTCACTGTATAAATAACGACCAACACAGTTGATAGTTGGAGTCGACAGAATTCACGTTTTTAGTTAGTTAGTTAGTGTTATTGTTAGGTTATAATAAAATAGAAAGGAATTGACAATTTATGATAAATAATAAACTTTAAATGTCGTTTCTTTAAATTTCAGGTATGATTTAAGTTAAACAATGTAATTATTAAAATATGTACGTAAATTACCAAAATAAACTTTAAATTTCTAATAAAACGTGAGATATTGTCTTATATAAATAATATATTAATAGTGAAATATGAACTTACCAAGTTTTGATATTTTGGAGTAAATTGATTTTGCACAAGTAGTTTTAATCACCTTACACAGTGTTTGGGCACTGAATAATTTGCCAATAAAAGGTATTGTCTCAAGGGAATGAAACAACTAAACGTTTAATTAATCAGTGTTTTGTTATCTGTATTTGCAGTGACGTACCTAATATGTTTTCGTAACCGGGAATATGTATGCAATCCCAAATTCTTAAATTTACTTAAAAACTGGAAGATTATTGCACGGAAAATAATAAATAACAATTTGTTCTCATTAAAATATTTGTAGTGTGTAATAAGTTTAATAAGTAAATAAATTTAAATTTAAACGAATTCTTATTAGCTGTACAAATCTAACGTCATTTTGCGTCTTTTGTATAGGAATGCTATAATATGATACGTTTACATAATATGATAGTGCATCCCGAATATCAAAATTCCAAGGAATTAGGAAATCTGCTTCGATCCAAAAAGTACAGGCAGAATAAAGCAAGTGAATCCATAAAAACAGAACCGAAAATATGGAAAAGAATATAAAGAAGACGAAAAAAGAGTAACGCTGAAAGTTAAATCTTAAGAAAAATTAGAGAGGAGAGTAGAAAGAAGGGTGGGAGGGGCCGAAAAAGAGAAGGGAGTATTACGAATTAATGGAATGGCGACAGAGAAGAAGAAAAGAAGGCACAACTTACAGATACAACAACAGGAAAGAATGGAAAAAATTGAGAAGAGCAATTACAACACACGATATAAAAGGATTTGGGAAAGAGAGATACCACAATACTTAAGAGAAAAAGACACAAAAAAACATGAGAAGGATTGTCAGATTTAGATTAAGAAACTAGGAGAAAGGAAACAGGTACTGTGCAAATAGCGAGAAAAGGATGTACAGGGTGTGCGGAACGGAGATAGAAACATTGGAGCACATTAAGTTTTCATGTGAGAAAAAGGTAAAAACGAATTCAATATTGTGCAGTTATAGAAGGGAGGCAGTGAAGGGAAGAGGTGGATGGCGGAGATAGAGAAAAGGAACGAGGAAAGAGAAGGAATGGCAGAAGAGAAACAGGAAGGAGAGTAGAAGGAGGAACGAAGCAATAGCAGTAGCAGTTTTGTTTTTGTTTTTATAAGGATAAATTTATATTTCTTTTTTTGGTTTGTAAGGAGTGAGAATGTTTAGATTTAATAAGGATCAAAATTGAAGTTAAGGCACACGAATGTATGAAAGAAAAAAGAAATGAGTCAATGGCAAAAACATTAAAAATAAAATAAAAATAATAATAATAAAGAAGAGGCCGGGAGGTTGAAATAGACCTTGTCATGAAGTTCGCGAGTTCCGCACACAGCAGAGAAGACCTCCACCCCGGCCCCGGAATTCTAGTTCAGGAAGTAATAGCATCTTGGTTGGTCTTCAAAATAAACTAAATTTAAAAAGATTGCTTATTGACTTTATCAATTAAACAAATTTAATCTCTTTATTTAAAGTACCCAATACTCGTGTCTATAAGTTGTGAATTATGTATTGTAAATGTTTATAAATATATATTTCTTTTTAAGTGCTAATAACTGTTGAAAGTTGATGCACTCAAATAAATATTAAAAAAAAAAAATTATGCCGCAGGTAGCGCAGATCTCACACGACTACTTGTTGCTGTGAGATTATTTAGCCAGCGTCGTTCATTGCGGGTGTTGTACCTGCACGCCGCACGTAATGAACGTAAAATGCTCAGGATAACCAGAATTAAGAATTAGAAATACCGGACGAAATAGTAAACGAGTGTAAATGAAATTAGCTTAGAACACAAATTATCGACCAGTGCCCGCAAAGGGTCCAAACGAAGCATCCATTCACTAACATTAAGAATAGAATCTTTTAAACTCCTCAAACCTATTCTGTTACTTTTGTACGCTACTGTCCCATCATGGTTAATAATTATATAAAACATTTAACGAAATCTTATCGTTAATTGTACGTGTGAGTACTTTACACCTTCGCTCAATATACTCGCCCCTTTCCCGCAGCATTCAGTTCACTTTGGCAGAGTGTTAAAGGACATTTACACCTAGCCTTTTCATTTTCAGTTTTAATTTTAATTTTGTAGCCAATTTAAATTGTACACAATATGGGATTATGCATAGTCATTCTTGTATCATTTTTAATTTTGAATTTAACTTACGTTTTCATTGTCTTTTTAGAACCTTAGAGGGTTCAATGTTTCTAACTTAAGAATACTCAATTTAAAAAACTATGTTATATTTTACACTCCAAAATGTGACAATCTGTCATAATGCAGTAGGATTTATTTTTAAAAGAAGTTCAATGCCAGTTTGTCAAAAATGAAGAAATAAAAACAGTTTTTATTATTACTAATTGTTATTAAAAACATTAATTTTAATTATTCCACATTCAATTTTGTCAAACTGTCGAGCTGTCAACATTTATATTACTAACGACGCATGCGCACCAAATAAATAATCTAAACTTAAATTAAAACATGAATGTGACAAGGAATGCTTATTCTGAAAACCTGCAATCTAGATAAAAATATTAAATAAAAACGTAAATCAAATATGAAAACAGTGAGTGGGAATGAGGTTTTGTATTGTATGTTTTAGTCATAGAATAGAATATGTGTATCTTGCTGTGTTTTATTTTTTATTTTTAATGTACTTAGAGCGCTTGCGTCGTGGGTCAGAAATATACTTTATTTAGTATAAATTACTAAATTTGATATAATTATTTCTACTTCCCTTTTTAACAAGGTAAAACTGCATTCTAGATTATTAGCCCGGTTGATAAAAAAGATCACTACTGTACTGTAAAATTTTATGTTTTCGTATTAAAAATTATTGAGTATACATACTTTTAAAACTAAACTAAAACAGTAGGTGGGAATGATACTTTATCGCTGACTTTGAATCATCATTAGACTCAGTACATGGCAATGATAATGATTGCGCAAGTTCACCTGTCCTCGAAGTGGGACAGTTGCGTTCTCCATCCGTTATCCGTTATCCGCTGTCCGCTAAATGCGAACGCTTATCTCACATTCCGCGAAACCGCGTGGTACTTAATCACACCGATAAAGATGACACAACTTATTATCAAAATGGGAAATTGACACACTCATTAATGAGGGACTTTACCATACTTTGCTTAATCATCCAGAGGGTGTCTAATTCGATGAATTAAATTAATACAGATAACGCTGTTAAGCGAATCTGGTTCAGTAACACAAGGCCCGGTTGCTGGTTTTATAGTTACCTATCCGATGTACGATAACTAAGTCGGTAACTATTAAACAGCACTAAATCGGGTTGCTGCTTACATAGTTAGTGACGTCACAACGATAAACAGTATGTTAAGTCTAACTTTACAAATTCTGTGCTATAACTATCGAATCGTCTAGTTACGTCAGCCATATTTTTTTTGTCAAAAATATTATTTTGAGCTATTTTGAAAATAACCTCAAAAGATTGAAAAAATCATATTTCTTTGATTTAAAATTAAACAAATATAAACAAATGTATAATATATAAGTATTCTGTGATTCGAGTGAATCATCATTAGACTATTCATCTGACGCGGAAATTATGCAGTTCAAGAAAAAAGAAGCCATGTGTAAAATGTAATTAAGAATATAAATATTCCAATGGAAAAATATAATAATGATATTCAATGATAACAAGTTCAATCTGCAGCTGTAGAATTTTATGAAAAGTTTAGTTCCTCGAGTAATATAATGTATATATTGTACATCAATAAGTTTTACTGTGGCATCCCCTGTTTATTTATTTAAATCTTCATAACGAAATACAAAACGTAGAAGATTACTCGCATCGAATAGCTGGACAAAGTACAATTAGAGACTCTGTTATATAATCCTATTTCAGATAATGATGTAATTATTGCTTGTTACAAATAAAACATATGTAGTAATATAATATAAACATTGATATTTATTTTAGGTATACATATACTTAATTCAAATAGGTGAAAACTAAGAATAATTATGTATATTTTTGTAGTTCCTTTAACATTATTTTTAATTCTACTTCTTTAATTTGTTTCTCCAATTCTAATATCTCCATTTGTTTATTAATTAATATTTCGCTCTGCTCCAGTTTTTTAAGTATATGTTCTTTTTCAGAGTTAAGTGTTATTATTTTCTTATTTAATAGTAGATCGTCCTCATTATTTCCATTTTCTATGAATAAAGGCATCGGTTATTTCATTTAAATAGTTTATGTACATATTTATATAATAAAAACAGTTACAGACCTTTTTACAAATATTTTACACAAAATACAACAAATTTTTTTATACTTACAATCAAACAAAATATTTTGATAATGACATAACAACTATAAAATCTGACACAATAATGCTAAATTAATAGAAGCACCATCTATTGAGTGATACTTTTATTAAAATATACATAAAAAATGTTAAATCACATCGGGTAACTAACGATAGTTAAAATACTGTTGTTTTCAGACGCAGCAACCGGATTTATTGGAACTGGTGATAACTATGAACAATTAGTTACCTATCTATACGTTGAATAGTTAAATGAGCAACCGGGCCTAAGACTGTGTTAAGACAGTCTGGTAATTCTGTACAGGCCACGGAAACATAACATACATAACTGTCTAAAGACAAAAAAAACTCTTGCTACTAAGACAAATGAAACTTACACACTCTCTCAACAGACTATTTGCGACGCCGAATTTTTCAGTGGTGTGTTGTTGTTTCGTATTAGCACACTTTATAATAAGATTAAGTTTCTACTGATGATGTTTATTATTACTGCACTGTATTCAAAGGTAATAACAGTGTATATTATATATCTGTAACGTTTTACCTTCTCAACGATCCGCCCGCCATGTAACCATAAACACAAAGAATAGCGCAGTCGTTCAGTACCAAGTCGCATGTATCCTAAATAGTTGGGGAGTACACGATTGTATTTTGATATGGATACGTATGAATAATATTATGAAAACGGACGTATCAAATACAGACTTCTTCGATACAGTGTAATATTGATAAATATTAAATTAGAATCCTACCTTCATGATAAGGTGTGTTTATGCGAAGCAGCTTCAATACTGATAAAATCGAAGGTGGCAAGTAGTGGGTACCACTGTCAGAACAGCATAAGACAAATATGATTGAAGACTTATTTCTTCCCCATGAAAATATGCGCCAGTACATATAATTAAGACTCTATTTTCTAAGACCCATCCCCTTTTTATAATTGTTTGCTTTCATTAATTGTTTAAATCTATCTCGGTCATACACTGTCTTATCTGTTCTCCTACTACGCTCGGCTGTACCAGTACCTGTACTTCTCGCTGAAGGTTATTGTCGTGCTACAATATGATTCTGAAAGCTTGTTGGCGTATCTAAGTAATAGTGCTTTTTTTATATTTTATCTTAATTAGGGTACGAGTAGCTCCAGCGTGAAATCAGTTTTTGATAGATTTTTTTAACATTTCATTTATAGACTAAGAATACCGTTTATTAATATGAAGTATGTAAATCTTCTTGTCTACTCACCTATTTTTTACTATACAATAAACAATTATCGATAGAATTTTGAATATAGCTATAAAACATAAAATATAAAAAATATATACCGGCAACGCTGCGCGCAAAATTAACTCGAGTAGTGTGTTTTAAATCTTTTATGCTACTAATACACTTTTAACATTGTATACATTCTGTAACGTGGGTAGGTCACCGTAATCGAAATATAATATTAGGTTTTGAATTTCTGACTATACTATACCACGCTGGAACTATCTTAAAATCAATGCAACTTACCGGAAATATCGCCCGAGAATTTCCACCCGGTATCCTGTCATGGAAAACAAACTCTGTGACTGTTCAGTCTTAAATACTTCTGCAAATGTAAGAAGTATGACACTGCATTACACAGTCGAAAATGTATTTTCAGTGCTTTATCGATTAGCCTAATGCGGTAAAAACTGACATAAGGTTAAAGGTCAAAATGCACAGAAGAACATAAATTATCTGCAACAGGAATCGTACTGTACATTTAGACAGGGGTATTGTACGAAATTCAGTTCTAACTTGACGGGCGCCTCTATTTTCGGGATTAGTTCTCGAATCAGTCTCGGATCATTTTGCATCGATTCATTATATGTTAAATATATTTATTTAAATTTTCAATTTGCCTACAGAATATTTTTTTGTTTTTTTTCTTAGGATGTGTCCAAAATGTGTGCGAGAGAGAAAGGTATATGTTCCTATTTGTTTTCTATGCGCATGCGTTGAAAGCGACAGTTGTCAAGTCAGAGCTGTCTACGTATAATACGTGACAGTTGTTAAATATGACATTATATTGATGTAGAATAATCTAGATATGTATAAATATAAATAAACTATATATAAATATAACTAAAAACGTGGCCACTCCAAATATAAACTGTGTTTGCCGTTATCCCCACACTTCACAATATCACTAACTAACTAACTAAAAACGTGAGTTCTGTTGACTCTAACTATCAACTGTATTGGCCGTTACTTCTACAGGGACATTTATGGCGTTCTGTATTACATAAGGCGCACTGTATTACCGACAGACGAGCTTTGTACCAACTAAAGAAATATAATTTCTTATAAATAATAATATAATATTTAATATTTATTATATCTTAATAGAATATTAATATTTATTATATGTAGACAGCTGTCACTTTCAACGCATGCGCATAAAGAACAAATAGAAACATATACCTTTCTCTCTCTTGTACACATGTTGGACACACTTTTAATCTATAGGAAACATAGGCTATTCACACTTCATACATATATACGAGGCATGTTTTTTAAGCAAGTACCGTTTTGCGATTCCGCCTTTGCAGCGCTACGGTCGGCGTTCCGCGCAATGGCGCTGATTACCTACATCTCTTGTCTACGCACTGACGCCATTACAGTCTGATTCTTCATTGTATACGTTGTTTACTGAGTGTTTAAGATGCTTCCGACAATCGTGAGTCCCGCCGATTGTGAAGTACGGGCTGTTATACGATTTCTTAGTGCTAAAGGCGTAAAACCGATCGATATTCATCGTGAGATCTGTGAAGTTTACGGACAAAACATTATGAGTGATGGAATAGTAAGGAAATGGGTGAGAGCATTTAAAGATGGCCGCACCGTCTTCAAGACGATAACGAAGTCAAAACAGTTGTGATACAGTGGTTAACAAGTCAGGCGGCAGAATTTTATGAGGAGGGTATTCAAAAACTGGTGCCACGTTATGACAAGTGCCCCAATATTCACGGAAATTATGTAGAAAAGTAGATTAAGGTACAGGCTTTCATGTAAAAATAAAATTATTGCGATATCTTTGCACGTCTTTTTTTAATTCAAAAACGGTACTTACTTAAAAAACACGCCTCGTATATATGTTCTAAGATGGATGATTACATTTGTTTTAATCAACAGGGCTGCTGGGGTAGTCGGATTCCGACTACAAAAGCATATTAGGACATTTAGTAAAGTAAAAGTTTAGTAAGTTAATGAATAATTTAATTTCTTCAATGCACGTAGAGTTTCTGAAAATCCGTAGTTTCAATACCCGAAGTCGAAGTGGGTTTGGTTCTAATATTGGAAGTCAAAAATCAAATAAATATTAAAAACATTTAAATTTTTAAGTATTTATCGCAATTTATTATTATTTATATTATTACATAATAATTTTACAATTTATTTTGTTTTATTAACTCTAATATTGTCTAATTTAGTGATATTTAGGAAGCACTAATGCAGTAAGGGACTTATATCCCAAAGCCGTTTTAAGTTTGGTGAAAAAATTTGCAGACATCGAGAATATTTGTCCGTTAACCGTTGAAGTTTGTTTTACTGTGCATGGCGCGTCATAAATATTCTCTAAGTTCAAAATTTCCTTTTTTTGCGTTCTTAAAAGTAGCAAACTACTCCTTTAACTTTTCCAAATCATCAGCCTCTATTAAAACACTGCCCGCAGATTTTTTAATTACATTAAATTTTTCCTCATTAATAAACTAATAATGGTTTCTCCAAGTTGTCCGTAGAATTGTTGCCAAGTCCACGAAAAGTCTACTCATTAGCTGCATAGCTAAACTTAAGGCTTGTTTTGAAGGAAGCAAAATTAGGCTCTTTGAGCGAATTAAAGATATTCATCAAGTTCAAATACATTCAGCAGTTTCTCAATGTTTTACAGCAATTCGCTATTTGATTTGTAGAATGCAGTGCGATGTCGACTGAATACAGTGTTGTGTCAATATCACTTTGGCAGGTTTAAGTACATTAATTATGTTTTTGAACACTTGAAAATCTATTAACTTTAACTAGTTCAACTCTAACAAAGCTCATCAATAAATTTCTGATGTTTCACGAAAACACTAATCATATTCGCCAAAGAACTACAACGTGTTCTGCAGTATAAAATTAGCTCTTTGGTGTGACAGAGCTCTGGCTTGTCTTTGTCAAGTAAAATTATACGCATTTCTAATAGAAGAAGATTTAAAGTACTTCATCACCTTTCGACATGGATTCTGGATCCGGGTATAAGGCAATTACCCGGCGGGTTCGGGTCCGGGTCGGATCGGGTACAGAAACCCTAACTGCACGTACATTTTTTTCCACTCCAACTCAAACTTCGACTGCTAAAAACTGAAGAGTTGCAAATTCTTAAGTTCATAAAATAAATTCTATGTATTTTCGTGTTCTTCGATATTAGTAGTATATTCTAAAAGACGATTTCAAAAGTAAAGTTTTAGAATTGTTCTCGATATTTATTATATTTACCATAGATTTTAGAAGACCGGAAGTATTCGGTCAATCTTATCAAAATGATGTAACAACCCTAATTTTAACAGATAATTTTTATGTTTGTTTTTACCCCTTGTAAGTTTATTTAAACATAAATATCTTCCTGTCTAAGCCATCGATGTGTACATAAATAGGTTTATGGTTGGTATCTCTTCATTATTTATATTTATCCATATTGTTACCGCTTCCGCTTTTTTATAATGTGAACCATATGAGCAAGTGTCGATTTGTAGAGCAGATATCTAAGGTAGGCAAACAGGATGTAAAGCAGGGTGTCACTGCAAAGAAATAAATACATATATGTACCTTATTGCTAGGGTTGCATACGGGATTGTCATCATTTTTTACTACTCAGTCCCGTATTATTATTTGTCCCGTTTTTCCCTAAACTCTATGTGAGACAGCCGGCTTCGGAGCGGATCCTGACGCTAATCTTGTTGTGCTTTAGGTAAATATTCCAATGTAGGTGCAGGAATCCCTGTCTAAGTTATAGGTAGCGTATAACCAGTCTAGATAGCGGGGTTGCGTTCAGAGTCTGTTATTTTTGTTACGGGATATATACAGTGGTAGCTCGGGTTATGAAATTAAGGGAGGGGGACGGGGCGGTAAGGTGAAATCAATACAAAAGAAGCATATTTTCAATATGCTTTTTGACGACACAGTTAGTATATAATTATTTCTATAATTACTACATGATAAAATAATATTTAACGAATACTTCGGTATCCCTCATAACTCATCACTGGATTATCTCAAATGAAAAAACCAAAATGATTTCATTCGTTGATAAGTTTATGCAAGAACGCTGTCGAGTTTTTTTATTTTATTGATTTTTTAATTTTAAGAAAAAGATCATAGATTTAATCATGTCGTACATATTTGACAAGCTTAGAAACACAAACACCATTCTCATGTTTTACTTATTATTTCCTTCTTCGTTTCTACTGTAATAGTACACTTATGCTTCTTTACAGCACTGTCACTAACACGGGCGAGCAATTATACCGGAAATTTACATGCGGCAAAATGAAATCTAAAATTTCACAACAAAATTTATTACCCTGAAGATATACAAATTTATAAATCTGTGATAAGTCTGTGATAAAGTTGCAAAGACACCATATGTTGCTACGCTACGTTTCATTCATTATATCCAATGCGATCACTGCTTTATTGTACTACAAATACGTTTGATGTTACCAACCACAGTCCGGTTTAACGCTCTACGCTTGTTGCGTGCACAATCGTGTAGAGCACTCTGACAAGCACAGTTCGTCGTTTTATTAGAAATGAATAAAAATATCCAACTTTTAAATTATGGACTCAAGGAAAATAAATCAAAGAATTCACAGGATGTCTTGGCTACAATGACTCAAATCGCGTCTAGTGACGTCAACTGCAACTATAATATTCCGTTTCGTAGATGTTAGAACACGATAGAATCAGAAACTAGACATCTATCACCTATTATAAATAGCTCTAAAAATTAACTTGCAATTATAATTTTCATTTACGTGTTCTTCTATAAACAGGACCGCATTGCCTATGGCGCAATTCTGTCAGGACTACTTTTAAAATAGGCTTACAGATGAAAGCAATTGTGACTGAATATATTTGTGAACCAAGTCTTAATTTCTGTAAAACTGTACTATGTATTGATAAAGTTGGGTAACAGAACCTCAAATGTCAAATTACCTCTTAATAAACAACTTTTAGGCATTTAAAAAAACGCCGATGAACATATATTAAAATTAATTTCAATCGAAAATTTAAATAACGAGTTCACAAGCTCATTGATTCGGCGATACTATTTGGTTCGATATAATGGGTTTGTGTACTCATTTTTTAGGGGTCGACTTTTCAAAAGTTGATTGAAATTGATGTTAATAAATGTGTATTTTATTTATGCGTTTTTATTTTAATAAATATATAAGACAATATCTGCAGTTTTATTAGGAATTGTAAATTTTAAACAAACTCATGTGTTGCTTCTGAAATTTAAAGTTTATTTTGGTAATTGTTTAACTTAAATCATACCTTAAATTTAGAGAAACGATATTTAAAGTTTATTATTTATCATAAATTGTCAATTCCTTTTTATCTAATTTTATTATAACCTCACAAGTTACTAACTAACTGAAAACGTGAGTTCTGTCGACTCCAAATATCAACTGGGTTGGCCGTTATTTCTACAGCGACATCTTTTGCGTCCATGAGTATATGTTTTCACTGAACGGTCACCAACAGACGAGCTTTGTACCAACTAAAGAAATATAATTTCTTTACAAATATCTAAATGTTGACGGAGATATAGCAATTAAAAATTGAAATTGTAGTTTTAGCGCTACAAATGTCGGTCATATTTATGACGTAACATGTATGTACTATTAAGGGTAGATTTGTTATTTTTTCTATAGATAAGAGTTCTTAGTTGAATATGCTATCTCTTTTACGCTTTGTTGTATAAAAGAGTTAGCTACTTAGCGGACGGGATGTTACATGTCTTGGAATGTTCTATTATGTTGAATCCCTTTATTAATAAAAGAGAGAAAATGACTTTTTTAATTGTTAATATCTCTTAACATATAAGGAGTTATTAAAAAATAATTGAACATTTGAGGTTCTAGTAACCCACTTTATCAATATATAGTACACTTTTATAGAAATTAAGACATAGGACACAAGCCCATTGCTTTTTGCCGCTAGTGTCAAATATAATGGTTAATCTGGTCCTGTGCAGAAGATCCGGATTGTAATGTATGAGTACTGCCACATATATCGAGGTGGAATTCATACATAAACAATTTTCTGACGTCAATGAAAACAATATATGCACTACTTTTATAAAATGAATAAGTGTGAAGTTAAACGAATTTGTCTATTGAAATTTCTCTCCGTATTTACATATTATGTTATAATAGTAAAGTCAATGGACTTGTGAGCCATGTCTTTATTTATATAAAACTGTGCAATTGATTAAGTTGGTTAGTAGGACCACAAACGCCAAATTATTTTTTTATAAGTCACTATTTTATGCTATAAAATACAGGAATATGTATTGGCTAATTGGACGACGCTCTGAACTAAACATTGAAAACAAGCTGCTTGTATTTAAACAAGTGCTAAAGCCAGAGTGACCGTATGGAGTGCAACTCTAGGGTTGCACCAAGAAATCGACGTTCCAAAATAAAGTTCTGCGAGGAATAGTTATTGCACCGTGGTATATCAGCAATGACGACATACATAGAGACCTGAAGATTAACACAGTCGGAGAACAAATCAAATCTATAGCAACGAAGCACGAGTGGAGACTTCGTAACCACGAAAACATTGCCGTGACGCAAATGTTGCTTGATAGTAATGATGTTCGAAGACTTCGCAGGACTAAACCTGGGACCTAGTAACCTAATCATGTAGAATTATTCATTGGAGTAATCTCTACCACACCGTGTAATTATTGAAATGTAAGCCACTAGATAAGTATATCTATACTTATAGTTGTAGTGTTATAGCAAATTAAAAAAAATAACTCACTATATTTTAGGAGATAATTAAAATAATTCATTTTAATTATTAAAGAGATGCAACGTTATAGAAAATTCCAAGACATGTAACGTTACGTCCGCTAAGTTGCTACCTCTTTCAAACAACCGAGCGTAAAAGAGATAGCAAACTAACACTGAACTCTTTTACATATAACTGATTATCTGACTTATATTAATAGTCCGACATGTTACGTCATAAATATGGCTGACATCAGTAGCGTTAAAAAAACAATTCAAATTTTTAATTGCTATATCTCCGTCAACATTTAGATATTTAATAAAATAAAAACGTCAATAATTGAATGATTATCTCACTTTTGTCGATTTAAATCGAAATTTATTAATATCAATTTCAATCAACAATGGCCTTGTGTCCTATGTCTTAATTTCTATAAAAGTGTACTATATATTGATGAAGTGGATTACTAGAACCTCAAATGTTTAATTATTTTTTAATAACTCCTTATATGTTAAGAGATATTAACAATTAAAAAAGTCATTTTGTCTTTTTAATTATTAAAGGGATTCAACGTTGTAGAACATTCCAAGACATGTGACCTCACGTTTACTATGTTGCTATCTCTGTTATACAACCGAGCGTAAAAGAGATATATTCTTGACAGAACCACAGCACTGCCCTAATCAATAAATAACTGATCTATCCAATACATTTTCACGTCAGAAATATGGCCGTCTCTAGCCAATACGACCTCTAAAAAATGAGTACACAAGCTCATTGAACAAGTCCATTATGAAAACAATATCCCTTAAATACATTCTCTCGTCCTGTCCGTGCGCTCGGCGCACTTCATCGACGTATTTTATACTTCTATAATTATTTTTTTAAAAGTTATTATTATGATTCCGATGTAATATGCGCACGCTGCGCCGGGCTCGTACTTCCGGTATAGCGTAGTTGGTGTAGGTTATGGTATCTCGCTATCACGGTCAGCCTCTCTGAATCTGAAAAAAGTACCGCAATTAAACTATTTTTATTTACCTGAACAGTGAACAGGAACACTCATACCTGTTCAAACAAGCAAACAGTAAACAATGTTGCGAATTAATATGGAATAAACAATTAACTGTAAAAAATATTTTGAGCTCATTATTTTCATTTTTTTTTGTTTCGTAATACGAATTCAAGGAATTTACGTATTACAAATATTTAAGATAAACATCTTGATCGTCTGGTTCATTAATGAGATAATTCCAAAAGATCGAAATTTCCATTGATTGAGCGGTTATACGTGTATCTGAACCCTTTGTCTGATTCAATATATAACTGATAAATGTTACCAAGTAAATTATCGGAATACAGTTTTTTTTCGTTGCTATCTCAAAACATAATATTTTGAGATGTTTCACTAATGAATTGGGAGATCGATATTTAAGTTTGTTGACTTTTTACTTTTTCCAAATATCCAAAAGTTGATGGAGATATAGTTATCTAATGCCGGTTTCACACCAGAGAGACATTCCAATAAAACACGAATAAAAACTTCTTTTTCTGATTCTCTTTTTCCAAGAGACAGTTCTTAAAACATTTTTGTCTTTTGTTGCTATTTTAGTAAATAAAACACATTTCCAACTGGAGTCGGTAAGATCAAAGGAAAACACGTTTGTTGTTTTTTTTTTAGTCTGCTTCGTTTGAACACGCAGTTTTGTTTTTTGTGAACATTTGCGCTTGTTCCAAGAGCAGTTATAAGCAAGTGCAGAATGCAGTGGATAAAAGATAAGACATTAATATAAGGCAATAATTTGTGGGATACTAAATTTTTATGAGACACACAGAAAAACATTAAAAACAAAACCAGTACGTTCACTGTGAACAGTCTGTTTTCGAACAACATAACTGTTTTCAAATAAAAGAAAACATGATTTTGTTTTGTTTTTTTGACAACAAACCTGTTTTCAAAACTGTCTCCCTGGTGTGAAACCGGCTTAAAATTTGACTTTCTGTTTGAATTTTCTGTAACTAAGTTTTCTAAGTAGCTAAGTCCTAAGTCCGTGTTCATAAAGCACGACTTGTGCGCGAGTCGAGGTTCCGGTGAATTGCACGCGGCTCGCGCTCGTGCAAGCGAATCGTGCACGTGACGGACGTATTTATGTAAGGCCTGTCACACACTGTAAGCGTATTTATTAGACAGCGTAAATCGGCATGAGCGACTAGAACTTTCAAAGCAAGTTGACTCCTGTGTTTTTGCATGTATTATGTCACAATACATACATACCACGTACCGATACGACAGTACGCCAAGTCAAACTTGTGTACTGTAGGGTGTATTGGAGTTGTTTTGTACTAGCATAATTTATCATGAGAACAAACTTTTACTTTAATCTTTATCGATACACCACTCTTATGAAAGATTCCCTTCCAGTTTGTGAGACAGCTGATTGCATTTACAAAGTTCGGATAGGTTTACCGTTGTAGCATGTATTCGCTGATATACGCTGCCGGATATTCGGATAAGTAAAGCGTAGTAGCGTGTAAACGTCCAGTCATAATTCGCTTAAATACGCTTTCAGTGTTAAAACAGTAAGATTCTATTCTATTCACTGTAAACTATGGGCCTCCGCACACGAGGCGACTCGTTGCAAACCTTAGCCCCGAATCTGCCTGAACCGAATGAGAATGGAACTGTGTTGTTAGTGAGAGAACGAACGTGTATACGAGTGAGATAAAACACACGGCACGAACGTAACTAAACTGATTTCAAACTGGTTTTGAGTACCTTGGTATCCTGGTACCTGGTATCCTTGGTTGCATGGTTTTGTTAATGACATCATCAATAGAGATGTTCACGAATACTATTGAAAAGTATTTAAATACAAAAACTTTCAAGTAAATAAATAAACTTTCCAGTATAAAACCTTCCTTTGTTGGATGATTCGTGCAGAAGTACATGACATGTGGATCAAGTTTGTGCTGGGGGTAGAAAAATCCCTTTTAACGCGGGTCAAAAGACTGACAACAGCTCGAACTTCTTTCAACGTGATCGTTGGACACACTTAGTTCCAGCATCGGTCACACGATGCGTCCAACCATTAAGTGTCCAACATTGGAAGGTGTTCGTAGGAGCCGGCTTTTTACGACAGTATGGTCTACAATGAATTGCATTTGCATCAGTGGGATAGCTACATTACATGTACAAAATGTTTTACATGTACAAAAAAAAACAATTAATAGATAATATTAGACGACGCAGTGAGCGGGAGTATTGATATCTAACGCTTACTACTGTGTCCTCAAGTTCGATCCCCAGACCAGAGATATATTTACTGGGTTTGGTTGTTATCAAGTTATATTGATTATGCATATACTGTCAGGAACAATTAGGATGTACTAATTACTGTTATATGAGATATTTATATGTATGTATGTATTTAAACACTTTTGAATAGTATTTGTGCACATCTCTGCTCATGATGTCACCATCAATAGCATGCAACATAATTGCCCTGCGACCTAGACACACAGTCGCTCAAAACTGCTTAAAACCAGTTTCAAATCAGTTTAGTTTCGTTTGTGCCGTGTGTGTTCTCTCACTCGTATACACGTGCGTTCCCTCACTAACAACACAGTTGCATTCTCATTCGGTTCGGGCAGATCCGGGGCGGATCGCGTTTGTAATCAGTCGACCCATGTCCGGACTGCCTTATAGTGCAATATCGCTAATAATACATATTCATAAACTTATTAGGCAGTGTAGTTCACATATACGAGGCTATGGCATCAAAAAATCTATCAACATAGTCGAAGGTCGTCGGTGATAGGATTCTACATCGGAAATAATTGCAGAAACTAATGTGTAATTTCGCCTAAAAACAAAAAAAATGTATTATAATTTACCACAAGTAATACGCGCTCAGGCTGAAACTCTTTTTTTCCAGAGCACTATATTTTATTTATTTACGGATAATAAATTTAACTCTTTAACTCGGTAAATATTTTGACTTTATTCTTCGTTTTGTGCCTCGTTTCGTTGCATTGAGACTCCACTCCGTAAATATAAAAAATACATAGGAGTACAAATACAAATATTTGTAGATGTATTCATATATGTGTATCAATAATTTATTTTATTTTTCTATTATTTATTTTTATATTTTTAATATGAACAAGCTGACAAGACATTTCAATCGGCGCGGCGCCTATTTTCTCGTGCCTTAAATTGTAAAGCGGCGTGTCTATCAGATAAATATTTGTAGTAAACATAGAGTGACGTTAGCAACAGGGTCGCTTTTTTTAAATGTTTTTTAACGCGTTTTTATTAAGAAAATTTTTATTGTTTTCGAAAATCCCCGTGAGACATAAATAACAAATATCTTCATTATTATTGATTATTAAATTATCAATTCTGAAATAATTTTATTTTGTGACGGGTTCCTACGCACGTGCCTATGTTGCCTATGCTTAAAAGCGGCCCTGGTTAGCAAATAGTCAGCTAATGCAGCAGTGAAATAACTTGTATTATAATGCCTTTTAGTCCATTTTTTCTTGATCAATTGATAGCTAAATACCATATTCTTGCAGTTCACTTTTGCTTAGAAAATAAAGTGGTACTTTGGGTTACGAACGTCTCGAATTACGAACACTTCGAGTTACGAAGACAATTTCTGAAAAAAGATTGATTCGAGTTTCGTATAATGCTTCAGTATACGAACTCACAAACATGGCTTTAAAGCCGCCGCGATATTTCGGCTTTGCTGAAACATGGCTTTAGCACAGCTGCCGTGTATGTAATACGTAGTTATTTATGTATAAAAACCAATTTGTATTAACTCTGCGTGTGTATACTGGATCTTTTAAGGAACAGTTGAAATTTCAAATTCCTATTTCTGTCTTATGAGTACACAACGCGCTTCACCTATGCCCCTTAAAAAATTTAGGTAGTGGTAGGGACTGAAGGTTCCAGCAGCGTACGGACTTGGCAGTTTACCGGCAAAGGCGAGCCAGTGAAACTTGCCTCTGTTCCCTAAAAGGGTACAAACGACGATAGTATTTTCCAATGTTAGTAAATGCACTTTCTTTTGTTTTTCTCGTTGTTTTACAGTTTTTTTATGGTTAAAATAAATGTTTTATGTAATTTAATATATTATTTCTTAGATTGTATATATATATTATGTATAATATTTTTTTATTAGTTCATATTTTCAACCATTCAACGGGTTAACTAGAAAAGTGAAAACGATGTTTTCTTTGCACTTGGAAGGAAAACAGAAACACAATGTATTCTTGTGTATCGTGCGGGGCGCCGGTTTGCGGTAATCATCGTAGCCACTTTTGTCTCAGTTGCACACCGTAAATTCTCTTTTTGACACTAATTATTATTAACTAATATTAATTAATATTTCATAACTTTTCTATTTTCAAAAATAAAAACTTATTTTGTGCCGAATAATCACCGTTTCGTTTATTATGACAAGCCTGAATTCGGAAAATATTTCCCACTTTCAGGGGCACAAATAATTCAACTTTTTGGAGCCCACGCCAAAGACACTACACTCTTTCGAAAGCTTATAGTCTAAGGTAAAAAAGGGTACAACCGTTTTTCTTAATATTTGTTTGTTCTAAAGTTATGAATTTTTTAACAATATTCCGTTTTTTCGGGGTTTTTTACTATTTGTGAATTTTTATTACCAACGGTTTTAAACTTTGGACTTTGGCAACTTCTGGACCATGTAGTAGACACTTCAAGAAATAATCCAGAACTTAGAAATCACGTTTCCCCAAAGACCCAGTGTACACACCATGTCTCGAAAAATATAGTGTGCACACGGAAGGTTAAGTTATCTCTCATTATGGCTCCGAAGAAAGTGAAAAGTGTTAGTGAAAGTGATGTAAAGAAGCGTAAGTGTACTATTACAGTAGAAACGGAGAGGGAATAATTAAGTAAAACATGAAAATGGTGTTCATGTTTTTGAACTTGCCAACAGTTGGTGTGACTAAAGGATTAAGTAATTTATCAAAGAAAAGATCTAAAGTGTTAGAAAAAGTAGAAAAGTTATTGTTAATTTGGATTAATTAATCAGCTTGCTGAAGATAGTGTTAAGTAGGCCCTAATATGCAAGAAGGCTTTACTTTAGCACGGTGATTTAGTAGCGAAAATGCAGAATACAAGTGATACTTCTGGGGCGGGTGAACGGATTAATTGAATTTACATTAATTTCAATAGGAAAAACTGTTTCGAATTACGAACATTTCGAATTACAAACGTATACAAAGAACGAATTACCTTCGTAACCCGCGGTACTACTGTAGTTAAAAACAAGATAATTTCTCTTGAAAATATTTTCTTTAATGTGCCATATCTCCACTTATGATGAAGTTTTGTCATAATGATGCCACGGGACAAATAATAAGTCATCGATTTTATTTTCCTATGTTTATAACGTTCATAATATTGAAACTCTATTTACTACATGAACCAACTATTATTGACACTGACATGCGTCCCTCTCAAACTCTGTTGTATGAAAGAGATGTCAATACATGAAAAGGAAGGAGCTAGAAATTGGATTTGATTTGGAAGAACTACTTGAAAAAAATTACAGAGAAAAAATGACTTTTTTAATTGTTAATATGTCCTAAAATATCATAGATAGAAATGTATTTTATGGATGGCCTCTTTGAAGTCTTGATGGCCAACTTTATCTATATATTAGATAATATTAGTAAAAAATTGTCGTGACCTTTGAACTGGTACATTCAAATTTAGAGACTACACAAATGATATTATTTATACACTGCTTTTTACTTTAAAAATTTGTTGGCTGCATAATTTTTGCTTATTTTGGAGTTATAATTGCTTATTTTAGTGTTATTACCTCCTTTATAAATAACCAAATGATAATATTCAGCAATAAATACGCGTGTGTGTGTATTATTGCTTGGCGCAGCTCAATCGCTGATAAAATATGTAATTCATCATTATGTAAGGCTATTGCTGATTGCTATCACATTTCTGATATTTAAAACCTGTCTCCTCGCTCAAAGTGCTCACATTGTTATATTCGCACATACCAGTATTACCAACATCAGCAAAATAGAAACATGCGTAACGCAGCAATGGATGCAGCGCCAGTGCCAGGTCCACACATGTGTATTCGAGTACGAATGGCTAACGCGAATATACTTCCACTACTAAAGTTCGTGTTCGAAAACGTAATATTACTCCTGTGAGTTTTATTACGTATTAGCTTTAGTCATTCGTACACGAACACGGATGTGTGGACGCGGCATAAGGAAATATGATTCATATTGTATAACTGGAGTTACGAGTATACGGAATCTGCCCGGATACCTTACTTCATTTCCTGTTTTTAAGTGAGACGCAATGGATTTGTGAAGGTCGGATTTTTAAAGTTTGTAGAATAATATGTAATCAATTTTATTTACAATGGTTTACCACATTTATAATATCAACACTTTATTTGTTGCTCGAGTCATCTGTAAGTAGTATCTATCGGTTGAGCATACATTCCTGTTGTACGAGTGTAAGAGAGAGTATACGATAGATTGCGTGCGGCCTTCGCCTACACCTACTTAAACTTCTGGCGTTTTGTATATAGCACGTTGTATATTTTGCATTACAGCACTTTATCATGAGGCCAAGGATCCACTTCATTATTTTAAAACACAACTGTCGTCGCTTTAAAATCAGAGATAGCAGTATTGAAATAAACGTACATAACCGCACGGCTTCGTGGCGAAATTTTTTGCGACCAAGTTGAACTGAATTTCAGTTTTTGAGAAAATAACCACCGAGATTATTATGAGAAAGTGACCTCCCTTTTTCTAAATTTAATTTTTTTTAAGCGTTAAAAGAAAAGAAATTCTGACCGATCCTAAAAGCGACTGTGACACTAGATCAGAAACAGACTAAAAGTAAAAAGTGCCCTAGAACGCATGCCTGAAGTTGGTGGTCTAGAATTTTCAAAATATCGGTTTTTTTTCGATATCAATAGCGATATAGCCATAGCATATACCATATAGCAATATCCATACTTAAAACTTTAATCACATTTATCACAAAACTACTTTTTTGGGCATGATGTTGTAGAAAAAAAACTATTCAACCGAATCGTCTAAAATTGTAATGTGTTATTCACAACATCAATAGCTGTCCTTGGAACTATAATAATTTTTTTATTTCAATAATTTCGTATTTTTTTTCATTAAATAACTGGTAAAAAAAACCTTGTTCAACGGTATAACTTCAATTTCAAAATTTGTCAATTTTAAATTTTTTTTCTCTAGTCCCGACTATAACGGTACTCATACTAATTAATAATTTTCTTGGTTTTTATTTTTCAGATAAATAGAAGGGCCAAAATCGGCAACATCGTCCAGGTCCAATTTTTTAACAGGATCTACTACAGCGCCATTTTAAAATAGTTAACAATTTTTTTAAATTTCAAAAATGATTTTTTTGTATGTAGAATAAGTGTAAGAATAAGCCTAAAAAGTTAAAATATCGTTTTTCATTATTTTTCTTATAAAAAAACAATCCTCAAAATACTTTAAATTTTCGAGCTCTAGACCACCGCCAAATTCCAAAAGTGGTTACTACTCGTACATTACCATCGCTGTGGATCACTAGGTAATAATGTGTGCAACCAACTAATGCACAAAACGTATATGTCAATGCAAATAATACTGTACGGGTTAGTGCGTCAGCGAATGCATTTGAATAATAATTACTGCATTATGAATGGGCTATGCAGTTGTTTTTTTAGGAAGTTGTTATTGTTTACTAAGAAGTTGGTATCTTGTTTACGAGTATAAGGAAGTTCATTTTTAAGGCGTAGATATAGTTTTATTTATTTTTTTAAAATTTGTTTATTATTAAATATATATTTAGTTAATATAATAGTTAATTAATTAATTAATTTATTTTTTTAATAGTCGAACAACTTTTACGCAAATCAATTCCCGAATATAATTACCATACAAAAAACTCATCGGTTTCCAAAGAGAATCTAGATTCTCAAATAGTCTCCCTATTGAGAAACCGAAATGTATAACAGCAGTAGCCTTGAATAGATCATTTTTGTTGTCGGAATATAAAGTATAAGAAGAAGCTGAACAATATCAGTGCGATAAAAGGCTACGTGCCTAGGAAGCCCAAGAAGTTATATATAAAAAAGTTTTGCCTTTTCGTTTTTGTTATTTTTTTTGAAATAAATTAAAATTAAATGGGCCACTTCGAGATCAAAGAAGGTTACTGATAGCAACGGATTTGTTGTCAATAGATGCCATTTATGTTATTATAGCTTGGGGAGCTATTTTTCCGTCTTGGCTCAGGCTACTTCCTACTGTCTCGTAGAGATGACTATTGTCAGTAGGGTGTATTGGATTTGTTTCCCATTAGCACACTTTATCGTGATTGCAAACCTCTACTTTAATGTTTATCAATATTGTGTTAAAAGAGATAAAAGTACTATTGTACGTATTCTATTTACGAAAATGCAGTTAAATGTAAAAGTATTCCCTCTATCTAATTCAATACTCACATAACTCATAAATGCAGCCAAACTAAATTATTAGGTTTGGGTCTTCTTAGAGCATATATATATGGAGTGTGAATAGCCTATATTTCCTATAGATTAAAAGTGTGGTCAAAATGTGTTCGAGAGAGAAAATTATGTGTTCCCATTTGTTCTCTATGCGCATGCGTTGAAAGTGACAGCTGTCTAGATATAATAAATATTAATATTCTATTAAGATATAATAAATATTAAATATGTAAAGAAATTATATTTCTTTAGTTGGTACAAAGCTCGTCTGTCGGTAAAACAGTGACCATTCAGTGAAAACACATACTCATGAACGCCATATATGTCGCTGTAGGGATAACGGCCAACACAGTTGACATTTGGAGTGGGCAGAACTCATGATTTTAGTTATATTTATATTTAGTTTGTTTATATTTATACATATCTACATTATTCTACATCAATATAATGTCATATTTAACAACTGTCACGTATTATATCTAGACAGCTCTGACTTGACAACTGTCACTTTCGACGCATCTGCATAGAGATCAAATAGGAACATATACCTTTCTCTCTCGCACACATTTTGGACACACTTTCAGGATCAGTATTCGAAAAGAGCTCGAATGGAGCATGTAAAGGGCTCGAAATGGAGTTACGTAGTTTATAGAAAACCCCATACCGCTGGAATGCATACAACTGACAACTGAAAGTGACAGTTGTCAAGTCAGAGCTTTCTAGATATAATACGTGACAGTTGTTAAATATGACATTATATTGATGTAGACTACAATCCGCCTCTCGATTAGAAGAGTGCACGAATATTATAAAAATCCGGACGTAATTACGAGTCCGGACAAAAAAGCCTACATGGTTATCAAATCCGGACAATCCGGACTAAACCCGGACGTATGGCAAGCCTAGATATAAGGAGAACTGCAAGCTTCTTAGAAGGAAGTCATCGACGAAAGAAGTAGCGCCACAATAGGCTCGTAGATTAAAAGTTGACCATCACTGTAGCAACACGATGATTCAATATCGACTATGTAGTCGGCTAGTCGTTCTGTCGCCGGACATGTGCGCCTGATGCTTGAACTTGGTGTTAATTAATTTGTCCTTGGGATTGTAACAGTGGTTCTTCGTTCAAAAATAAATCAGATCATACGTAGCACTTTTTCTATCACACCTGTGCGTTTTTTTTTTTATTTTGCCGTTTTAATTAAATCAGTTTTTTGCTCCGTTGCGAAGCGTTGTTTGTTAGTTACATATATGTACTTGATTTCAATGTAAATAATTCGTAATCTTATTTTTGAATGGGCTTGTGAACAGTGGCGTACCTGAGAGGGAAGGGGCGTCCACACCGGGGGCACATATTTTGAAGAGGTATTTTTTATACTTAGTTTTAATTGTAAAAAACAACTTGTTCACTTCATAAGTTTACTATTAGATTTATACGAATTATTAATTACTATATGATTTCGAATATTTGTCCTTAACGTCAACTCTAAAAATTTTGCTCGGTTACAGACATCAATGGTGCCGACGTCGAATAGAAGTTCTATGTACTACCTCGTGCTTTACAATTGCTATCAGTGTCACTATTGCGGAAGAAGCTTCTCCAAATTGAAGTTGATTAAAAATTGTTCCATAATGAGTGATTTAAGACTACAAAATCTTAAAATATTGTCTGTAGAACAAGAAATTACAAATAATATAAATTTTGAGTGCATTATACAAGATGTTCTACTATGATGAAGATGTTTACATACACCTATGTGTACAATTTGTTTGTTTATCAAAATGAAATGGGCGAGTGTACTCATTTTAGTGGTCGATTGAAATTGATGTTAATAAATGTGTATTGGCGTGTCTATTTTATTAAATATCTAAATGTTGACGGAGATATAGCAATTAAAAGTTTGAATTGTAGTTTTAGCGCTAGAGATGGTCGGCCATTTGTATGACGTGAAATACGTCAGTTATTTGTTGATTATATCTGTGTTGTGATAATGTTTTGTAGCTCTTGATAGTCGAGCTAATCAAGTTAAGCCAAAGAATAATAAGTTTTTATTTTATTTAACCCTGTTACGGCAGACATAATATTGAAATTTTATTGTTCCTTGAAATATCTGTAAATAATATTTGATATTTTGATATATAAATACATATAGCAGAGATTTATGAGGTGTAAGATTGGTAACCTGTAAACTTGTCAGACTTCTGTCATGAATATATCTCTTTTACGCTCTGTTGTATAAAATAGATAGCAACTACCGGTTGTGAGGTTACATGCATTCGGAATGTTGTACAACGTTGAATCCCTTTAATAATTAAAGAGACAAAATGACTTTTTTAATTGTTAATACCTCCAAACATATAAGAAATTCTTAAAAAATTATTGAACATTTGAGGTTCTAGTAACCCACTTTATCAATATATAGTACACTTTTATAGAAATTAAGACATATGACACAAGCCCATTATGTATTTATCAATATAAAATAAAAAATATTTAATGGTAATTTTTGTGTAAATTAGTTATATGTTTTGTCTCATAGGTGGGGCGACCTACGACCTACGTAAGTTTCTTGTGGCCTTTAAAAAGTATCTTGTATTTTTATAAAAGTTTATTATACATTTATAGGTATAACAACTTATGCGGTCTCTTTTATTACTGCCTAATTTAAATATGGCCAATGGTAAAAAGGTTTCCCACCTATAGACGTCTTAATTACAATTACTTATTTATGTTTATTAATTTATAAAAATCATTATTTTATTTACTTAGAAAAGCCCTTTAGGTACGCCACTGCTTGTGAACTACTTTTTTTTGTTTAAAATTTTTAAATTTTTATTAAAATGTATGCTAATGTGGCTGTAAACAATTTGGATTTCATTCGAAATCATATTTATCAAAATCTATGAATTTTTGCTATTAAAGAGTTTGCTTACAGTCGTTCATATGAAATGTCTCTGTTATGGTCTGTAAATGGCGAAACTACTTCACCTTTCAGAATTCCAGCGATGAAAAAGTTGACGCGGTTATAGGTCGATTAGATTCAGATTCAGACGAACTGCTCACTTATCGTTTATGAAAGTAAACACTGAAATCTGAACGATGTATCCCCATCATTATTCCGTGTATCGTGCTACAGGAACTACATACAATTAAAAAGCAATGCATTGTGAACACACAAAATTAAGAATTTCCATTATTATGAAAATTACAAAAGTAGCTTCACTAAATCCACTGTAACTCGTAAATTAATGATCGAAATATCATGAAATTGACACATCGTTTAAAGGTCGTATCTAAAAGCCATATGGATTCTTGAGTGATGTGATATACTCGTATGTAAAAAGTTGGTCAATTTCACATAAAGTTTTAAACTATTTTAAAAATTTGCATGTATTAAGGAGGTACAGGACGTACCGTCAATGCAAAAAGTTTATCTCTCGGTAATACGAAATGCAAAATACGAAGTACATGAGGGACGAGGAAATATTGGGACTGTACCTTTGAAAATGAATTTTTTAATTCCCTATTAAACTGCTTTTTGCTTGTTAAAATGATTTTTTATGCATATAATAGTTTAATAAATGAAAAATTACTTATAATTAATTTAAAAAATTTATATTAATTCAATTTAAATACAAATTAAATATTTAAGGAATAATAAATTTTGCAACGCTGCAAATTTACGTGTGTTGACGCATGCGTGATTTGGTTCTTTGACCAATAAATTGTTATATTTTGTATAACATTTATTCCGATTTTGAATTTCCCGCTCAAATTGGCATTTGCAACGTTTGCCGGCTTATAATTTACATTTACTGTTTTTTAAAGGTTTTATTTAAATATTTTCGTATATAGGTATCCTTTTGATAATTTTCTTTTTGCAATAGTTACAGAAAAGATTATTTTATATACACCTAGTTTTTGAAAGCCGTGTCACCATATTTGTATAGTTAAAAGTTATATTATGTGGTGAAATTAAGCTAAAAATTATGATTTGTATGGAAAATGACTATTTTTAATCATGCATAAAAAAAAAACTATGAACCCTAGGTCTCTAAAATTTTGAAACAGCATGTATTTTTACTATTTGTATCGACCCTCCAAGTTTCCAACGTTTACGTCCTGTACCTCCTTAACATAGTATTTTCCTCCAACCAATGGCAACGGCACTGCCGAATGCGGTCGTTCTATGCGATACAAGTATGATGCTCGAGATAACATACGAAATGTGGTCAAAATTTGCACTATTTTTAATTTCAGAACAAAATCTATTTCACAATGAAATAGGGTAAGATAATATTGTGTATTCTAATTTGTACCACTGATAAATCTTCCACAAATATGTGCATTGAGTTTCTTGAATATATTATAGTTAGATCCAAGGGCCTCCGTCAATTCAACAAAACTGAAAATTTAAGAATAAATACTGTAATATGTAGTTAAGAACATATGCTAGCTTGAAAGCGGAGACCTTTTACAGGTAGCAGATGCAAAAGGTACGTTAAAACCTCACTCACTTGCGTGAAATATGATAGCTGGTGTTTAAATATGTTTCACAGAATATTGTTAAAAACTATCACTATTGCCGAACCCTTCCCGTGGACCCTAACTTCCGCCAGACGCTACAGACCTAGGGTTTGGGATCTTGGAATATATGTAATTATATATTATGACATGTTTCTTCAGATTTTCCTGAAGATCGAGTTTATATCTCGTCCCGTTCCGTCCCGTCTGCATGTAGTTTTATGAGCCGGTTTACTTTAAAAGTTAGCACACATATCTAGGTAACTAAGATCTAGGTTTTTAGCGAACTGAAGTCGAGCAATCATCAATTATTTTCATAGACATACAACACAACAGCCGATTGCGTTATTTCTACACAAAATGTAACTTTCTATACCTAATTGTGAGGGCCGGCACGGGGGTAATAATCTGAGGCCTGTTCAGATGGTACATCATACCATTTTACAAAGTTCAAAATTAAGTATTACTAGATTTCGTTTAAGGACATTCCCAAGAAGCAGTCATGGTCGCACTGCTCTTTTTAGGTGAGTCTGACATGCGCAGAATATAAAATAATTCTACTGCGCCGTTTTTTAGATCTGGCAACGTTGCATTCTTATACTGACCAAAACTCGACTTGTTTACTGAGCTCGTTACTCACGACTCTATGCTTTGCAGTGCTTCAATTATTTTTTAAACTTTCCACGCAGTGCGACGTTGCTAAGTCGCTATGTGAAAACGGTTGAAAATTATGAAAAGTAGCTCAATTTAAACTTATTATATAAAGAAACGAATACTACTAGATATGTAATTCATTTTACAGTGCAATATTTGCCGTATTCTGAATTAATAATTCTATGTTTTTCAAAACAATCGTAAGAAAATTACCACTGTTATATTACCACAGAAAACATCCGTTTCAAAATACGTCGGTGCAGGATTCGTATATAAAAATGCAAAGTTTAACAGTTAATATCTAAAATTTTACCACAAGTGGTATTGCAACATTTTTACGTATAAGGGCATTAATAAATATAAATATTTAAATTTTCAAAAAAATCGTAAGAAAAGTGATTTTCTTGGTAACGTCGTTAAGTCAAATATTACATTAATAAAGGTAACATCCATGTTTTGTGTTTAGCGGGTTTTGTTTTTAATTGAAAACTGAATTTTGCATCTTCATTATTAATTTGATCAATATACCTAAGGAATACAAATTTACAGAAATGAATGCAACCCAATTATCAAAAGGGAATTAGTTAAAGTTTATCCAAAAATATTTCTGAAGGTTTTATATTGTGTTATTGTCGACTCGTATCTAATGTAATGCGCCCCTGATATTTCTGCAGACTGCAGACCGAGTTGAAATGGACCTAAAGTGGTCGCTGATGGCTCTGATATTCTGGTTGCATAATAAACTTGACATGTTTAATTGCAAATTAGTAACAAGTTCTAGAACATTCGATTTTATTTATACTCTTACTACACGTAGACTTATTTATAATTAATACACGTAGATATAATTAATTCATTATGTATTTTAGTTATTATGTGTTTAAATGTCTAATACGAATATTCGTAAACGAACCATATTCGGTTTCGTGTACAAATATCGTATATTTGATCTGTGATCAAAATTTTTACCCGTGATCTCGTGTAAGTATGAATATGTCGACGGAGGATTATAATATTGTTGAAAGTATTTTTTAAATTTAGTTTATTTAACGTAGGCTTATTTCCAATACTAAGTCATATTACCGACGACCTCCTACTATGTTGAAAGTATTTATGGCGTCTTGATGTCATATATGTGGGGCACACCGCTGCCTAATAAGTTTACGCTAATGTATGTACACAATCAATTTAATTTAATAATAACCAAACCCAGACACAGTAGTCTGGCGTAAAACATCAATGGTCTCGCACACTGTGTCGTCTTTCCTAAAAGTATAATTCATATCTAAGCAGAAAATTTCGTAAAAGGGAATTAGATTTCTAAATCTAAAAATATATTAATAGTTGACGGACACGTGAAAAAATGAAAATTAGTGTTATGTTTTTTCACTTTCAATCTACAACACAACTAGACAGAGCCGAATTTGGAGGTGTGGAGGCCCCTAATTATTTTCCGAATAAAAGTAACAATTTTTTCCGTCAAGTCTTATAAAAATTTATTGCTTTTATCTCTATTGTGGGGGTCCCTCTCTTGTAACCCTTGGCAGTAGGCTCGCCTGCCCTACCTCAAATCCGAGAGTGCATCTAGAGACCACATAGTTCAATGGTGAAAATCGTAGTCAAAATCATACAGCGAATATAAGTGCAAATTTAGGAGCACTTATTTTTTTCGGACAGTGTATTCAATATATTGATCGTCCAGTTCATTAGTGAGATCAAAATTCATCTTATCATATTGAATTTTGAGATAACCACGAAAAAAATCGGGCTGCATGCATTCCAGCGGTATTCGACTAGTATATCTACGTTATAACTTTATTTGGTTGCTTTCGATCGATCGATATATGGTAACTTTGCGCAAAGCATGAAGCATCATGCCTTTGCTACTACCATCAAGATCTACATCGATAGCGGCTGAACTTTAAAAATTTACAATATCTTTTTCGACAGTTCAAACAAAATTTTAAACCAAAGTTTTGTTTTTCTTTTAATGTGAAAACCGTTCTCGACTAATACGTGAAACAATACCTTTTTATAGTTGGAGGCATGTTCAAGATTAGGGCTTCACGCGAGACTTTTCTCGTCTCGTCTCGTAAACATTTCTGAAAATTATAGACGGTATCGAGACCACATACGGCGAGACCCGAGTCTCTCGTTTCTGGCCTCGTTGACGTTATTTAAAAAAAAAATTGCTAGAAAAATCAACTAACAGCAAAATAAACGTAAAAACTTTCTTTTATTACAAAAAAGGTTAGGTCGTACATTTTCGAAATATAAAATCTGGTAAACAAACATCTGTTAAATATTTTATTTTATAATTTTGTCTTTTACAACATTTTGTAGCCGAACGGAAACGAATGCGATTGTTTGAAGACATTTTAGGCTTTAGTTGCCGCAAAAATGTCGTTGAGTGTAGATGTTAGTAGTGTCAACTTGAGAAAAGGGTCGAGATTAGATGAAAGTGATGATGCATTAAGTGCAATTGAACCAGTTGATCAACTGTGTTTAAAAAAAATTCTTCAAAGTTTAAATTTTCTTTTAAATTTGATACAATTAATAGTGAGAAAAAAGCGATATGCTTAGTGTGTGAAAAATTTAGAATAAAAAAAATAATTAGGCGAAATTATATAATGAATTACTTTATTTAGGACTATATATTATTTTTTTAAATTCTATCAAATTTTTAAGAAAAGTGGTTTTACAAGTGTACTATTTTAAGATAATTAGGTTTGATAGAACAAGTAAACGTAATACCCAGTACACAATTTGGTGAAGTGTCCTGTTTTGTGAAGTTTTCTATCACTATTGCAGGTGGATAGGTTTCGCCGTTTGTAATTGATAAACTAGACATTTCATATGAACGACTGCGAGAAGCTGAACTATAAATGAACTCTTTCATGACAAAAAAGTCATACGCATCTTCAATACGATGGCAAAGTGACTCCAAAATATTTACTGAGTAGTTTCATCAGCAATACATGGAGCCGCATAACACAATTCGGCTTACGAGTGTCTGACAGTGCCACACTGGGTGCCCAATAGTACTTCATAATGGAGGACTCATTTCATCCATAGCAGGCGCGTATCATCCAGGCCAGTTCTGCATTATTGTTTGAAATCAATTCGCCTCTGAACAAATTGAGTTTATGCAGTGCAATATGTATCATCCAATCATATTCAATTGTTGAATAGCCATTTACTAAAATATAACCCTATATAGAGAAAGAAACTCCGCCCAACGACCAATAAAAATCGAAGAAGAAATCGATACAAACAATTAAATAAAAATTTGCATATTACGGATGCAAACGGATATTGCACACACAGTCATCGCTGGGCCGGATTAAAAACACACGCACGAGGCAAGGGCCAGTTCACAAAACAGACAATGGTGCATATCCAACAAAACTTAAAACTCCTTCATTTTATCTATTCAGTATAATCGTTGATTTAGGCCGCTCATACTTATAACTAAACGCCGGTAAATTGTGATCAAACACATAGAACTTTTTTATTCGGTAATATTTACAAGATAAATAAAAAATGTGCATGTTCTTAATTAAACTACGACATATTTCTTAATTATTTCTTAACATATATTTTCTAAATCAATATATTTATCACATACAATCTGCGGACATGCCAGTGATCACTCAGTTTAATTAAATGTTCGCAAGACTCAGAAATAGCGACACTGGTCCCAGAGAAATGTATTGTAGATGCGAGATTCGCCTGGATAGGGCTTCACAAAAGACGAGATAAGAAGAGGCGAGAGTTTAGAAAAATCTCGCCTCGTTCTTGTTAGTTTATAAAAAAAAGACATCGTTTTAGTCTCGGTACCGTCTCATAATCGTTTGTCTCGTCACATCTCGTTATTGTGAGAACTTACTCCTTAGATAATCCTAAACAAAGTAATTCATTATATTATTTCGGCTAATTTTTTTTTTTATTCTAAATTTTTCACAGAAAAAGTCTCCTGCTCGAGTGAAGCCGTACGCCTGGAAAAAAGACCTAAATTCATATGAACATATACCCACTGCGGTTTTAATTCCGCGCGTGTTAGTATATGGAATTAAAACCGCGCTGAATTATTCCGCAGTGAGATCTAAGCATTAGAACTCCTTCTCAATATGCAACCGATCTTGACACTTGATGCGACCACACATCAGTAGCATGGACCTACGACCAAACCTAAAGTAACGGTAAATGTAAGGCGCGACGATGGATTTTTTGAAAATTAAATAAATAAATTTTCTTACATTTTATTTAAAACAAAACAATTAGACGTTTGCACACATACGTTGTTCAACTTTCATCAAGGTTCAGAACCATATTTAATATTAGAATTGAACAAAATATAAATTATTTAATTTAAAACAGTTAATAATTGTGAAGCCGTCTTTGACACAATACAATAAAATGTAAGTTAATTTATAAAAGTAAAAAAAAATAAAATTAAAAGACCAAACAAATCTTAAGTATGTGTGTAGCTGCTACTACTGGTAGCGTAAGACAGTGACGGGTGTTCTTAGTAATTGAAAAGGGGTCACTCTTACATCAAACATATAAGAGCTATTTTCATAAACAAGCAAAAAACATGGGCGTCCAAAGAAACTTTCTTTTCAGATATCATTCTGCTGTAAATTTTCAGAGGAGAAATTAAATTATGTAAATATTTAATGAATATAAACAAATTGATAATTATAAAAGGTACAGAGTATCAAGAAGTGTATGACGTTAAATTGTTCTTTAATTTGTTGTGGAGATTTGCCTTGTTAATTATCCTGGCTCTTTAATCTTAATTACTTAGCTAAGTTCTCTAAGGTAACTTTATCTATCATAAAGCGCAATTTTCTAGAATGACATGGAGTCTGTGTTTATTTATATATGTAGCATATACTCTTATAATAAAATCGGAAAGAAATTTGCATTAGATACAACGAAATTTGAGATGTGAGAATCTGAAGAATCAAATGTTATACAACATAACAAATGCAGAGAACCTCGCGATGTGCTGCGATTTCCCGCTAAACACAAACCATAACATTATGTATTGTTTAATAAACGTGACGTTTTATTATTTACAGAAGATTAAGATAATTCTGTTTCATAGTTATTAAATAAATGCTAGAGACATGAAAAATCATTCATTAATATATTAGTTTAATATCTAACATTACTCGTATATTATCTTTTTAAAAAAGTTTTATTACCGTCAAAAACGTAAAACTATGTAGAAAGATCACTTTTATTATGCAAGGTGATATTATATCATCTTTACGAAATAGAATGTCTGTAAATGTATAAACTTTATTATGTTAAATAAACCTTATGTTACTGCGTGATTAGCGGGTTTATAAATGTTTTTATTATTGCACACACCAAATAATTGTGTTATTACTTTTCGGAGTCGGAAGGGGACTACTAAAATCATCCTGTTTCGGTAATTTCTCTACCGATTCCGCGGCACTGATTTGCATAATTTAAAAAGTATAAAGAACAAAAGAAGCCTTTCCTTTTTAAAAGAAAGATTAGTTTCTATGTTACATATATATATATATATATATATATATATATATATATATATATATATATATATATATATATATATGTATCTATATGTATATAAATATATATATATATATATATATATACATCTATATATATATATATATACATCTATATATATATATATATACATCTAGATGTATCTAGATACATAGCATATATATAAATAAATCAGTTTTTCATTTTTGATTGTACGAGTTTTATCGTTTTATTTTTGGGAAAGTAATCAATATTGTAGTGTACTTTTCTAAAATGTGGAAAACTGAAAGCTTATGTTTTAAGTAGTTTATTATTAATCTATATGGTTTGAACGAATCGGTGTTCAGTAACATTTTGGCGATTAAATATCCTATATATACATATATAAATACGAGTATTTAGTATTAGTATTCGTTTTTTATACGAGTATTAGTATTCGTTTTTTTTGTGACGCTACACAAACATGACGTGATATTGGTTCCCCTATTCAGGAGATTGATTTCCCCACGCTATGGCGCGCTACTGGATAACGCACAATTAAAACGTTGGGCTAGTCCGGTGAGTAGTATATAAAACGCGATTAAGACGATGGTATGTTCAATCAAGATAGTGTCGGAGGCTCACTGTGTTGGCTTACCAATCCACAGCTAATAAGTTGTACGTTAGGGTTGTCAAGCTATTATCAAAATCAAATTTTAACTTTAAAAATTCCAAATTATCTTCAATTGCCTTCTATATATTTTTACTGTTTTTTTTAATTTTGAAATACTTAAGATATTAAATGTCAAGTGTTTTATTGTGAACATGCATATTACAATCAGTGACTTTTTGGCTTACATTGCAATTTTAATACTATTTATTTTTTACTTTATTACTTTAATCAAAAATAAATATCGCACAATTTTGGTAGCAGAAAAACAAAGTAAAATGCAAATCGTTTCAAATAAAATAAGTTACCAAAAGCATCGCTTGGCACCCGGACCGCTGCTGGTTGTTCCTGTTATTGGTGATCTTTATCTATTGGGTGGGTACGAAGTACCCTTCGAGGCCTTTACTGCCCTTTCCAAGAAATATGGCGCTTGCTATAGACTAAATCTCGGTAAAACGCCATGTCTTGTTGTCAACAACCTGAGTTGCATTCGAGAAGTGTTAAATCAAAACGGCAAGTTCTTCGGGGGGCGCCCGGACTTCATTAGGTTCCATAAACTCTTCGGTGGGGACCGTAACAATTGTGAGTACATGATCTTTTTGTTATTTTTAGTATATAAGCTGTTATAAGAATTTTGCAACACCGTTCGTGAGATTTCTCTATGTCAAAAAAATGACTTCTATGTTTGCCGCGTGTTAAGTCCAAAAACAAATTTTGTACTTTTCATAACACTTCTAGATAGTCGGGTAAATCTGTTGTTAAAAAGATCCTTTTGATGAAAATGCACGAATTTCTCCGACTAAGGGAACACTTTGATGAATAACTTACAACCTTCATGTGTTCGCCGAAGAAATTCAATTCTAGCACAATTTTGGATACAGCAAACATAGAACAGCTTTTCATGTCATAAATACTGCCAACATTAATATATTTTAAAATGTTTATTTCTTTAAGATAGTACACTTGGAAAATCATTTTTCTTTGAATCTAATAAAATTGAAATATGATATTAATATAAGTGTATTAATTTAATTAAAAAAATTCAAATTTTTTACCCTGCTGTAATAATTAATTAAAATAATAATTAATAATTAAAGTGCGCATATTTAACAAGCAGGACATCTTCAAGGCACGGCTCTTAATATATTTTAAAAGCAAATACATTGTAAAAGAAAAATTATAAAACCTTCTTTATATATAAAATTTCAGACTGCGTATATTTGTGCAAAATTGTAACAAAATTCGAAATATTGACACAACATTGCATTTGAATATGCGAATGTTTTCGAAAATTGAATTCTTTTCCTTCGTTTCTTTCCAGTAGATCATCGCCTGTGTTTGTGTGTATGCCTTTTATTTACTTTCCCATTCATTTCAGACTGAGCCATAGCAAAGCATGGTCGGATTAAGCTAATAGATAATAGAAAATTAATTTAAAAAATTTACCTAGTAAAGAAATATGCATATTTAAATATGACAATATTTAAAAACTGTTGGGACTCTCTCACACTCACTGTTCAGTGGGTTGTAATCGCATTAGCACACTTTATCGAGAGAGGAAGTGTATATTTCAAAGTTTATAAATACATCACTGTATCAAATAAGTCTGTATTTTACATGTAGGTTATAAATGGTTCATATTTGTATATATCAAAGTACCGCCTTCCGTTTATAAAGTTCGTATGAACTAAACTTTATTTCATGATAGTGGTGTATTGATAAATATTAAAGTAGAAAATTAATTTCATGATAAAGTATGTTAATGCGAAACAACTTGAATACACCCTACTGAAAAAGTTAGCATCGCAAGTAGTCGATTGCAGTGTAAGAGAACACTTACACGTTTAATAGCTTACATATATCGAGTACAGATTCCCAAGAAAGTAAAATAAACTGCCTAACTTTTTGTACTTACTATCGGACATTACTTTTGGCTACTAGCAAACTACCTTAAATGAAAACTTAATATTTGTTCTATCTCTTTCTTATCATAAAAAATAAATCCTTTTTGACAATTAAAGTTTAATTTCGGTCAATCCAGTGCTGATCCGTGGCCCTGTTGTCCCAAAGATTTAAAAACAAGGAGACTTGTTTTCTAAATCTAGATCTGATAGACCTAAAATGACGAGAATTTTATTAAAAAATCATAAATACCAAAATGTTTAAATTTTTAGAATTAATACTTGGTAAGGTGTAGTAATAAGATGGGACATCCTTGTCTTCCGGCAACCTGTACTATCTAATCATGCCCTAATACGGCTCTGTCTTTGTGTCGGTATGCAGACCTAGTACGCCAGCGTGTGTTAATCAGATGCGGGCTAGTGCAAGTCAATTAAAGGCTAAGGATTTTACCGAGACCATTCCGTAAATCCATACAGTTCCAGCTCAGAATGCTACGGGTATAATGCCCGACTAATACCTGTTACTGATGTATAATATTGAACCAATTAGCTTCTGTGGTCGCGCTCTAATGCTTTACGCTCTAAACATAAACACATAATGCATCTGGCAATGCCTGGCTGGTCCTGCTTCTGCTTCTGCTTCTATTTCTGCTTGCAAGTGTTAATATTTATTAATGAAATGAATATGATTTGCTTGTTAGATTACCTAGTCAGTGGTGCAATTAGACCTAATGGGCTCAACAAATGCCCTCTGCACCAAATAAGTGTTCATAAAAAAGTGTCTGTAAAGGTCTGCAAACGTTAGTACCAACGGCACTAACACGACTCATTTTTCAGGAAACTATCTACCTAATTCCTTTTTACTTTAAATCTGCCTTCGACGTCCATGCAAGCCCCTAATTGCGAACGTTTACAATTTAGAGCTGATATGAAATAGTCGAAGTCGATTAAAATAAAAAATGACTTTGTTTTTTTTCTTTTTACAGCTTTGGCTTTATGTGATTGGTCCAGCCTCCAGCAGAAACGTCGTAATCTCGCTCGTCGACACTGTTCTCCTCGTGATTTCTCCTCATATCACTTGAAAATGAGCGATGTTGCAGGATTCGAAGTGGAAGAGTTCTTGAACGAGTTAAGTAACAAAACAACTCACGGAGAAGATTTCCACATGAAACCCCTGCTAATGGCAACCTGCATGAACATGTTCAGCCAGTACATGTGCTCGATTCGCTTTCAATACGACGACGAACAATTCAACAAGACAGTCAGGAACTTCGATGAAATATTCTGGGAAATCAATCAAGGATATGCTGTTGACTTTCTTCCTTGGCTGCTTCCTTTCTATGAAAAACATATGAAAAAGCTAAGCACCTGGTCTCAAGATATCCGTTCGTTTATATTGACCAAAATAATCAATGAGCGCGAATTGAATATCGATGTTGATGAACCGGAAACTGATTTCACAGACGCTCTGCTAAAGTCATTAAAAGAAGATCAGACTGTAGATAGAGATACAATTATCTTCATGCTAGAGGACTTTCTGGGAGGTCATTCCGCCGTTGGAAATCTTGTTATGATAGCTTTGGCGTACGCAGTTCGAAATCCTGGTATTGCGGTTAACATTCAAGCTGAAGTCGACAGAGTAACAAATAATGGCAAAAAGAAAATAACACTGCAAGATGCCAACATAATGCCTTATACTATTGCAACTATCTCCGAAACATTGAGATACTCCTCGTCTCCAATTGTACCACACGTTGCTACTGAAAATGCTGTTATTTCGAATTTTGGTGTTGAAAAAGGTACAATTGTATTTATTAATAATTTCGAATTGAATACAAGTTCTAAATATTGGGATAAACCTGAAGAATTTAACCCTGAGAGATTTCTCGAGAAAATTAACGATCACACTGACAAATCTTCAATGAATAACAATGAATCTGAAAACTACAAATGTAATATGAAATTGAAGACAAATATTCCGCATTTCTTGCCATTTAGTATCGGAAAAAGAACATGCATTGGACAAAACTTGGTAAAAGGTTTCAGCTTCATTTTATTGACAAATATCTTGCAACATTATAACGTCACAGCCGACTTAGACAATGTACGCACTTACAAAGCATGCGTTGCAGTACCTCCCGACACTTTTGCTTTTAGATTAACGAAACGAGAAATTCCATCGACACAATCCTCATAAAACGTATCTCTTTAAAGTACTCTAAATGTAAATGAAGATATTTAATTTAACCGGGATTACACTACACTAGATTTCAATGAGAACAAAATGAATAGATGGTGTTTAAAAATCGTAAAGGTTTCATCTAAGTAGAATATAATTAGATTTGCTTAATAGTTTAGTCGATTTTATGGTTTTATTTATTACAGGGTATTCAAAACTTCGATATGCGGTATCTCTATTATGACAAAATAAGTTTAGAATCATCACTTTACTTTGTTCGGATTGCAACAGGGAGATACTCATATTGCGACTGTGGAAATAATATAAGACCATAAAGCCACGCTTAGTTCACTCATAAGATACACTATTCTCATGTCCACCTTGGTGGAGTAATACCACTATAACACCTCAAACAGAAATGGATATAAAAAATATATTAGGAGGTATTTCTTCTACAAGTTTGTACTTGTAAAGAACGGTGGTTATCATGGCGGTATTATTCTCTAAAGAAATATTTAAACTCTTCAGGTAATATCAGATCTCTAAAATATCATTTTGAGAAAACTTTATGTCAAATATCATTCGAGAGACTGAGTAAGAGTTTTAAAAAATAATTTGAAATATATCAGACATTAAATAGTAAGTACAAAGACCATAGTATTAAAACGAATATGAAGAGTAAAAATATTTCTTAAAAATAAGAAAATAATCAATTATGATTTTTAACTTAGAAAAATCTAAATTAATAACATACTATATTTGACATCTAATAGTGTATCCTTATTTCAGTGTTATAATAATGTAATGTATCTAGATACGTTAACAATTCAGATACTTTTACTATATTTGAAGAAGTATACGTAGTGGAATTTGTAACATTTTATAACACTGCCTTATTTATTAAAAAATTAAGACTGAATAATTTATATACAATCCAATTAATTAATATATGTAGAGTCAAACTGCTTAAAATAATTCCATAGTAGTATTAAATAAAACAATTTCATAACAAAATGCAGGAAATATACCCATTATTTAATGTATGAACAATTCTACAAAAAATGCTATTTTAATATATGATAAATGTTTTAAAAATAATATATTATATTCAGAAAATGTAGAAAACAAGGTGTAAACAATTGAATAAACAATTAAAATATTATATTAAAGTAGTTAATACATAATTTCGTTTTTATTTATTGCTTACACTGTTATATTGTTTTTTCGCTAGAACTTGTAGCTAGGTGTTTGTTTTGGAGTCTGTTCCAGAGGTTCAGGTATCATATCGCATCATATGTTAATCACTTACTCATAATAAATATACACATATATTTAAAACTTAAAATATTGTCTTTATTATTTGTTAAATACGTTTTTTCCTTCCACAATACACATGTATACAATCCTGAAGCATATTTTTAAATAACTATAATGAATATAAAAATTTAGTGCCTGGATAGCCTGCAACAATTCTAACATGGTGATTGCATGGAATATTCTTAGAGCTGAGTTTCGTTTACTTCTTTTGGAATGGCAAACTAACACTTGCTCTTCCGTAGGGGTCTTAAAATCCAGGAAAAACATTTCTTTTATCGAATTTATAAGAATTACATATACAGAATTAGGTCTCACACAGAAAACATTTAATTTTTAATTTCTAATGACGATCATTTTAAAAAAATAGTCACATTTCCCGCTAACAATTTAGCGCGAATAAAGAAAACTGGAATTTCCACTAGTGGAAAACCAATTTTCAAAAACACGCGCGCATTCGAATGCAACGTTCTATTAAAATTTCCAGTCAATCAGACATTTCCAACGACAGACTACTTTTCAAGTTTTGCGAGCACAAACATATGCAGGCTGAATTTTTATACATAACTATTTTGTCTAATGTAGACAAAAAAATTATTTTAAAAATAGTTAACAACAAGATTATTTCTCTTGGAAATATCCTGCACTATAAATTCTGTTAGATAAAATTAATAATGGAATAAGTACTGGAGTTGGTTGAGAAATTGGAAGTTTATCCAATTTATTCTCTTTATCGGATTTGCAAAACTTTACACAATATTATAAATTTTAATTCAATGTAGTCTCTCATTTAAAATTATTAACATTGTAATAATAATTCACTTAAGGCCATAAGAACTGTTTCATCTCAACGAATGAAAAAGGAAAAAGAAAAAAATATATTTTTGGCAGATTTGTGTACAAAAAGGTATAATTTTTGGTATAATTTGAACAAAAATAAAGTACTTCGTCCAAGCGCGAGCTACAGAAGTAATTTTGTTTTTTAATATCAAATGAATATCATGAGTTATTTATTCTGAGAACGACAATTCTGAGGGGTCACAGAAAATGAGGTTCCAATGGCTGAATTTTCGTTATTTGGAAATGAAAATTTCACAAAATATTTGTTTAATGTTTATCTTTGATATGTTGTAGAGTATGAATAAAATATTTCATTTATTATATTAGGAAAAAATTAGAGAAAATATGCTTTTTTTAGCTTCGAAACCCAAGTAACCCCTTAAAATAAATAATTAAAATTAAATTCAATAATATACTGTGTACGATAGGTTGCGTAAAGCCAGGCTGTAAAATTAACAAATATTTTCATCACTGACTGATTTTGATATGTAATAATATTGCTGATTGTGTTATGAGGATTGTTTAATAAGTACCCGTGTTATGAATAAAGACGTAAGTTCTTCACATTTTTTTCTCTATTTTTCAACGTAATCATATTTTAGATCTTTTACACTTTTCACAACGTTTTTGCCATTTCTTAAACCAAATCCAAAAATACAAACAAACTTTTAATATACGCTTGTATTTCGGCGAAAACTTTCTTGTTTGTGGTGAATTTTTCTCTTTGAGCCATTTTTCATGTTAGGGAACATATAGAAGTCGCAAGCAGCGATGTGCTGATGCGTTATCTTGGTGAAACAGCACTTGCTTCGGTCCAATAATTTCACTGTACTCCATCGGTCCACTGCAGCACTGTAGTTCTTCCTTTCTGGAAAAAGTCCATGAGGATTACTTCCTTCGAATCTCAAAAAATCGTGGCCATGACCATTCCAGATAATGGGAACGTCTTTGCCTTCTTTGGGCCAGATTCACCCGGAAAAATCCATTGTTTTAACTGTCGATTGTATGCAGCTTTCATCGACAATGAAGATTCGACGCAAAAACTCCTGCGAGAGGATTTAAAGAGGTCGCATTGCTTCGACATTGACAGTCGTGTCTGCTTGTTGTAATCACGGCAAGAGTTTTTATTTGGCTACAGCAATGGGCTTGTGTCCTCATTTTTTAGTGGTCGATTTTTCAATTGTTGATTGAAATTGATGTTAATAAATGTATATTGGCCTGTCTATTTTATTAAATATCTAAATGTTGACGGAGATATATTGATTAAAAATTTGAATTGTAGTTTTAGCGCTAGAAATGGTCGGCCATATTTGTACGACATGAAATGCACTTTAACGTCAGTTATTTGTTAAGTAGGTCTGTGCTGTCGTAATATTTTGTAGCTGTTGGTACTCAAATAATTAATTTAAGTCATAGAATAATAAGTTTTTATTTTATTTACCCTGCTAAGGCACACATAATATTGTAATTTTATTGTTTTTTGAAATAGGTGTAAATAATATTTGATATTTTGATATATAAATACATATAGCAGAGATTTATGAGCTGTAAGGTTGGCAGCGGTTGTGATGTCACATGCATTTGGAATATGTACAACGTTGAATCCCTTTAATAATTAAAGAGACAAAATAACTTTTTTAATTGTTAATATCTCTTAACATGTAAGGAGTTATTAAAAAATAATTGAACATTTGAGATTCTAGTAACTCACTTTATCAATATATAGTACACTATTATAGAAATTAAGACATAGGACACAAGCCCATTGGCTGCCAAATAAAGCTAACCTATTATTCAGTCTGAAATTTAGTACGGTGTCGTTTGACAGATGGCACTACACGACAGTAATACCATCTTCATTCAGCAACGCCACCTGTCTTCCAACACGGGTACTTATTGACTGACTCGTATATTCTACAGTGAACTTAATAATTTGCTCTATAAACTGTAATTCCACTAAAGATGTTGTCAAATGCTTCTTTGTAGATAAAAATATTACCTATCAGTTTCATTATTAACTTTTTTTGTACCTTTTACAATATGGTACTGTTATAAGTAAAAATAAAACTTAAATCAAATGATGTCATGAACCGACTAACAGTTCTTATTACCTCTTTACTACAAAAGTTACAACAAAAAGTTATTTATAAAAGTTGTAGATAAAATAAAGTCTTAACAAATTATTTGTGGGAGTTACAGTTTTTAAGATATACACAAAAAGTTCTATATACATAATAACTTCTAGAGAGCTGCTGCATTATTTTTATACAGGTGCTATTCTTACTATTGGTAATATTTTTGTTTTGTTTTAGCGTTTCTTTACGAGTGATACACAATTTGTAGCAAACAGAAGGTTATCATGTATTCGAACCAAGTCCAAATCACTAAAAGTTAAAGCAGTCTTTCCATGCACAAGGTAAACTTTTTGTAGATCACTGCAGATTCATTAAAATCAATCAAAATAATAATAGTTATTAGGAATATCCAAGATAATTCAGTTTTAGTTTACCTCATTTACTAGCAATAATTAAAACCAGAAAAGTAGAAATCTGTAGGTAGGATAACAAATTTACTTTGAAAATTTGCCTTCGCTAGAAGTACTGCTCGTGAATAACAGATGCCGTAAGAAATCTCTAAATTATTTCCAGTTGATAAAGTAGTTAACGCAATAATGTAAGTTGTGGATAATAGATGACGTATCAGATGCACGTGACTTTTAACGTTTATTTTTTGCAAATTATAACACCGTAACACGTCATTTTAATTATTGTGTTGTAAGTATAAAAGTTTTGTTGGTAATTATCTGGATTAGCTACATTTTTTGTTTTGAATCTTGTTAATAAGAATGGGCTTGTGTCCTCATTTTTTAGTGGTCGATTTTTCAATTGTTGATTGAAATTGATGTTAATAAATGTGTATTGGCGTGTCTATTTTATTAAATATCTAAATATTGACGGAGATATAACAATTAAAAGTTTAAATTATAGTTTTAGCGCTAGAAATATTTGTATGACGTGAAATGCATTTTAACGTCAGTTATTTGTTGAGTAGGTCAGTGCTGTGGTAATGTTCTGTAGCTGTTGGTAGTCAAATAATCAAGTCAAATCAAAGAATAATAAGTTATTATTTTATTTAACCCTGCTAAGGCAGACATAATATTGAAATTTGATTGATCCTTGAAATAGTTGTAAATAATATTTGATATTTTAATATATAAATACATATAGCAAAGATTTATGAGCTGTAAGGTTGGTAACCTTACACAAGGATTGTGATGTCACATGCACTTGGATTGTGTACAACGTTGAATTCCTTTAATAATTAAAGAGACAAAATGACTTTTTTAATTGTTAATATCTCTTAACATATAAGGAGTTATTAAATAATAATTGAACATTTGAGATTCTAGCAACCCACTTTATCAATATATAGTACATTTTTATAGAAATTAAGACATAGGACACAAGCCCATTAATCGACGTGCGACAAATGTTATAGTCGAGACCGAGTTTCACTTGACAGTTCCTTAATATTTTTTGATGCAGTTATATTCGTTTATATTTAAGAAGACGAACTGCATTAAATTTTTTTGAATATCTTAAGTATTTTGGATTTTATAAGGGTTTCTAAAAATTCATGGACTTTTTTTTTAATAAGAAAAATTGTTGATTTCTCAATATTTTTTGATGCAGTTATATCCGTTTATATTTAAGAAGACGAACTGCATTAAATTTTTTTAAATAACTTAAGTATTTTGGATTTTATAAGGGTTTCTAAAAATTCATGGACTTTTTTTTAAAAAACAAAAATTATTGATTTCTTAATATTTTTTGATGCAGTTATATTCATTTATATTTAAGAAGCCAACCTGCATTAATTTTTTTTAAATAACTTAAGTATTTTGGATTTTATAAGGGTTTCTAAAAAATCATGGACTTTTTTTTTAAAAACAAAAATTATTGATTTCTTAATATTTTTTGATGCAGTTATATTCATTTATATTTAAGAAGACGAACTGCTTTAAAAAAATTTAAGGAACTGTCAAGTGAAACTCGGTCTCGACTATAACAATTGCTTTTTCGTTAAATTTTTAAAGGTTATACTCTTGTTAATTTTACAAAAAGTTGAAGGTCCCCGAATGTAAAATTTATTCCGTATTTTAACGTAACTTTTTACGCTGATTTCAAATATGTAATTTATTTTTTGGTAGGCCTCCCGGTTTTCGAGATATCGGCGTTTCAAGGGTATTCATCGGCTTCTTGTATTCATTTTTTCAATGAAATTTTTGAAGGGGCAATTTGAAGGGGCAATTTCCTCCGACCATTAGTTCTTAACATAAGACCCATAGTGCACCTGTAATAACGCTTGTGCAAACCATAGAATGCATGGCTCTAGTGTGGCCCCCTTATAGCTCCTAATAGAAAGATTATATAAAATTTATAAAGTAGTGTCTAGACTATCTCATATTAAAATTTGAGCATCCTAGGTCTTTATTGTATCTTGTAATTAACGTTGCAAGCATGCTATGTCAATAAATGTAACGCTTGTGCAAACCATAGAATGCATGGCTCTAGTGTGGCCCCCTTAAGGCTCCTAATAGAAACATTATATAAATTTTATAAAGGAGAGTCTAGACTACCTCATATAAAAATTTCAAAATTCTATCTCTTACGGTTCATGAGATCATAACACTTGAAGCTTGATAGAACATTTTAGAACATTTGGTAGTCGTAAAATTATTCGAAAAAAATGATATTTTAACAAGGTATATTACCGTGAATGTAAAATTTATGACCTATATTACCGTAACTTTTTACGCTGATTTCAAATATGTAATTTATTTTTTTGTAGGCTTCCCGGTTTTCGAGATAACGGCGTTTCAAGAGTTAAATAATGGAGATATTTCAAAATGGTTTTCAGATATGAAATCAGCGGGAAATTCTACGTTCAAAAACATTGTTAAATTTCGAAAAAAAATATTTGCTTTTTCGTTAAATTTTTAAAGGTTATACTCTTGTTAATTTTACAAAAAGTTGATGGTCTCTGAATGTAAAATTTATGACCTATATTAACGTAACTTTTTACGCTGATTTCAAATATGTAATTTATTTTTTTGTAGGCCTCCCGGTTTTCGAGATAACGGCGTTTCAAGAGTTAAATAATGGAGATATTTCAAAATGGTTTTCAGATATGAAATCAGCGGGAAATTCTACGTTCAAAAACATTGTTAAATTTCGAAAAAAAATATTTGCTTTTTCGTTAAATTTTTAAAGGTTATACTCTTGTTAATTTTACAAAAAGTTGATGGTCTCTGAATGTAAAATTTATGACCTATATTAACGTAACTTTTTACGCTGATTTCAAATATGTAATTTATTTTTTTGTAGGCCTCCCGGTTTTCGAGATAACGGCGTTTCAAGAGTTAAATAATGGAGATATTTCAAAATGGTTTTCAGATATGAAATCAGCGGAAAATTCTACGTTCAAAAACATTGTTAAATTTCGAAAAAAAATATTTGCTTTTTCGTTAAATTTTTAAAGGTTATACTCTTGTTAATTTTACAAAAAGTTGATGGTCTCTGAATGTAAAATTTATGACCTATATTAACGTAACTTTTTACGCTGATTTCAAATATGTAATTTATTTTTTGGTAGGCCTCCCGGTTTTCGAGATATCGGCGTGTCAAGGGGTAAATAATGGACATTTGCTTTTATCGTTACGACATTTGTTTTTATCATTACGACATTTGTTTTTATCATTACGACATTTGTTTTTATCATTACGACATTTGTTTTTATCGTTACGACATTTGTTTTTATCGTTACGGCCGTTTATATTTAAAATTATAATAATGTGCCCCCTAATAGAAACTTTATATAAAATTTATAAAGGAGTATCTAGACTATCTCATATTAAAATTTGAGCATCCTAGGTCTTTATTGTAGCTTGTAATTAACGTTGCAAGCATGCTATGTCAATAAATGTAACGCTTGTGCAAACCATAGAATGCATGGCTCTAGTGTGGCCCCCTTATAGCTCCTAATAGAAACATTATATAAAATTTATAAAGTAGTGTCTAGACTATCTCATATTAAAATTTGAGCATCCTAGGTCTTTATTGTAGCTTGTAATTAACGTTGCAAGCATGCTATGTCAATAAATGTAACGCTTGTGCAAACCATAGAATGCATGGCTCTAGTGTGGCCCCCTTATAGCTCCTAATAGAAACATTATATAAAATTTATAAAGTAGTGTCTAGACTATCTCATATTAAAATTTGAGCATCCTAGGTCTTTATTGTAGCTTGTAATTAACGTTGCAAGCATGCTATGTCAATAAATGTAACGCTTGTGCAAACCATAGAATGCATGGCTCTAGTGTGGCCCCCTTAAGGCTCCTAATAGAAACATTATATAAATTTTATAAAGGAGAGTCTAGACTACCTCATATAAAAATTTCAGACTTCTATCTCTTATGGTTCATGAGATAATAACACTTGAAGCTTGATAGAACATTTTAGAACATTTGGTAGTCGAAAAATTATTCGAAAAAAATGATATTTTAACAAGGTATATTACCGTGAATGTAAAATTTATGACCTATATTAACGTAACTTTTTACGCTGATTTCAAATATGTAATTTATTTTTTGGTAGGCCTCCCGGTTTTCGAGATATCGGCGTGTCAAGGGTTAAATAATGGAAAGATTTCAAAATGGTTTCCATATTTGAAATCAGCGGGAAATTCTACGTTTAAAAACGTTGTTAAATATCGAAAAAAAAACATTTGCTTTTTTGTTAAAATTTTAAAGGTTATACTCTTGTTAATTTTACAAAAAGTTGATGGTCTCTGAATGTAAAATTTATGACCTATATTAACGTAACTTTTTACGCTGATTTCAAATATGTAATTTATTTTTTGGTAGGCCTCCCGGTTTTCGAGATATCGGCGTGTCAAGGGTTAAATAATGGAAATTTTGTCGGCCATTTTGAAAAACTTCTTTTTGCTGTAGCGCCTAAACGGCTGAACCAATTTGAAAATTGTCTATGGCGAAAAGATGCGCAGGGAAATTCTATATAAAATTACATTTTCCAAATTTTTCCAAGACCCATAGTGCACCTGTAATAACGCTTGTGCAAACCATAGAATGAATGGCTCTAGTGTGGCCCCCTTATAGCTCCTAATAGAAACATTATATAAATTTTATAAAGGAGTATCTAGACTATCTCATATTAAAATTTGAGCATCCTAAGTGTTTATTGTACCTTGTAATTAACGTTGCAAGCATGCTATGTCAATAAATGTAACGCTTGTGCAAACCATAGAATGCATGGCTCTAGTGTGGCCCCCTTAAGGCTCCTAATAGAAACATTATATAAATTTTATAAAGGAGTATCTAGACTATCTCATATTAAAATTTGAGCATCCTAAGTCTTTATTGTACCTTGTAATTAACGTTGCAAGCATGCTATGTCAATAAATGTAACGCTTGTGCAAACCATAGAATGCATGGCTCTAGTGTGGCCCCCTTAAGGCTCCTAATAGAAACATTATATAAATTTTATAAAGGAGAGTCTAGACTACCTCATATAAAAATTTCAGACTTCTATCTCTTATGGTTCATGAGATAATAACACTTGAAGCTTGATAGAACATTTTAGAACATTTGGTAGTCGAAAAATTTTATATAAATTATTTTTTATATAAAAAAAATTATTATTTTTGTTTTGATAAAAAAAAAAGAACTTTTATACATATGTAATATAATGTATAATGTAATGTATAATGTATAATGTAATATATAATGTATAATGTAATATAATATATGTAATATTTAAAAAGAAATCTAAAAATTCATATCAAAAATTAATGGTCATATATTTTAAATTTATAATTTTGACAGTCATAATATTGTGAGGTGTACTTATGGATAAAAGGCTTGCAAGCATAAGAAGAATATGTTGTGAACAAAATCTTAAATTCTAGAAATGTATATTACATGTACTGATAAAGTTAACTATCAGGATCTCAAATGTGATTTGTTTTAAATTAAAAAACCAGGGACAAAACTTTGCAAAACAATTTTATTTTCTGCACTACCGGGCTTTATTAAGTTAAGGCAACAAAACTTCCGAATCTTATCATACCAAGACTACATTGTTAGCAGAAAATGAGCCTCCTAGAATTCATCCACATTTTATGGTTGTCTTCTTCTTTAAAGCAATAATTGTATTCGTTGATTTTTTGTTTCTTTCTGTCCTACACGCTACTGTATATAGTTATTTCATGTTGATATTAAATTTAGACAGAAAAATTGATGTCCTTATTAAATATTTATTAATAAATTCTATATTTGGTACATGCCAAATGAGCCCCACTTCTCTAGAGGACAGAAATGTCCAAAATGTTCGTTAGGGGCCCTCTGGCACGAAGGGAACCCCAATTTTTCTGAATTGTAGGTATTTTTTGTTATTAATTATTAAAATTTGTCATAAAATTGAAACTTATCATATCGAAATTTAAAATATATATATATTTATATAGTGGGACACATTCAAATGCGTTTTAACCAAGGAATGGTATTTGAGTTGTTTCGCAGACACCTTTATCATGAGAGGAAGTTACCTGTCTCTTTGTTTTTACGATTTCCTGAACAGCAAATTACTAAATATATAAAATACACCTTTATTAATTGCAGTGTTCTGTTATATTGATAAACATTAAAGCAGAAGCTGCTCTTCGTGAACCTGGTGCCTACCCAAAATGTACGGTTGCCTTTTTTAAAGCATTTGAACGTGACACTATATTATTTATTAAATTGGTCCACTTTTTCGCATAATAATTCGAATTTGAAAAGTCTGATAAGGTAAAAAAATATGTGACAGGCAAAAATGTCACGTTATTAGAACTTTTTAATTAATTAATTTCTTTTTTCTTTTTTTTTGTTAATTTATTTAAAAAAAAATAAAACAAAAAAAACAAATGCCTTGTTTTTTCATATCGATTTTTTAATATATATACAAAATGATTTTAATATTTAGAAAATAAAATTATATATATATAATTAATTAATTAATAATTATTAACGTTAATTGTAGCAAAATTATCAATTGTAGATTTTACATAAGTTTTTAACAAACAAAACAAAACAAAAATGTAAAGGACATATTTTAGAAAATAATTTACTTAGATATTATAAAACTCGGCCAATTTTTGAGACCGCCTATTTTAGTACACGAACGACTAGACGAGCAAAGGGGTTACACCACTAGAGATACACTGTTCCGTGGCACACGTTTGTCGGGAGGCACCCAATGAAAATGGCAATTGTTTTGTTAAAAATGAAATAAAACAGAAACGAGACGTTCAATCGTAACAATCTTTTGCTACTCGATAAAGGAGATTATAAGGAAGGTGTGATGTAATTTTTACGTAAATCGGATGACGCGTTCTTGAGATGCGACAATTTCAACTTTTTTGAAAATCTCACGGTGGTGCAACCTTTTAACGTAAGTGTTCACTAGCTCGCATTGAATTCTTTAGTTTATTGTATAAAAACGAAGGTAAAACGTAGTACTTTAATGTTTATCAATACACCACTGCCCGTGTTCATAGGTAGGTGTTTACGATATCATGGACAGCAGATCGTTAAGAATGAAAAACAGTGATGTATTAATAAAAATTAAAGTAGAACCTTTTAATCTCATGATAAAGTTTACTAATACGATATTGGAAGTAGTATTGTCGGGTGTATTCGATGCGACCATGTGAACGCTTACCTTTTATATAATTTAATTGTTGTAGCTTTAATTTTACAAATCATCTTCATTTATTTTTGTCAAAATTTCTTTTGTTTTATTATTTATTTCGATCTTTCCATTTTAATTGTTATATTTGGTTTTTTATCGTTGTAAATTCATCCTTTCCGCGATTTAAAAATAAATGTATTTAAAAAATTATTTAAATAATTTAAATAAATTATCATAAATTAATAAATAGGTGTAAGAATTTGTTTTGATTAAAAAAAATGGAAAATAATAATAGGAAAAACACCTTAAGTGTAGACTTCGTCGAAGTGATTTATAGAATGACGTTTACCGAATTACACTTATTTTTAAAAAACGATTTAAAATTATCAGTGGAAGATGTGATGGCAATTCAAGTGAATGGAAACAAGATGATTGTGAAAATTGCAGAACATATATTAATTGATAACATTATTGAAATGACAAATGGGAAAATAATTTACAAAGGTACGGATGACAATAATTATAATGTGTATATAGAAAGAGCCGATAAATTCACAATTGTAAGAATGCACAATATAGAATATGAAATTCAAGATATAACGATACAACACGCACTACAAGGATATGGTACAGTTATTAGCATCAAAAAAGAAACATGGGGTAGAGATATGCCTTTCCCAGTTTATAACGGAACAAGAGCAATAAAGATGATTTTAAAGAAAGAAATCCCGTCGTATATACCAATGATTGGCAGAAAGGTTTGGGTTAGCTATGCTACCCAAAAGAAAACTTGTAGGTTTTGTGATAGAGAAGACCATTTAGGACAAGATTGCCCTACTAAAATTAGCAACAGAATAAATTCAAATGGTTTCGCACGCAGCTATGCAGCCATTGCGGGGAATACAATGAATGACAAAGCGGTATCTGATTGTGTTGTTCCAACTGAATCAAAAAATGAAGAATTAAGTTTTGTCAATAATTCAATTTTTCCACCCTTAATGCCAAAGAATACGCAAAATGAAACAAAAATCATTTCAACAGCTACTAATGATGATACTATTGCGATTGTAAATAATAATGATAATTTGTCCAAAATTCCTACAGCACACAAAGAAATTAAGAGAAAAATTGTAGAATCATCGTCAAATGAAGATACTTTGGCAAATTCTGAAATTGAAGATTGCTCAGATAATTCCGCTGCATCCAAAATGGATATAGGATTGGAAAAAAAAGATAAGAAAAATAACAAAAGACCAAAGAAACAAAAAAAAGTGACAGGAAAAGCAATGGATATAAAAGATAAAACAATTGAATAACCTTAATTTATTCAATATCTTATTAATATGGTACTAAGAACATTTGCAACATTTAATATCAATGGATTATCCTCTGTAACATCTAAAATTATGCTGAAACAATTTATTATAGACCACGATTTGGACATAATTTTATTACAAAAAATTAATATAGAAAATTTAAGTTTCTTTAAACCTTATTCCTATATCTCGAACATTGGCATAAATAATAGAGGAACTGCAATTTTGTTAAGCAATAGAAGCTACAGATTGCATATGTGAAGAAGATGGACGTATCCTATCGATAACTGTTGAAGATTAACTTTAGACTACCTCTAATCATTGCTGGCGATTTTAACTGTGTGCTGAACCAGAGAGACCAACTTGGGAATCTAAACTTCTGTTCTGGATTAAATAGGTTAATAACTGAACGAATTCTATCTGATATTTGGATCCTCAAGAATAAAACTCAACAGGGCTTCACTTACTTTAGGGGAATGAACATAGCATCAAGAATTGATAGAGTTTATGTTTCTGAAGATAGCCCTCACTGTAAAATACTCCTACTATAAAATGTTTTACTAAGATCCTTGTTTTGTAGTTGTAATATTAAGAAATAAATGAATATCAATAAAAAAAAAAAAAAAATTACAACTTCTATTGCATATATATACATATATATATATATACATAAATATATATATATATAGTTGTTTGTATATATCATTTTATTTAATATATAAATATATTTGATTTGTTTTTTTAATATTATATAATAAATAATGCGTAGGTAGTTATATATATACAATCATATTTATATATACATTGCTTTAAATAAAATTAAAAAAGTAATATTTTAATAATATTTTTTTTTTCTATTTAATTAAAAATTCGTCTTTTAAAATGTATTTGAAGGTAAGATTTCATTTTATTTGTTTTAAAACAAAAGTTTATAACAATGGGCTTGTATACACATTTCTTAGGGGTTGATTGTTGATTAAACTTGATGTTAACCCTGCGTGTGTACAATGGGTCTTTTAAGGAACAGAACAAACTCCTATTTCCAATACCCCATTTATAATATTTTCAACAATAAAAACATATTTTGTGCCTGAATCCGTAAAATATTCCCCACTTTCAGGTGCACAAATAATTACATTTTTTGGAGCACACGACAAAGACACTACTTTCTTTCGAAAGCTTATAGTCTAAGGTAAAAAAGTCTACAACCGCTTTTCTTAATATTTGTTTGTTATAAAGTTATGAGTTTTTTAACAATATCACGTTTTTTACTATACCTTTTTAACTTTGGACTTTGGCAACTTCTGGACCATGTAGTAGACACTTCAAGAAGTCATCCAGAATTTTTTCAGATTTGTTGAAAGCTTAGAAAACCCTAAAAATATAGGGTTCACACGCAGGGTTAATATCTAAATGTTGACGGAGATATAGCAATTAAAAATTTGTATTGTAGTTTTAGCGCTAGGTCAGTTATTTGTTGAGTAGGTCAGTGCTGTGGTAATGTTTTGTAGCTGTTGGTAGTCAAATAATCAAAGAATAACAAGTTTCCATTTTATTTAACCCTGTTAAGGCAGACATAATATTGAAATTTGATTGTTCCTTGAAATAGCTGTAAATAATATTTGATATTTTGATATATAAATACATATAGCAGAGATTTATGAGCTGTAAGATTGGCAGCGGTTGTGATGTCACATGCATTTGGAATGTTGTACAACGTTGAATCCCTTTAATAATTAAAGAGACAAAATGACTTTTTTAATTGTTAATATCTCCTAACATATAAGGAGTTCTAGTAACCCACTTTATCAATATGTAGTACACTTTTATAGAAATTAAGACATAGGACACAAACCCATTCAGGTTGGCCTACCCAAAGTATGCTAATTTGAAATAAAATGAATTGCGTCATACGTGATATTGTTCCACTTCTGATGATTCCATTAAAACATCTGAGGCTCCTGTTAAAGCCACGAAGAAAAATGCAGTGTCGAATCGTTTCTCAAATAGGGTGGGTGTGGCTGTTATATGTTAAATATTAAAATAGGTATTTCGCTCATTCTAACGCCTGGGGTATATGCAACTATAATAACAGCAGATAATGAAAATATATTCTTAATTTAATGCTGTATTTTGTATTTAATTTAATTTATTTTTTAAGTTTCCTTAGTTTTTTTAGAACCTTACAAGGTCCAATGTTTTAAATTAAAAACATTAAATTAAGAAAAACTATATTACATAGTAAAAACATTTGATTGTTGTATATAATATAATTTAAAATGCAGCGCAAATTACTAATAGTAGTTAATAGGTAAAAGAAGAAGGATTTGTGTTATTGCACAGGTATTATTTTGATAGAAAATGAAAGGAATCGTAGACCTAGATGGTGAGTTCATCCCTTTAATCAAAATCGTGATCAACAGGGGTATTTTAATAACCTCATTCAAGAAATGAGCCATTATTTTTTAACTTTACTCGAGTATGTATTTCACAATTTGACAATTTACTTTACCCTCCTGAAGAGCGAGATTAGCAATCTAAAATTCAATTAATATTTTCTATAATTTTCCGCCAGGAGATTCACTGCCAAGTCTAGCATTTTCCTTCAGAATTGGAAAGTCTACTGCTTGCAGAATTATAAAAGAAACTATTAATAAAACAGGTTCCCAGTACTTTAACTATAAAAAGAAAAATCAGCATTATACCTTTCGCAATTTGTGATGCAAATTATAAATTTATAGGCTCTCAAAAGTGATGGTGAAATATTACAGGTATCTTCATTTGGGCAGACCTTATCCAAAAATGAATTAATTCTACAAAATATTGATAATTTACTATTAATTTAATTTAATATTAGGATGCCATACAATTATTATCAAAATCATTTAATAATGCGATAAATAATGAAATGTTTTTAAATCTAATGCATCAATTTAATAGAAATTTAACAAAAATTATATATACAGATGCATTGGTCCATTGGCTTAGAAAGAAATAAATCAGGATTTGCTAAATATGAACAAATACATTTATTATTTGATAAATTTAAATGAAATAACAAAGTTAGCTCTTATACTGGAGAACAATTAGCAATATTAAAAGCATTGGAAATTAATGAAAATATCAACAATAATAAAATTATAATAATAACGGATTCTTTAAGTGTTTTAAAAAATTTAAATTCTAATGATCACAAATCAAATAATGATATTTTGACACGCAAAATTAAGGGGGTGTATTTCAATATAATAAATAAAAATAATACCATAAAATGTATGTGGATACCAGGACATTGTGGAATAAGAGGAAACGAAATTGCGGATAAATTGGCAAAGGAATCAATAAATTTGGAAATTGAGATGAAAGTGAAATTACCTTCATATGAAATTTTTAATATAATCAAAAAATTAAACTTCAATTTGAGAAACCAAGATTTCATTAACAAAAGTCAGTTAAAAGGAAGAGATTATTATATGTTACATCCAAATTTAGATTCTATTTTGTAGACGAGGCGTTTCCACTTCATAATAATCTTCTGATCTTCAGTTAAGTCGTGATAAAAGAATATTTAATTACAGATTACCACGGGCCAGGAGATAGAGATTTTAATCTTCAGATTTAGAATATTTCACCGTGTCATTAATGCAAAATGAAGAAACAACAGCGGATTCTGTAATGAAAGCAACCAACAGTTTGCATAATTATATTAAAACAACAGAACAACAAGGAAATAGAAAGTGAAGTGAATTTAATTCCTGGAGAATGTAGAACTCTAACTGATGCCTCTCAAAATATTGCTCTAATAAATATCAGGACATTAAAAAGAAGCAGAAGTGTATCCAGATAAATTAAATCATTATCAGAGATTATGAAAGTGAAATATTGTTAAAAATTATTGTTCTTGAAGAACACATTTTATTTCTTTATTCCACAATGTCCTGGTATCCACATACATTTTATGGTATTATTCTTATTTATTAAATTGAAATACACTCCCATAATTTTGCGTGTCAAAATATCATTATTTGATTTGTTATCATTAGAATTTAAATTGTTTAAAACACTTAAAGAATCCGTTATTATTATAATTTTATTATTGTTGATATTTTCATTAATTTCCAGTGCTTTTAATATTGCTAATTGTTCTCCAGTATAAGAGCTAACTTTGTTATTTCATTTAAATTTATCAAATAATAAATGTATTTGTTCATATTTAGCAAATCCTGATTTATTTCTTTCTAAATCAATGGACCAATGCATCTGTATATATTATTTAAATGATTTTGATAATAATTGTGTGTTCATATATATCCATAGGTTTAATTAATGATTCAAAAGGAATAGAGTATATAGGAGATTGGGAATTTCTAGTTATTTCTAGTTATTTTACTATATAGTATCTTTATTTATATTATATAAGTTAATAAGTAATAAGTTGTATCGTAATAATAGTAGTTTAAATTAGAACAGTTGCCTAGCGTAGTCAATTAGTAGTTAAAATTAAATAAGTTCCACTGAATAATAAATACTCTTATTTATTTTAAAGAGAACCATAGAAATACAAGGTTCTAAAAAATACAAGACCAAATAGAATATATTGTATTTGTTATTCAACTTTTATTAAAGTTAAAATTTTGAAGCAACTGCAGATCGAATAATTAATCCATCTAGTTTTTTGTACGAGTATATAAGACCATAACAAAAGTCTACCTCAGATGTTGGTTGTTTAACATCTTGGACAACTCCATGTTATTTATTTTTCACAAAAGGAACAAAAACGCTTGCATTCAACTAAATTAATTATATATTGTTTATACGTTATTACTTACAATTAATACTTCTAGGAACTAAACTAGGCAAACAATTCAAATCAAATAAACACTTTTCTTGCCTTTTGTTCGGCGAATTTATTTATTAAATCATTCATAGCTGAAGATGATTTAAGTTTTTCTTAAATTTTCTGCCTCTAAAGACAATAGAGACAAGTCTGAGAGCCTTTCCTGTCCCATAGAAGTGTTTAGATAATTTTTTAACAGTTTTAATTTCGAAAAACTTCTTTCAGCTGTTGCACTTGTAACCGGAAGTTGTTCAAGAATAGAAAGCATCCGGAAAACTGGATGCAAGGCTGTTGAATTTAATCAGCGATAATTCCATGAGTTCCTTAATGGAATGAATTTTCTGAATTTCAGATTTTAAGCAAAGCAATTGTTCATAAAGATCAACTGACAAGTCTTTACTGTGTTTAGCAGACAATTTTCCGACATACTTTTTAATTATTTAGTTTGGTAAAGATAAGAGTTTTGCGGTTGTAATACTTCTAACATATTACTTAGGTCACACAGACTCTGAAATCTTTGTTTAGTTTGTGAAATTAATCTATCTAACAGCAATTCTCTCATCTTCTGATAGCACATCAAAAAAACGCTTCGTTGTCTTCTTTCTTTTATTTTTGGAAGCAGTTGTTTCCCCCCCACTCTTTTGCTAGATCTCTGGACCCCTTTATGCAAACCATGGAATGAATTTTGATTTGTTATTTCATTCAGTCAATTCAAAAGATTACTTAGTCAAATGCTAGCTTCCTGTAAGTCATTCATTTCATGCTGTAAAGCTTTAGAAACAGGATTAATGATTTCAAATAATGAAGAAAAAAGGCGAATTGTTGCTTACACAGGTTTGGGGCCCCTATAGCCCGGGGGCTCCGTATTATTGATACGGCGATAACTACGCCACTGCTCTGATTCCTTTTTTTCTTTTTCTGAAGCCATGATTAATAGATAATAGCATCAATCTGATAGATCTAAAAATGCAAAGCGGTTATTACATGTATTGATTGATTGTATTGATTATTTCAATTTATTTAATATTACAAACACTATTAGTTACCTTCTTGGCACAACTACATCGTCAAGAAATGTTAGCTCTCTTTTGAGCCTTGCTTACTTGGCTCGTAATCTAGCAAAGTAATCTTCGGAATCTTTACCTGAAGAAAATGAAAACACATTTGTCATTTCCACAGTCATTTTCAAATTAAATTATATTTTAATAACATTACCTGTCATATTCAAATTCTTTCCAATCTCATTTCATAATTGCTGCTACCTTACTTTTGTAATTTATATTTTTCTTGTCCCACAGAACATTATATTGAAACACGAAACTTATAAATGAACTAGAATTTAGCCCCGTCACAAAGCGACGTCTTTTTAGTGTGTATGATTTGAATCCAACAAAATAATTCAAATTTTAATTCTATTTTTAAATTGAAATATTTAACTCGCTCAACAATAAAATATTTTGAATTTATTCGCTATTTGACCAACTTTTTTTCGATTTGTAAATAATATACTAAAGTTAACCAATATAGAAAATTCCTGCACAATTTTTACCCACGGCAAAAACCGCCTCCGTGCCCTCAAATAAATTTTTTGACTTTTGAATATATTTTTTTATAACATATACAACTTAACCTTTATGCAATCCAAAATTATAGTTTTCTCCCTTACTGAGCTCCCTAATTTTCTTAACGCCCCCTCTTTTTCCATTTTCAAATTTCCAATTTTCAAAAAACGTAGCAACGTTATTACATCGTAATACATTTGCAAAATTTCAACTTTCTATTTTTTACGAATTAAAAGTTATAGAGCAAAAATTAAAAAAAAAAATTTCCGGGTTTCCAGGAATTTCGGGGGAAAATCCGAGGACGCCAAAAGTCTTATAATTTTTTTCTCTACGAAATAGGAAATTTTCAAAAAATTCACTGGAGCCGTTTTTGAGCTACCATACAAAATTCAGAACCAAATATATAAGAATATAGAATTGTTTTTATTTTAATTCAATGTTTTTGTAAAATTTATTACCCACCATGCACTGTTAACTATCACCTGAATGCTTAAACTAATAATTAAAATGTATTTCTACCATTTAGAGAGTCATGTCATTTTTAAAATGAAATAAAATCGACTGCAGAATGAGTTCCATAGAACAAGATGTTAAAAGACACTTACCAAAGCCAGTTGTATCATCTACGACCTCTTGATAATGTTAGCAGTTCCATGGTATAGATACCTCGCATATATAGATTACACCGCTGCTTGTAAATATTAATCTATGGTTGTGTTGGCACATAATTAGTGATATTCATAAACACCCAGTCCCAGCTAAAACACGGCTGATCTGAAATGTAAATTTTGGTAGAGCTACACCTTTTGTTTTGAATCTTATAAAAAAACTATAGCACTTTCGTAAATTTCATGATGCTTTTAATATAGTGAAAATATTTACAAATATGTAATGTAATATACATTATACCATTTTTTATTAGAAAATGGAAAGAATTTATGCTTAAAGTTGACCAATAAATGTTTTGTCATTTATATATAGCACAATGTCATATTATTTCTAACCTCAAATTTGAACATTTAACTTTAACCATTAATATTGTTTTTTTCTACGTAAAAAGAGGTATAATGTATATTATGTAAGATTTGTACATGTTTTAAGTATACAACAAATACCGTAAAACATACGAACATGCAATAGTTTTTTAATAAGATTCAAAACAAAAGGTGTAGCTCTATCGAACAATTACTCCTGTTTTTTTTGTTGTTAATATAATGTAAAGTAAGGTAAGGTAAGGTAAGCTAACAAAAGTAGTAAATAAATTAAATTAAAAATAACTCTCTATACAAGAAGATGTAATGTTACGTATCAAATGAATAGATTGTTAATTAAAACCTTTTCCATTTATTTAATGACTATATATATAACGTGTAAAATTATGTAAAACCGCGTTCAATGTAATGTTAACGTAAAAAAAATGACCTAGCGTTATTTTAGGTTAAAACAAACAAACGCTGATGCAACAGAAAATAATACGTATTATATATATAATATAACAAACAATATAAATAAGCATGTTGTACCTTTAGAAAATGTGAAAATCTACCACACACACACACAGAATACACATAATATTTATATTAAGTATCAAACGTTTAATTGAATAAATAATTAAAATAACACAGCAGCGTAATATATTAAAAGAACACGACGAACACGAATATATATAATATATTTGTGAATCACAGACCGGTACACTCAAATTAATAAATTATTATTTAATATGTAGAGTGGTAAGTTTATATTCTCTAAAATTGAATCACGGGTCGGATACCTCGTGGTCCAGTGGCTATAGGTACAGATGACGAATCAACCCACACCCCACACCTGTGGAACCCCGCCAACCCCGCAGACCGCGAGCCGAGCAGCCAAGCCAGCCAGCAAGTTATATATATTTATATTAACTATCAGACTTGATGATGATGAGTGAGGGAGGGAGGGAAGAAGAAGAATATATATGATGTGATGTACCTGTGTGAAACAGATATATTGGACGTATGTTGTACTATTAATTCAGACACACAACTACTTTATTTATGGGATGGGGTGAATTCCTTTTACGTCTACCGCCCTTCTTTTCAACATATCCAAACGTTATGAGTTCGAATCCGCTGTCTGAATAAAGAATTATTTTTTTTAGTTTACTTTACTTTTACGATTACAATATGAAAATAAAAATATAAAAGATACGATACTTTATAACACTTTACGATTTCTTTACGATAAATATATTTATGTATATACGAAAACGAAGATGATTAATAAAATATTAATATATATTATTCTGAAAAAATTAAAACAAACAAATCATTCATAACAATATTATTATATATCTTAATTTAAATATAAAATGTAAAAAGTACGATATGTACTATTTTTACTTAAAGATTAGAATACCATTATTTTACCTTTTTTTAATAACATTACAAATAATATGGTTGAGCCAGTATTCTACTATCCATGTGCATATGAATAGATATTTAAATAACCTCAACTTGTTTGATGCGAGAGATTAACCGTCTTGCAAGCAAGCAAGCAAGTATCACGTTGTTATACATACCGCTACTTCCCCTACTCAATCGTATATGTAAAGAATATGTATTCCTTTGATTTGAATCTACCGCGCATGCGTGTCGATAATACAGATCGCAATATAATGGAACAAGAAAAACATAGAATTTATTACGCCTGCAAAAATATATTACAGTTACACACATAACATTAAATATAATTATTTACTAAATATTAAATATTTTCAATGAACAATATATATATTGTATATATATATATATATATATATATATATATATATATATATATATATATATATATATATATATATATATATATATATATATATATGTGAAACGTAAAAATACAACGAGCATGCAAAGTAGGCATAACTATAATACCCGGTCTAGGAAGTCATAAAGAATGTGATTAATGACGGTATGTTTTAAATAGAAACCAAGTGAAAGCACTTAGAACTTAAAACCACTGACTGAATATTTGAGGGTGTGTGTTTATTGAAATTAACCAGGCGTATTCTTAGAATTAAAATAACAAACCTTTTTAAAGTCAAGCTAAAAACTAATGTATAGGACTGAGTATATATTAACTAGAACTTAAGGTTGTTAATGCATTCATTGTTCTGTATTTGTAAAGTAAACATCAACGTTTATATTGTAACCTTATTGTATTAGTATTATTATCATTATTATTATCATCGTTATTATTTTATTCAATAAATGTATTAAACCAATTATGTGATTCTTTATCATCCTGACAAACCAACTAAGATATTACGTAGTTGAATATTAATTGAATTGACATTGCCCTAAATTAAATAAGAGTACCTTGATTCCACATCAGATTAGCGGATTGGTTATTGCTTTCCACATAAGAAGTTGGATAGTTCTCGTTTTCCACATCAGGATTGGCATGGTACTCTCGTTTTTCCACATATATATATATATATATATATATATATATATAAAAAGAAGTTTTTCTTAAATTACAGGTGCACTATGGGTTTAAGGGAAACTTGGATGATGTGATTTTATGTAAAATTTCCCTGCGCATCTTTCTGCCATAGACAATTTTCAAATCCGTTAAGTAGTTTAGGAGCTACAGCAAAAAGAAGTTTTTCAAAATGGGTTTTTCTTAAATTACGGGTGCACTATGGGTTTAAGGGAAACTTGGATGATGTGATTTTATGTAGAATTTTCCTGCGCATCTTTCTGCCATAGACAATTTTCAAATCCGTTAAGTAGTTTAGGAGCTACAGCAAAAAGAAGTTTTTCAAAATGGGTTTTTCTTAAATTACAGGTGCACTATGGGTTTAAGGGAAACTTGGATGATGTGATTTTATGTAGAATTTCCCTGCGCATCTTTCTGCCATAGACAATTTTCAAATCCGTTAAGTAGTTTAGGAGCTACAGCAAAAAGAAGTTTTTTAAAATGGGTTTTTCTTAAATTACGGGTGCACTATGGGTCTTAGGAAAATTTGGAAAACGTAATTTTATGTAGAATTTCCCTGCGCATCTTTTCGCCATAGACAATTTTCAAATTGGTTCAGCCGTTTAGGCGCTACAGCAAAAAGAAGTTTTTTATATGAAATAGCACAGCTTCAAACCTATCATTTGATAGAAACCTGTAAATTAAATCCGTTGAAAAGTGCACGATGTGTTTCATAGATGGTGCTGCAAATCGATAATAAAGTTATCTACAGTACAAACAAGAACATTTTTATTAACTAATTTAAGTACATAAGTAATATATGTAACAAATAAATAAATCGTTTTCTATTATCAATATAATTACATAATTGTGTTTTCATTTCAATTACCCATTCACTGACGTTTAAGCACTTTACTTGACGAAGTGAAGAAAATAACTGCATGAAAAAACAAATACTAACGCCTGATCTGCATGCTACTATACTTACACGTGTTAATATACTACCTATGTCAAAAGCATTTTCTATATTTTCGCAATATGCAAAACAAGAACGGAGAGGCCTAGCTAAAAATAAATTGCATATTTGAAATCAGCGTAAAAAGTTACGTCAAAATACGTTATAAGTTTTACATTCGGGGACCATCGACTTTTTGTAAAATTAACAAGAGTATAACCTTTAAAATTTTAACAAAAAAGCAAATTTTTTTTTCAAAATTTAACAATGTTTTTGAACGTAGAATTTCCCGCTAATTTCAAATCTGGAAACCATTTTGAAAGACCTCCATTATTAAACCCTTGAGACGCCGATATCTCGAAAACCGGGAGGCCTACCAAAAAATAAATTGCATATTTGAAATCAGCGTAAAAAGTTACGTTAAAATACGTTACAAATTTTACATTTGGAGACCATCGACTTTTTGTGAAATTAACAAGAGTATAAAAATAAAAGTAAGCATATATAATTTGCAGATCTACAAAGTATAAAGAGACATAGAGATTCAAAATAAATCGGTTTTAGATATTTTCTTAAAAATTGCTGATATATTGTAGAGGAATAACTTAAGAAAGTTTTGCCTGTTTTTTAGATTGTTTATCTAGTTAATAAAAAAGATATAAAAGTTTCATGTTGATAGTGGGAATAGTATGTTAGCATGAGAATATAAGCGTTATGCGCTACTTCAGCCCTATATTGAATGTATCATTTATTTTAAAAAATACTAGCGTTATACAAAGCAAGGCGATGTAAGTCTTATGTTAAATTCAGTTAACGTTTTGTGTTATTTTTAAAGTAAATAATACTTTATACTATATTTTTACCTATGATTGTCACTAGTGAACTACTTAAATAAAAACTAAAATTAATTTACCCAAAAATATATAAATGGCCATTATCTTCTTCGATAATATTCCATAATTCATCAGCATTTTTGTCCAACAGATGGTATTGCTTCTGTGTTTGATCACGCATAAAAAGAGAACCTTTTTCCACGTATTCGTTTAATTCCTGAAAAATAAAAGTATGCAGTTATTTACATTAATCTGTATTAACATTGGAAAGTAACTACACAGGCACCTGGTGCAAATACCTTTTCCTAAGTAAAACCTTAAGTCTATTTTCTACAACCAAAATATAAATACATCAGTTTGTAACAGTTTCTGCTATATGGGTAAACATTCTCTCTTTAAATCTTGCTGTTAATGGAACTTGGCCAATAAACATTTATTTAATATTCCGTAATTCAATCCTCATTTAATATTGGTAATTCAGATCCTAGATTCTGTTTATTTGGCTAGTAGGTCCTGAGGTACTTTCTTTTTCTGTCTCCGTACTGTGAAAATATTGGACATTAGACAGCTGGCCAAATTGTTTGGATATTCTATTATTCTCTCTTTGTAAGTATAATCGAATATTCACATTAGACAAACGTTACGTGTAAGATAGCATTAGATTAATAATCTAATAAAAACTATACTTCGTTTATAAATACAAATCAAGTAAACCAATGTATAAATTATAAATACAAACACATTATGGTAATTATTAGATATAACTATACCCTTTTGTTTTCACTTTGTAAAAAAAACTACTGCATTTTTGTATGTTTTATTATGCTTATTGTATTCTCAAAATATGTCAAATTCACTACGTAATATTTATTTTATCACTTTTAATTAATAAATTGAGGTTATGTCACCACTGTTATGTGTATCAATTGACAGATTTTTTGCTTAATTTTTTACAAAGTGAAAACAAAAGAGGATAGTTACCCACATTATTCGTGAATTCATAATTAGTAATACGTACCTAAATGCTTAGATTTCTGAATCATAATTCTTTTCCGATAACGGTGCAAAAGCTGTCAATTGCTTTATTTTTAATTTTTAAAAGCTTTGTAGAAACAATCATACAGTCAGCTGATAACGTGGTTGACGCTATTTACTGTCTTAACAGCTAACGTTTCTAGAAAATAAATAAGAACTTCTCTAAAATCTCTAGGTCACAGTACATAATTGATAAAATAAAAACAGATATGAGAAACTAACCTTAAAAAACTTGTCATTATGTTGTACAGAGTCCTGTGTTTGTTAATTGTTTTTCTAAATTATTTTCATTAGATTTTATACATCTAATTACAGGTCTTATATTTGATAATTGATCTAGTAAACCGATAATATGGTATTGACCCTGACTATATATCTGTTAAATCAGATTTCAATGGCGCACCTGCAAAACTAATTAAATAATTTAATAAATAAAGTAAACGTTTTCTATATGTCTAATTATAATACTTACTTGTTTATTGATTATATTTAAATATACTCTAGCTTGACGTATAAGTACAGCCATTTTTATTACATAACAACGTAGCAACTGCATCTCTTAAGTGAAAGTGAATTAGAAAGACTTGACAGATTTTGAAGGGGTCGTTTAAGTTGAAGTAATTTTCGATCTATTCTATTCCTTACAATTTTTTAAAAAAGAATTTTCAATGAAGTCTTGTAGATGTCTTAAAAATGTTTTACATATTTAAATATAATTTTATTCTTGTCCTAAATATATTATATAAAAAAGTTTTGATATAATTATTATAACTAAATGTTATTATTAGTTTTGTATTCAGTTTAATTATTAAAATAATATCTGTATTCCTTTTTACAACAGTTTTAATTTGGATAGGGTTTCTTGAAAAGACCAAATTTATAATTATAAATAACTTAATAACAATAATATAATGCATGAAATGAATACGTCTTTAATAATTATATAAATATAAATATTTTAATCTTTTTATATTACTTTAGCAACATCAGGAATTATGATTAGTTTTCATTATGTAATTTTGTAGTAACTTTGTAATTATGTAGGACTTTAATAAGTGCACTTATTATTGCACAGAAAAATATGTAATTTTTTTTGGTATAGATTGTGAGAAGTATAATTATTAAAGTATTATTAAAAATAAGTTAAAACTAAAGATGTATTTTCTTTACACACGTTTCTGATTGCAAAATGTTAAGTGGGGTACTTAATCTTGTTTCGTCACTCGTAATAACTTCCTCACTTAAGGAAAATCATATTTGTAAAGCCCGCACACGGGCCAACCTGGCATCTTTATCCTTAGGTGTTGGCTCCTCTGTGGGTGCTTTATAATTTATAATTTGACCTTCAATAAACTTAAGGAGTTTAGCTACAGGTGGATATCAGTTCAGCTACTGAAATATTCCGTTAAATAACCGTTAAAGAATTATATGACCTTGGGCCTGTGAAGTCAGTATAACCCTTTTCTCATAAAAGTCGCAGTTCAGTTTTTGTTTATAACTAATTAAATAAAAAGGTTTTTATCAAGATTACTTCTTATTAAGAACTCCACAAGATGTATATCAAGCAGGTAGGTTCATTTATATTTATACATTGAAGTTTTCTCTCAAATTTTATTCGTTTCAATTAAATTACTTATATATTCATTGCGAATTTATTAGGTATCTGCTTCTAATAATATTATAAATGTTCCAAAAATGTAATTATAAATTAGTATTAGATATTATCCTTTTTCTCAAATTTGTAGGATGCAGTCCGAATTATTTGAGGTACAGGTCGTTACGTAGCATTAACGTAAAATCATTTAAAATATTAAATACTATAAAACTACATATACTTGTACATTTTTTAATCTGAAGTAACTGCAAAAAAAGACTATAAAAATGACAGTTCTAAATTAAATTACATTCCCTTTTAGATCCGCACTTCTAACTTCAAACAAATAACTGACAAAGTTATTAAATTGAAGGAGCATAATACTTTGATAACAGACACGAAGAATACATTCCATGTGCAAGAAGGTAATTCATGAAATTTTTTTTTTTTTTTGACATCTTGTAATAATGGGCTTATGTGATCATTTCTTAGTGGTCGATTTTTCAATTGTTGATTGAAATTGATGTTAATAAATGTGTATTGGCATGTCTATTTTATTAAATATCTAAATATTGACGGAGATATAGCAATTAAAAGTTTGAATTATAGTTTTAGCGCTAGAAATGGTCGGCCATATTTGTATGACGTAAATGCATTTTAACATCAGTTATTTGTTGAGTAGGTCAATGCTGTGGTAATGTTTTGTAGCTATTGGTAGTGAAATAATCAAGTCAAATCAAAGAATAATAAGTTTTTATTTTATTTAACCCTGCTAAGGCAGACATAATATTGAAATTTGATTGTTCCTTGAAATAGCTGTAAATAATATTTGATATTTTGATATATAAATACAAATAGCGGAGATTTATGAGCTGTAAGGTTGGTAACCTTCCTTACACAAGGATTGTGATGTCACCACTTGGAATGTGTACAACGTTGAATCCCTTTAATAATTAAAAAAAATTAACAAAATGACTTTTTTAATTGTTAATATCTCTTAACAGAATATAGTACACTTTTATAGAAATTAAGACACAGGACACAAGTATTTTATATAAATTTAAAATTTGTTTGTAGCAATTGAATTTGTGTTATGTCCAAATATGTACAACACAACCTCGGCTAAGCAGATCTATATGCCGGAAAGAAACTTTGGATTCGCGCTAAAAACTAGTGTGGAGATAACATTTGTTGGAACACGTATAGTACACTTCGTAAGTTATTTTAATATTAGGCATTAGACATTTATACTCTAATTTGCGATGAAGGAAATATTAAATTGACATTTTTTGGTTTTAGAGAAACTTAAAAAATTTGGTGTTGAAGAGAATATTAACTGATGATAATAATGAATTTATGCTGACTAAACGAAAAGCTGCTAAAGAGAGTTATCAAATGGTTTTGAAATTCAATGCTATTTCTTTTACTGATAATTTCGGAGTTCTTTCTCACGTTATGGTAATTTAAATTCTAGAAAAAACACCTGCTTTATATATTATGGTTAACTTTGGAAATAAATAATTTTGTATTCAACTATAATTTAATTTTTAGCTTAATGACATTTTCGCTATGTCTTCTGAAGATCTTCTTGCAGAGACCAACAATTATTTACGTAACACATTAACACTATGTACTCCTCCATCCAGAATTGGAGATAAACGCAAAAAAGGAAAGAAGGCGGAGATAGATCCGAAAGTTGTATCTTACCAGCTCGATGACAAGTTGTCTAAATTAACAAAACTTTGTACAATTGATACATCTAAAAATGATAAAGATATTAATATTTTGAAACATGTACTATTGTCTCGAGAAGCAAAATTCATTGAAGAGGCTTGCGAATCTGTTAGTTATCTTTAACTTAAAACTTCTGTAGATTGACATTCTCAAGGATACTAATACATTTCAGCATGCTTAGTATTTTAAAATCATAATTATATTCTATTATATATTATGTTTTAGGAATCCAGCAAGTTTTCAAATATAACCAGTAGAATGCAGAAATTATTAATAAAAGAAGATCCTGTATTTGAATATTATGATGCTCTGCAATCCTTGACGCCGCCGTTGGTTCGTATACCTATATACCGGCTAGGTCAACAGCATGGGATTACTACCAAGAATGCATTAACTAAAAATATAGAAGAAATTAATTGGGAAAAGGTTCGCCTTGAAAAGTTGGCAGAACTTCAAAATATTTTTGTAAGAAATTAAAATAGTTACCTTATTTTCCACTCGTTTTGTACATATATTTGATCTGCCGGTGCACAGGACGTTATTTTACGATGATATTCACAGACAAGAGTCCTTTTTCAATAGAACACATAAATAACTTTATTAATTTAAAGTTAAGGGGGAAAAAGATGTAAAACGAGTGTAATATTTTTTTGATAAGAAAACGCCATTAATAAGACATAATAAAGTTCAGATTCCGGTTGCTAGGTGCGCTGTAATCTAGAACAGAATAATATATATGTACTCGAGACTACGCTGAAGACAGGACTGTCTCCAGCGTAGTCTCTGCCTAATATGAAAGCAAATGGGACAGATATAAACATATAAATTAAATTAAACAAATATCACCCATATTTAATAAAAATATTTTTACCATAATTTTAATTATAGCAAATTCCATCGACACCAATTTTGGATGGTTCTCAGGTAAATATAGGAGAGTCGATTCAAAATTTCGCGAAATTATTTGATGAACATATGGAGAGTCTAAGCTCCTACACTGAGCATAGCACGCGATGTGATTACTTAATCGGCAATAAACATAGAAGAAATACACTTGGTTCAGAAAAGAATCTAGAATTATTTTACTTAGAAGAAATAAAGTAAGTCAATCAGAAACAATTATTAAATTAGCGTGACATAGTAGATGGACATTCCCCTTTAATAAAATATTTTTTTTAGATTGTTAAAGGAACAAGATGCTGCATTAAAAGAAACGGAAAATACTGCTTGTGAAATTTTGCCGAAGTATGAAGAATTGATAAATAGGGGTAAAATCGAAAATGAAAATTATTTGAAGGAAAACGCTGAAGAATTTGAGAAGCTCACTAAATTATTAACAGAGTTGCATGAACATAATATGCAATATAAACAAACCTTGATTGAACAACCGTAAGTTAAATATTGTCAATATTTGAAATAACACGTGAAACGGACTTTGAAATCATTACGGTTAATACCATTTTTTTTATATTTCGTATTTAGTGAGGCTCATTTGGACGCACATTACGCGTTAAATATGCGAGCAACATTTATGGAATTAACTAACAAATTGTGCGCAGATGTTATAACTCAGGTAAACTATTTATCATTGCAAGTAGAATTCATAAAAGTATAATTCAAGGAGACATCTCAAAAATTTGTTTTTGTAAGAAACATTTAATTTTTAATATGGTTATCAACTTTTTTTTAAAGAATGAATTACAAGCGGTAATTAGTATTCCAGAAATTTTAACTTCTTTAGTAAAAAAGGGGAAAATTATTGACAAAAAAGTGTATCATGGACTAATTATTGATTTGTTCAAATATCCCACAAATTTGAAGATGCCAGTTTTGGTATGTATTTATGCTGCTATTCACAACGAGAAGTTAATGCGAAAATATAACTCTAACTTCTTTTACAGGCATTGGCTAAGGATAAATTATTTAACATCGTTGTAACTTCTAAAGAAATAGCAGAAATTTTTTTGGAGGAAATAGAAAATTCAAATATCCCAGGTCTTTTCAAATTTATTCCACTAGATATATCTGCTGAAAGAAGGAGGTCTCATAGTGTAAGTTAAAACAAATTGAAAATAATTTCGTTTAAAACAGTTATCCTTCGTTTGTAACGTTTTTAAAATAAGATTAAGTTAGATTTTTAAATGTTTCTTAATAATTTTATCCCACAGGACCAAGTATTGTATAATACAATAACATTTAAGCATCGTTTTCGAAATGTATTTTTCCATATTTTTGGAAATACTCATTTATGCGATGACACTGTTAATATGAGCCAGCTGTCCCAGGAGACTGGATGGAATTGCGTAAACCATAACGGCACTGTTGTAAGTAGGCAATAAACATTTACTTCTGTTTGGGATGAATACAACTTTAAAATATATCTAGTCTTGTCTTTGTCTTTCAATATACTAATCTTCGTCGAGCTTTTATATATTTTCAGATTTTCAATATAGATGGTCTTTTAGTGGAGACGTACTGCAATGCGAGGCAGTTACAAATGGCTCCATTTTTAGCGTTAAACATAGCATATATAAATCAACTAACTGAAAAATACAAAGACAGTAAATCTCCCTTAATCAAAAGTATAAAACACAAAAAAACGTTCCATAAGAAAGCCATATTTAAATGTAATGAAAAAATTAGAATTATGTAAGTATTTAAAAATTTATTTTGACTTGACGGAATATTTACAATTTGAAATTGTTGTCACGTGGCCAAACGATACAAAATCGAATGCTAAAGCGTTTAGTATACAAATTTTAAAAATTTGATAAATCTATTTTTAACTACGATTTAGAATGGAAGGTTTGGCCAAAGAACATTGGTTTAATAGCTCAGAACAAGAAGTACATCTTAGAACTGTCCTCCAAGTTCAAATTCAACTGAAAAACACAAAGTTACAGCGTTTAAATATTCAAAAAACCATCAAAAGCTTAGAAGATGATTTGAAAAAGGATGTAAGTTCAAAAGATGCAATTTAAGTTTGTCTCTTAATTTTGTGTTTATTTAACTTGCTTATAAAGTTTTTTAATGTTATTTGTGTTCTATATAAACTAATATTTAATGAATTATTTAGATTGCTGAAAGATCATCGTCTCAAAAGAAAGAATTGTCAAAAATATCAACTTTTTTAGAAAAATCTTTAGAAAAAATAAAGTACACAGATGAAGAAATTATTTCAGCTTTTAAAGGATTAAATGATTCAATATGTAAAGATTTTGAGAAGTACGTCGTTGGTTATATCAAAATATTTTCCATCTTTCATTTGTAATAAATTGTGCTTCTAATTCTAAATTTTTTTATGAATACTATTTCAGAAATACTTTAAGTGAAAGACAAATCAAATATAAACGGGAAATAATATTGATAAATCTCTATAAAGATCAATTGAAGAAAGATTACCAGTTTTATAAAATAGAAATACAGAAATTGAAAGAATTGGAAGAAAGATATAGCCAAAATATTAAAAGAAATGTTACAATGGTCAGATGGTTAACTAGTTCTTATTTATATACAAGGATATCCGCTATAGAATCCAGAAATATGTTTAATAAATTGTTACATTTACAGAAAACTGAAAACATTGATTTATTAAAGGAATGTTTACGTAAAGAAGAAAGATTAACTGAAATACGTACTAGTTTGAATGTTTTGAATAGTGAACGTCATCAAATTGATAAGAAATTATCGTTGTATGAGGAACGATTAGAAAATCTTCGAACATTGCTGACGGATTTAAATGTTGATTATATTCTTGAAGAAATATTGGACTATAATAATACCTCCAAGGTGTGTTTCATTACTGAGTTATATTTTAACTGCAGCTATGTTTAATACAAACTCGTAATGTGGCAATACAACTTTATGTAACTTCATTTCAGCTCGAAATAGCGCTAATTGAGTTGTTGGAATTACAAAAACTCAGTCGTGGAGTCCTTGTGGAAATTAAAACAAGAAACGAACCTTTATTTGCAGAGGTTGAATACCTTAACAAGTAAGCAAATAGATGCAGCATTCAAATAAATTTTAATTATAATTTCAGTGTTTTTAAAAAAATAAATTTTTAGACTAATTGATCAAATCGGGGAATGCGAAAAACTTGAGCATAGCAACTACGATACTATTAATAGAATGAGTATTATCAGGCACAATTTTAAAGCTGTATTTAAATTGTTAAATAAAGATGGCGAAGTTGAGATGTATATTGTTTCCGATGACCCAGACGTAGTGGTAAGAAAAATTAGCATATATAATAAATTTGGAATAATTCTAAATTCACTATAATAAAGTTAGTCCCAAAATATAATTTATGATAAATAGCTGTTTATGGTGAATTACATTTTGGTAGTTAAAAAATTTATAAATAATTTCATATTTTTCAGAATAAAAACGTGGCTTCGAATTGGTTAATAATGGTGAAATTCAATGAAACAGCTGACCTAATTTCAATGGACCGTTTAGACCCCAGTGAAAGGAAGGAAGTAGTTTTTAGTCTTTTGATGGCCATTCTCTATAGTTTTGAAGAACATTTTATATTATTTTCAAAGATTGAAGAGGTATAGTGTTCAAATTCATTTGTATATATTTATAATAGCGTTGTCCTCTAAATTTTATCATGTCTCATTGTAAGAATGGTTGCTATGCTTAAATACACTGAAAAAACTGTAAAATGCAGTTTAAAATTCTGACAGTAGTACTTGCACGGTATAAAT